>OU342739.1:360485056-360917556 GCA_910589765.1 Avena atlantica
TTAATTTTAATTTATTTCATTGATAGAATGGATTGACTCCCATTAAGCATTTTATTGAGAGTGGTTGAATATTTCAACCTATTTTCTGTTCTCGAATTCTTACCTTCGGTTGCCCTTTATCAAAGGCACTTACCACATGAAATCGTTTTTCTGGTGGAACATACCTCTCTCATGCTTCTAGTTTCTTTGGAAAATACCAGATTATTTTTGCATCATAAACTTGGAAGATTATTTTCCCTGCAGCATAATCAACTGATGCTCCAGCAGTACTAAGAAAAGGTCTTCCAAGTATTACAGATAATCTTTCATTCTTCGGCATTTCGAGAATAATAAAATCAGTGGGAATAACATTCTCATCTATTCTAAGTAGAACATCCTCAATCATACCAACAGGTTGTTTATTGGATTTCTCAGCCATATGTAAAGTGATAGAAGTGGGGGAGTATTCCCCTAATCCTAGATTTTTCTAGAGGGAGTATGGTATTACACTAACTCCTGCACATAAATCACATAAAACATTATGAATATCAGTTTTGCCTATTGAACATGAAATAGTTGGTATATCGGGGTCTCCTGACTTAGACAATAATCTCCCATTAGCAGGGTAACTAGTCACCATGGCAATAGTTTCAGTTATCTCTTTCTTTCTATTAAGAATATCACAATGAAATTTAGCATAATCAGGCACTTTTGTTGCATCCGCAAATGGAATTTATAGACGAAGTTTATTAAGTGCCTTCACGAAAGAATCATAAATTACTGGATCCAGTGCTTTCTTTGTGTGATCTGGAAATTGAAGTTTCTTACCTTTGTCTTTTACCTTTTATGGAGGATCAGGCTCTCTAGTAGCTTTATTTTGTGGTTGCTTATCGTTTTTATGTTTCTCTATTGCAACAACTTCATCTTCTTTGCTTGTGTCTTGTTCTTATTCTGGATCAATAGTTTGTGCATCAGAATTATAACTGTCATCCTATTCACGTTCTTCTCCTCCAAGGTTTGATCTTATGTGTCTTGAGCAGTCTCATCGTGAGGATCCACCAATGTATCATTTTCCTGACTTGCTTTAAGTAAGGATTTTTCCTTTCGATGTTTTTCAGCTTCATATTCTGGTGGTCCTAATGGTACTTTTACAACTGCACCTCTTCTTGTAACAACATTAGTAGAAATAGGAATATTTATATCATCATGAAGAAAATTTTGATAACCAGACGCTATTTGTTCACATTGAGTTTCAATCATACTGACGTACTTTTTGAATAATTTTATTTCTTGGACAATTTCATCATAATTTTCTGTAAGTTCGGTCAAAATCTGTTTATGTTATTGAAATTGCTTATGCAAGTTATTATAAGACTTTGCCTATCTATGTTTCAATTCTTGAAAAACATTTCTAGTTTCATCTTCTTTAGTTAAAACTTTTAATAAATCTACTTTGTTTTCCTTGACAAGCTCCGAATGTATACCTTTTTCTTTCATGGCTTTACGCACTTTAGGCATAAGATCAGGATTTATACGAAGTATTCCCTTTTCCGGCTTAGTGCCAAAATCAGGATTATATAAAGAATCATTCTTGGCCCTAGTAGCCATTAATTGCAAACATGCTTTAATAGTTAAAGTATTTAATCGATCCTCCTGCTGATGAATCTAGCAATTCTCTGCATTGGGTATTAAGACCGTGGTAAAATAAGTGGCAAATAGTTGTCTCATAATAGACATGATTAGGGATACTATTGATCATTCCAAAAAATCTTTCCCAGGCTTGTGGATAGTTTTCTCCCACATTCTGACTAAAATTGCATATATTCTTTCTAAGTTCTGTTACCTTCGCAAAAGGATTAAACCTGTTTATGAATTTAACAATGAAATTTCCCAACGTTTAATATTATGGTTAGGGAGATAATATAATCAGTCTAGAGCTCTACCTTTGAGAGACCAATGAAATAATTTCATTCGAGAGAATTCTCTTTGCAAACCTTTTGGTCCAAGTGATGTTATCACATCGTCGAACACTCTAAGATGCCTTCCTGGGTCCTCATCTTCCCTTCCACTGAAATCCTTTTCCTGCAATATTTTAATAATTTCACCGTCAAATCGATATTCCCTAACTCCAGGATTAGGAAATTATATTGTTTTTTTAAGAAATGGAGAGTTTGGAGCACTATATTCTCTAAGAGTCTTATCAGGTTTCTTGGGTGCTATCCGTTGAATGGACATTATTTCCATGAAGTCACTTAGGTTGTCAACTTCAACTCTGTTTGATATCAAAAAAATTCAATAATTTCCTTGCACCTCTGAGTAGGCGCGTTCAAAATAATCTTGGAGATAAGCCCTACTAGAGCGTGTCGGCCCTTTGTACCCTAAGGAGAACATCTTGTATTGGTAACACCTGAAATGTCAAGAGACAAAACACTTAGCGCTTAGCTCCCCGACAACGGTGCCAGAAAATAGCTTGATGACTTCAAGTGCACATATCATTTGTACCTAGTTTCAAAGTTCAGATATCGATCCCACAGGGAGCCCAAAGGTAAATGTTTATTGGTGAATTCTCTGTTGCACCCGAAGTTGTCACAAGTCTTCAAGTGAATTGGCTACAAGTATTGAGAATAAGAATGGAATTTGGATGTAAATGGAAGTACTTAATTAAAACTAAAATGTAAACTTCTGAAATAAAAAGCATAAAAAGTAAAGGACGATTTGTTTGTTGTTTTCCGCAGATGACGAAGTAGGTGTAGGGAGTTTTAGTTCATGGTTATAGTGAATGCGCCGGTGAGTGAGTGATAAGTGTAACAATTATAATCTTATAAGTATGTGTGTAGGCGAGCAACCCATAATTATCCGGAACTCCTCTTGATAGATTTCATACCAACTTCAATAATCCTACTAGCCTGTTTACCACAACCATGGTCAGTCGCTAGACGATTAAGATCCTTCAGGTTTCTTAGCAATTAAGCTCCTTTGATCGGACTAATGCAATAAGATCGGTGGTTCCCCGTTATCCTTGAGTGAAACGAGTTTCCTATTGATATCCCTGTGTCACTCGAGGGTTGCCGGTCTGCTAGCAAACAAGATTCTATCTATGTTGAACAAAGCTTCAAGTTTTCTAGGCCCTTAATTGGACAATAGGCATTAGGCATATCAAAGATAGTCAAGCACACACATAATATAGTAATTATAATTAACCATAAGCTTGATGGAAATTATGTAGGCACATCATATCTCACCAATTCCCTACATCTCCCATGCCCAAGGGAACTTACTCACACAATAAGAAAGGGAGTTCTTCTCGATATTACCATGGACATCCACAATAAGAAATATAAACAAATCCAACACAATTCAAGATAGGAAGAACAATCTCAAACCATAATCTTGCAAAGTGGATATCTCTCTCTCTCTCAACTACAAGTAATGGCTATGGAGGTGTGGTGGCTAGGAGATCGAAGATCATGGAGCGAGATGAAAAACGCCTTCCCCTTCTTCTCCAGATCCCTTCTTTCTTCCTTCCGGATGGTATGGCGGCTTGTGTGTTCTGCTTTTGACCTTAGACTCTTCATGAAAGTTGTCCCTTTTAATAAGACAAAGGATATGTAAACTATACGGCGGAAACTATACGGTGTCAGCCCGTATAGTTGGTCGTTAAACTTGCAGTGAACTCTCCTCGATTGCTTCCAAAAAGGGACTTTCTTGTTTTTGCCTGAATATTGTGTTTTTGTTGTTAAATCCCTCTGTTGGCATACAAAACCTAAAACACACATTAAAAACCAAGTTTTCTTTCCTACCTAAGTATTAGCGTTAGTTAAAGCTAGAAAACCATGAAATCCAAACGAAAACCATTGATAGAAGCCATCCAAAATGTGTAGAATGTCACAGCTATCACATATGAAACTTTGCAATATATTGCTGAGTATTGTCAAGTACATCTTAGTGAGAATGCACTTGTGTGGGAGAGTAAGGCTCGGTGTAAACCCGTAGTTCCCAAAGTTAATCATTTAGAGGAATCAAAATATGAAAATGAGGAGCACAAAGGTGAGGTTAACAAAGATTGGCACACTACAAATACTTTGTTTGATAGTGATGCCTCTCTCTCTAGTAATGATTCTTATAATGCTAAAACTTATTGTAATTTATCTGCGGAGGCCTTGTGCCTAGACACTCGTGACTAGAGCATTACTAATGATGAACTAGAGATAGAACCTAACTATGAAAATTTTGATGCTAATATACAGGGACCTGATTTACTCCATGATGCAATGGAAGAATATTATGAAGTTTTCCCCTACAATGGTAACTAAGGTAAAAAATATAATAATTATATTTCAACCTCTAATACTCTAGTTGCAGCTATATAAGGAGGCATTATCACCACACTTGGTGCATCCATTCTCTCTTGGAAGCGAGAACTTATTCATCTATATCATGCTGATGCACCACAAGAGGGTACGACTTTGTCGATAATCTACTATGAGATGCTCCAACTCTTTGCAAGAGGTAAGTACCAATACACCTCGAATTGATATCCCCTGGGATCCAGGGTGATGATTTAATGGAGCATCTAAGCCTGGCTGTATGGCTTTAAAGAAAACGCTTCCCGGGAGGCAACCCAGAAGTTTTTAGATGTCTTTCTTAATTTTGTGTCTTAAGTCTAGTTGTATTCATTTTGCATTGGCACTTGTATATTGATGCATGATTTCCTATTAGAGTTGGCTTGAGACTATTTTCAACAGGTAGATTTATTTGTTGCTCTAATCATGTGTTGCATGTCTTGGTTAAATCTTCTCAATAAAAATATATGTTTTCTTTGTTTGGATGCTGGACTAACGTTTCAGTTCTATAATAAAATCCTCGGAAAAAATAACTTGTTCCGGTGCTAACAGTGCGCATAATGAGCAACAGTACAGGCTGATTTGTCTGTACTACGCACCTGTATCGCTCCTGTGACAAATCGGAAGAAGCAGATAATTCTCCAGGAAGGGTACTGTACACTTGACGAGCATTGGTATGGTGGGACGCGTCCGTACCGTCCGCCCGTACCGACCTCGTTACCGGGCGAAGGAAACCTAAAGGTGATCCAATGAAGATAACGACCACTACTATGGGCGCATCCTGCCCGTCCCACCCGGCCATACCAACTTCGACAAAACCCTTCAAAAAAAAGAGAGAATACAAGGCGTAGTGCGGGTGGGATCTGTAAGTATCACGTGCCCGTACCAAGAGGCAGCATGGTGCAGTACGGGCAAAGACAAGTATAGAAAGGTTATAAGCCCCTCCAATATTTTTATTTTGAAAACGTTGGATTACCTTCTATATGTTCCATTGTATTTTATTTTATTTTACCTACCTTTAAAACTCCCTAGCCTATAATTCTCTGTATTGTTTCATGTTTCTTTTATTTTTTCTTTCCATGGTTGGGTGAACGAACTCCGTTCGTACACCGAATCATTTGCTTTTACTTTGTTTGATATTTTTGCAGGGACTAGAACCTTGTGTGATGACGTGCATGGTTTGTGCCAACCGTGCAAATAATTGCATAAGCTACTTGATTGTTTCAACTCAATACTTCAACAAGGAATTATTGATTTAACCAAAGGTCCATGTCCATCAAAAGTGAGGTTATTCGTACCTCAACGGTAAAGTGCGTCACCCTTGCTTTATTCAAGCTTGGGGAGGTAACCAATTCTCACACTCACTTTTGATAACTGTATTTTCTCTTTTCTTATGATAATGTATTCAAGTTTGGTTCTTGCAGAAGTTCTAGCTTGGGAAGTTACTTATGCATGTGTAGAGTCTTGTGCAGTGTTCTTGTTCTATGAAAAAAATTGTGCAATCATGTATACCGCTGTTTTTGAATGCTTGCTTATGTAAGTTGTATTTAATGTTTATATAATGCTGGGATTAATAAGAGTTGAGTTAGAGATTTGATGCACTCTTTATCATCTTGAGAAGAACTTTGGGATCCTCTAGAAAATGTTTCCACAATTTATACACTAAAAATTATTTGTCTCCCACTTTTGAAGTTTAAATTGTTTATCTTAGTTGGTTGATTTTGTGAAGATTCCATGTTAGAGGGAGTAATTCAAAATAGTTAGAGTAAAGTCTTTTATTTTAATGAATGATAAGTTGTGGAAGCTTTTTCTCTAGTTCTTTTAGCTAACCGATTCTTGGCTTGGAAATAATATTGCCAAACAAGTACAACAAGAAAAAGTCTGAAATTTTTATGACTTGTTTGATGAGTGATTGTCTTGAGAGTTTACCTTTGAAGATACTTAACCCCATAGAAGTTTTGATAGACTTGACGACACTCTTGAAAGGAGTTGTTTGATTGAAATAAAGTATAACGGTAATTGTGATGCATGCCAAAGCTAACCTTGTGGATCAAACGGTGATACTATTTAAAGAGTTGTATGTTTTTTATATACACCTTAGGATGCCAACAACTCCGTTGGCCTATGAACGATCTATGGCACAACACCTTATTTTGTCTATAAGTTGACCATATAGGTAGCCTATATGTGTCACCATATAGGCAAAAGTATTGGTAATCTCGAAGGTTGTGCAAATCATTGTTTAAAAAGAATCACTCAACGATCCTTGTTGAGAATAATCCTTCAAAGAAGGAAAAAAATACATATGAAGATCCACATAACAAGCCCTTGGCATGGTCTCATTACTAATTTATGAATTTTTGTTGAAAAACAATGATTGTATTAGAAGTGTTTTGATACCCTTGATTTACTGATGTGGGTGTCAATAAGACACTTCACTGTTATGCTACTTAGGACATGAACTATCTTACTCAATTTTGCTATTAAAACATCCTAGTGTTCCTTGGCAAGCTGAGAGGTAACTAGAAGAATTGGATTGATTGTTACTTCTAGTTATCTATACTAATATTAAATTCTATTTTGATTATTTTGATTTAGCGAAGCTTGTATAGTGTTCTGGCCATCTCTCCAACTTTGATGAGCCCTTCAATTGGATGAAGTGCTGAACACATTTGAATGCCAACCGTAAGTGGATTCATATTCTTGTTGAAGCATTTACTTTACAAAAGTAAGGAGATATAAAAACATAAAAGACATCATAGGAAGATCACAAGTTTGCTTTCAAAGCTAGATTCACTCTTGATATGGAGCAATGATGTTTTAATTGATCTTTTATGGATTGACATAACTAAGCTTCTGTTGCCTTGTATGAATATGTTGTTTCTTACTTTGAGCTTGTAGGGAAAATAAGGATACACGACATTGATCTTCTACAACCGATATTATACATTTGTTTCAATTTTTGCCTCATCTTTATTATCAACTCGTGCCAAATGATCATGATGCCCTTGTCCTTAAGCCACTTTATTGCTCGGGACTAGCAAGAGTTTAGCTTGGGGAAGTTTATGAGTCCAAATTTGATGCATATTTAAGTATATAAATTACTCATATTCTCACGCATTACATGCTACATCAATCTACAATTATTCCTATTATGTATGATTACTAGTTCTCATACATTTACATATGTACTTTCCACAACTAGAAGTTTTATTAGGATTTTATTACTTTTTTTTCTTTGACTTGTGTGTATGTGCTATGAAGAATCATGGATAAAAGGAGTCAAGAGGATGCAATATGGAGGAGGTACAGGCACCAAACTTAGCCATTTGAGAGGTGGAAAAAGTGAATTTTTCCATAAACTCCAAATGAATATCCAAGGCTATGGTATTGTATCCCTCGTCCATACGAATCTAACGAGCCAAAGAGCACCCAAATTGGAGTTGAAGAAATGATGGAGAAAATATGAAAGCAAACAGTAGCGATAACGACTACGGGTTGGCTCACCTGTACTGTTCGCCCGTACCACAGGTCTGGACGCACGGAAACGACTGTTCTGGACGCATTTCTTCACAAAATCGATTCAGGTTTGTTCCTAGACCTTCTTTATGTCCTAAGGAACGTATTGGGGGCTATCGGGGGCACCCCTAGGCCTATATAAAGAGGGGAACCCTAGAGGAAAGGGGAGAGTACACACACGCCATTGGGGCGTAGCCCTTCTCCTCCTCCCTCTTCATAGCCGCCACACACCTCCAAAATCAAGATCTCCTCCAACTCCTCCACAAGATTCAATCAAGGGAAGGAGAAGAAGACATCCCCATCTTCACTGCGCGCACCGTTGATCATTATCATCATCATCATCATCTCCAACAACGTCTCCATCTCTCTCTCCCTTGTCTTAGATCTTGTAATTGTAAGATTGAACATGGTTGTGACTTCATTGATATATTCATCTATGTTTTGTTGTTCATCCATGTGTGATTGATTGATTAGGTTCTAGGTTGAGGTTTGATCTAGTGCGCTAAGTTAGAATGTGTTTGTGAGCCAAGTATTCAATTACATGAGTCATGAAGATGAGTTCACTGGATCCCTTGGTCCGGAAGTGTACGTTTGCCTCACGAGTGACATGTGAGAATCATGCATAGTACACATAGTGTGACAGCCCGGTAATCGAGTGGGAAACATTTATTTGTTGAAGGAATCTCTTGTAGATAATGGATCGCAAACATATTCGCCCATCTAGTACTAGTGAGACCGAAGTCTAAAAAACCTCTCTCATTCCATTCAACCGAACAACTACACCCCCTTTAGTTTAGTTCTTGTTCTAGTTTACTTTCAGTACTCTATTTACTTTGTTACTAGTTACTTTAAATATCTCTTTTTTACTATTACTCTAGCAACCTATAGTGTTGACTATTTCCAAACACCGTTTTGGGTGAGAACATGGCTGCAATTACAATGGAGTTGCAAGGTTGTGTGGTTTCCATCTTGCAAAGATCCTTTGGGATCGATCTTTCTAATAAATAGTTGCTGCTACGAGTACTGGAGTAACCCTGTTGTTGGACGTAGAAAACCTAGTCATCAGGCATGGACGGCCGAGAACCCCCGCTGACTCCGCCCAAGTGGTGGTTACTTGGGGCAACATGGACCTAGTTCACGCTGAGTCAGCAAAGTCACGTAGACGCACGCCTTGTCAGTGGCCACGCCAGCGAAGTCAGTAGAACGGTCAGTGCTGGTCAACGCTAACCTGGCCACCCTCTGTTGCTATAGAAAAACTGGTCGAACTCGTGCTACAGCAAGAACTCAACAAAATTTTAATTTTTGTCTTTAAATTCTCAAATCATGTCTAATTTCTATCCAAATTAAAAAAATATTTTTGCAATCAAATAATATGATGAATTAATACTTTTTAGGCACCATATAATATAGTTCACACCAATTTCCGAATGGTTTCAAATTTAAATTTTGTATAAACCCTTTTTGGGCCATATCTTTTGATCCATAACTCCGTTTTGACCCATTCCTTTGCCAAATTTCTTGTAATCACACGATCTATCATAATCTCAATAAATAAATGCAATTATTATATTTTATTTCATATTCGGTTCTTATCCTTGCATTTGGAGTTTATTCGATTGTATTTGTTCATGCGTTAGATTCCACAGGATTGAGCAAGGGTATTCTATTACTACTACTACTACTACTACTACTACTACTACTACTACTACTACTACTACTACTACTACTACTACTACTACTACTACTACTACTTCAGTGACAAACTATTATCTCATCAACCAAAGAGATAAGTTGCACTAGCATGTATTTTTCCTATTTATGTTTTCCATGTTATTTTATTTTTTTAAGTTTAGGGATGCATGCGATAGATATATTTTGGTATCTCAAGTATTTTTTAAATCAGCGATGTTTTCTTAGATATGTCCCATAGTATAATAAGCCATAGGATTTGTCACCCTCTTTGACACCCTAGGTAAAATAGTGCTAGAGTAAATTCTGCCAAATCTTTGATATTGTAGTTATGCTTAGCCATGTTATGTGAAAATCCGTTGGGGGGGCGTTGAAATGAAGAAATTGTTTATGACATGATGATGTTTATGAAAGTGTTTAATAAATGATAGTTAAAATGTTTTCTCCTAGACGGAATGTTACTGTTGGGTCAATGCATGTGGAATTCTACTCAAATTGGTAGATGGACTGCCATCCAGGGACCACTAAAAAACAAACGCTGGTTTTGCTATCTCAGTTATTTCAGTGCAACCACATGTCATGTGGGCCTTGGCTTGGTTAACTATTTTATGGAAACCTACTTAACGAACATCATCGATATGAGACTTTGGGTCTATTTGGAGTGGGAATGCCTGGAAATAAGTAGTTATCCACTTGGGAAAGACCTCGGCACATCCTCTAGGTTGTTCCATGTGGGGAAGTGTACGCCCTACTACTAGGAAAATAGCTATAGATAGACATACCTTCTGTGGCGCATGGGGCTAACCATGCGTCACAAAAGAAGACCAGTGGCGCATATGGAGCAATGTGCTACAGAACCTTCAACCTTCTGTGGCGCATGCACTTTGGCAATGCGCCACCAAAGTAAGGTGGGACCCACAGCAGGCGTTGGGCTATGAAACTTCGGTGGCGCATTTGCGCATATGTGCCACAGAAGCAGCATGTGGGACCCACAGCAGGCGGGCTTTAACCGGTCTCTAACCAA
The DNA here is from genome assembly GCA_910589765.1 of Avena atlantica. Lineage (NCBI taxonomy): Eukaryota > Viridiplantae > Streptophyta > Magnoliopsida > Poales > Poaceae > Avena > Avena atlantica. Next base: position 360,495,611 of record OU342739.1, read on the forward strand.
CCTTCTGTGTCGCATATGGGGACATGCGCCACAGAAGTTTATGTCTTTTGTGGCGCATATCTCCATATGCGCCACAAAAGTTGGATGGGGGACCCGCAGTCTGGAAAGTTTGACCAAGATTTTGTGGCGCATATGGTGGAATGTGCCACAGAAGATCACACTTCTATGGCGCATATCTACCATATGCGCCACAGAACCTTGCGTCCAGATCTGCACAAAAATGTGGCATCTTTGCAACCCTCTATCTACCACCACCCATTTCACATCCTTCTTCCCCCCTCCTCCCATCTCCTCTTCCTCCTCTCTCCTACCCCATTGTGCCCATATTTTTTCTCCATTTTGTTGTATTTAAACCTACTATAGTTGATAGATTGGTTAGGGAAAGCCTTTCTCCAACTTGTAGATCTAAAACACACTTACTTTTCTCCTCCACATCTCTATTTGTCTACCACTATCTCTCCATAGATCTATTGGTCCACACTCTCTCACATCACGGTCTTGACTCGGTATTCAATCTACTAGGTGAGTAATTGGCCATGAATATGCATGTTTTGTAGGTGCGAAGCTTGTTGCGCGGGCGTTGTGTAAATGCGATGGCGCCAAGATGATGTTTGTGCATGAAGCTTGTGTGGTGCATGGATGTTTGCATGGGAAGAAGTTTCTTGTTGTTGCTTATGTTTGAGGCCTTCCAGGCATGCCCTAGCGCCTCACGAATGAAGTTCCATAGAAAGCGAGCCACGGGACATGAAAACAAGATGTGGGTGCCTGATTCTAGGACCTCACATAGCGATCATAGCCCATTCCCAGGGTTCTGCCACTTGGCCACCTCCACTCCTGAGGGAAGCCAGTCACGTAGTAACTTCTAGAGGAAATTTTTGATCTTTAGGGGTAAGGGGGACTTCCTGTTGTGGTGGTGTCACGACAGATGCCATGGGTAGGCTTAATTTGGGGTCGAATGGATGCTTGTGGTCACCGGGGAGGGAGTGCAAGGTCTTGCCATGCACGAAGAACAAGATGAACTCTCCACACTTAGGAGTTTTATTGATACTTGAGGTTTACAAGTGCTCCTAGAGCTGTATGAACTAGGGTTCAGTGCACTAGTTCCCTGCTCGGTCCAACCTCTTCAAACCCTATCTACCCCCCCTTATATAGACGATGGTTAGCTAGGTTTTATCCCTTTGGGTCCTAGGGTTACTGTTTGGATATTGGTCTTTACTTTATGGGCCGGGTCATGGGATTGTACTAAGCCCAGTGGCCTAGTCCATAAAGATAGACAGCTAATGGTCTTCATGTACGTCGCCTCCAGTTCCTTTGGCGTCAGGCAGTAACTTTGTACTCCAGCCCTTGCTTTAGGCGTCACCCGGCTCCTTTCGTGTCACCCTGCGTCGCCCTTCTCTTTTGACCGTGCTTTACTACGGTCCCTCCTAAACCTCACTCGGAAAGGTTCCATGTGTCCTATCTGACTCGTCCCTTCCTCGTGAGACTCGGCTCATTAGTTCCTGCAAGATTAACATATTTGTGTCATACGGGCCGACATAGTTCTTATGTCGGCCGCACATGACTATCCTACCCGACCGTACTTACCCGGCCTAGTTCTTTCTTTACTCGGTGCAAGCCAAGTTGGGGAATGTTTTACCCTTCATGACCCTATCGGGGGTTATCCCCCGACATTAGTCCCCAAAGCTGGTGAGGTCTAGCATTTCTAGCTATTAGGCGTATCTAGGTTCCTTTAATGTGATTGGAACTTCTCTTTCTTCCAGCATTTATTGCTTAAGATGCACTGTTTGGCATAACCTCGATATTAGCCGAGTCTACTCTGCTCTTTTCGAGTCTCATCTTTGAATTTCTTGCCCATTTTTGCCTCGTGCCAAGTCATTTTGGCCACTTCCGAGTCATTTTCGGCGTGCCTTAGTCACTGACAAATGGTAATCATGGTGACTTGCCTCAAATATTTTTTCGAAGCTCAGACTGCACAGTGATGGATGCGCAATAATTCCCCGTCACTATGGCAGTCCCATCGCTCTGCACCTCTCATCCTGCACTGCGTGACGTGGCAGTGGATTTTTCGTGTATCATCTACACGTGGCGTTTTCTGATTGTCTTACTCGGCCGTATACACGGCCACACGTTGGCCGCACGGCGCAGGGGGATTCCATGATTGGGTTTTTTACTCCCCTTAAGTAGGGGTGAGGGGAACATAACTTCCCTCGCCCGTTCAGTTGCTCATTGCATTCTTCTTCTTCCTTGCGCCTCTAAAATCTAACCTCACTCTTTCCAGTTCTTCTTCTCCATAGTCCCTCCTTTAAGATTGCTCTTTTCCTATTTCCGTTCCACTACGGGTCCTTGTTCTTCTAAGCCTCTTCCAACGGCAAAAGAGACTGAATCCACGGAAATCATGGACACTCGTGACGCCGCCGAGGGAGCCGAAGAACAGGAAGTCCCTGCCGGCGAGCGTGCCAGCGAGCGTGACTCGGTATTCAGTCTACTAGGTGAGTAATTGGCCATGAATATGCATATTTTGTAGGTGTGAAGCTTGTCTCCCGGGCGTTGTGTACATGCGATGGCGCCAAGATGATGTTTGTGGATGAAGCTTGTGTGGTACATGGATGTTTGCATGGGAAGAAGTTTCTTGTTGTTGCTTATGTGCCCCTAGTGTGGTGCATGGATATTTGCCGAAATGTTGATTCATTTCCATTTTGGAAAATTTTGCAACACCCATATGTCCTACTTTTAGGAAAGGTCATGGCGAATTTTTCCGGCGATAATGCATGTGTGTTTGTGTGTGCATAAGGAGTGGTTTCTAATTAACCTGCTCTCTCATTTGCTCTATACATGCGTGCAGGAAACCATGGTATTCATGATGATCGAAGGCCGAGTTACTAGGTATAAGAAAGACGCGAAGGCAGACATGATTTGGAACAACAAGACCCAGATAAGATGTCCATGTCGAACATGCAAACTCCAGCGCTAGATCGACCCTGATTCTGGACAATTGTAGGATCACCTGCTCAGGCGTGGTTTCATGCACGACTTCGATGAGGATCTGGCAGCAAATGGTGGTGGTCATGATGAAGACATGGGCGGGCGAGAAGAAGAAGAGTCTCCCGGCGAGCATGGTCATCATGACGAAGAATATACCGACGAGCATGATCATCATGACGATGAAGGAGATAGGGCATGCCCATCATGAAGAAGGAGAAGACGCGAACACCCAGACGCTTCTAACTTTGGCGTTGTGGGACCCTCATGTTTAGGAACTCCTTCTCAAGGAGACGAGCAACGAAAAAGCTACAGCCAGAGAGAAAGACAAGCTAGCACAAATGGAGATAGACGGGATGACTCCATTGTATCCTGGGTGTCGTCCCAAGGATACACGCCTGAGTGTAACGCTCAAGGCTCTACAGATGAAGGCTGAACACAAATGGACCGATGTGAGCTTCAATGCTAACATGGAATTCTGGCGCAATCGTCTTCCTAAGGGGAACACATTGCCAACAAGTATAGAGGAGGCCAAGAAAATCGTGTGCCCTCTCGACCTACCACACATTAAATACCACACATGCATCAATGATTGCGCACGTTATCATAACGAGTCCGCGGAGAGAACCACATGTCTGTTGTGCGGCCATGGACGTCACAAGAGAGGGAACAAGAAAGTTCCTCGAAAAGTGGTATGGTACTTTACTATCACTCCCTGTCTACAACGATATTTTGTAGATCCTAAGGAAGCAGAACTAATGCAATGGCACACGGAAAGGGAGAGATGATCCGGAGAAGGGCAAGATCCTGACACACCCTTCAGATGCTAGCCAGTGGAATGCATTGGAACGTCAGGATGGGTATGATCACCGATGGACGCAATCTTTTTGGCAACCAGAGTAGCATGCATAGCACCTAGCCCGTGTTTGTATGTCCATACACCACCCCCCGTGGCTCTGCACAAAGAGAAGGTACGTACACATGAGCATTCTTATTCAGGAGCCGAAACAGCCAGGTATCGATATGCATCTTTATCTCAGGGCTTTTGATAGAGGAGTTAGCCACGTTGTGGGAGACACCATCCCGTACGTGGGACGTCTACACTAAAGAATATTTCCCTTTGAGAGCCGCGTTGATCACGATGGTGCAGGACTATCCTGGTATATGTATCGGCCCAGGTGAACCACGGACACAATGCTTGTGTCAAGTGCATGGATAAGACCCCGCATCTCCATCTACCAAAGGATCCCGGGTTTTCTAAAACTATGTTCCAAGGGACTCGAAAATGGCTTCGCATGGATCACCCGTGGAGAAAACGTGGTGACTTGTTCAATGGTAAAGACGATATCAAAAGAGCCACACGTACGAGGAGCGGCGAAGAAATCGTGGAGCTTCTGCATAATTGAGAAGAGTGTCATGTGCCAGGAAAGAAGCGACTGAGGACAAAGCCACTTCTGGGTGTATGGAAAGCGAGGTCTGTTTTCTGGGACCTGCCGTACTAGAAGGTCCTTCACACGCCCCATAGCCTCGATGTAATGCACATCACGAAAAAAGTTACCGAGAGTCTGCTTGGCACTCTACTCAACATGCCGAAGAGGACCAAGGATGGGCAAAAAGCAAGAAATGACCCGACATTGCTTGGCATCAAGAAGGAGCTTTAGTACCCTCATAGTGATGATGATGACGATCAAACGGAAGGTACTCAATGTCTCCGCAAAAGGGTTAAGAAGAATGAGGTGGTTGTGCTTCGCGGTGCCTGCTTCACTCTGTGTTAGGAGGAGATCGAGCAATTTTTTAGGGGCCTCCTAGGAGTCAAAGTTCCTCACGGTTACTCGGGAAAGATAAGTAGATATCTCCATGTAGCAAATAAGAGGGTCAGCGGTATGAAGTCCCACGACTGTCACGTGCTGATGACACAGATACTTCCAGTTGCCATATGAGGGATAATAGACGAGCACGTCCATGAGACGATGTTTGTCCCTTGCAATTTTTTCGATGTCATCTCTAGGAAGTCGATCGACATGAAGCACCTCGACAAGCTACAGGAAGATTTCGTGGTGATACTATGCGAGCTCGAGATTTACTTCACGCCCGCATTCTTCGACATCATGGTGCATCTTCTTGTATATGTTGTGGATGACATCATCCACCTCGGGACGACATTCCTGCACAACATGATGCCGTTTGACAGGCTGAAAGGTCTCATCAAAGGGTTCGTTCGCAACAGGTCTTGTCCAGATGGAAGCATAGCCAAGGGCTTTCTGATCCACGAGTGCATCTCTTTCTACGAGAACTATCTAACCACCGAGAACGAGGATGTTGGAATACCCACCAAGAAGCACCTCACCAGGCTCGCTGGGGATGGTCACCACGAGGGCCACCGTTCACTGCATGTCGACATTGTTAAACGACACGTTGACTTTGGCAGGGCACACCGAGTCACGCTACAACACATTGAATTTGTCATCCCTTGGGTGGAAGAGCACAAAAGCTTGAATGAGTAGGAGTACATGGACCAGGACCGACCAAGGAAGAAAGGAGACATAACAAGATAGCACAACTCCAGCTTCAGGGTACAAGAAAAGGCTGTTGGACAATCACCTACAGATGCCTTCTACGGAAGATCAACAACTCATATTCTCCTTGTCACAGGGCCCAGCGCATAACGTAAACATCTATAAGTCGTACGACATCAACAGTTACAGATTCTACATCGAGGAAAAGGACATGAATAGCAAATATCAAAACTTAGGAGTAACTATGATGTCCTTCGCCGATGACAAGACTACTGTCATGGAAAGATTCTATGGAAGGATCGAGGAGACATGGGAGCTAGACTACTGTGTAGAAACGGTACTGATGTTCCATGTTAGATGGGCCAAGAAAGTCGAAAAAGAAGGCCGGTATTTCACCACCTGCATTATACCCGATGCCAAGTCGACAAAGAACGCCTCCGCGAAAAATGAGTTGTGGATACTCGCTAGCCAAGTTGATCAATGTTTCTTTTTACCGACCCATCAAAGCCTAGTCGTGTTGTAGTGAGAAGGGGAAAGAGGAGTATCATCGGAATGGAAAGATCCGCCAACAAGCAAGATTTTGACAAGAACGACGATCCGAAGATCGAAGAGAAATTCGACAAGTACTTCAACATGCCTACTACTATGGTAAGAAAGAAGACCACACTACCTACAAAAGGTTGTCCGTTCATGAGAATAAATCTCATAGTGCCCGGGCTAAAGTATTCCACTGCGAAGAAAAAGGGCAAGAAGATTGTGAAGAGAGTCTAGCTCGAAACATCACATCACGACGTGTGACCCTTTTTGTGTATTAATTCATATGTGTTCTCTCAAATATATATTAGTTAGAGACTAAACATATATTGTGATATTCGTGTGGGTATACAAATTCACATGGGTTTGTGACAAGAACAATATATACATATAATTCGGGGAGTTTTTTTTTTGAATAAATATACATGTGTATTTGCTTGGTTCTAAATATATTTGTAACATATAATTTTGAAAAAAAGAATTTTTTTGACCCAGCTAGGATTCGAACCTGGATACCACAGGTTTGTGCTACGAATATGCATCATAACCACTAGGCTAGTCTATGTTTAATGTCCAACTATAGCCTCGCGGCGTTTTTGACTAAGCGCCAAGGTTTTGGGGTGCATATCGCTGGAACCCGTGGAGGAGGAGCCACCTGCCGCAGAACCTTGGCACTTAGCCAAATAACCGTTTCACCCCTTCCCCTTTCTTTCCCCAACCTAATTAGCTCTCGCCCCCGATGAACCCTAGTTAGCTCTCGCCCCCGACAAACCTGCCGCTGCTAGAGCCCGTGGAGGAGGAGCCACCTGCCGCCGCCGAAGCCCGTGGATGATGAGCCACCTATCGCCGAGAAACCTAGGAGGAGAATGGAAGTCGTCCCGCGCCATTCATGCCGAGGAGGAGAAGGGCAGCGCACACCATCCAAGGAGGAGAAGGGCAGCCTGTCGACGACCACCTCCCCATATTGCGCCACCTCGCCGTCCACGCCAGGTGAGCATCCGTTCTCCCCTAGTTCACCTTCCTCAGTTCGCGCTTAGGATTCTGATTGAAGCTTGATACCTGTGTGTTTGCTTAGCGCGGCTTGATCTGCACACGTTTTCATAGTAGGGTTTGTGCGATTTGATTTGGATAACGCTAGGTAGATCATTGCAGTTGATTAGGGTTTGTGCCATATTTACTGCATTTTAGTTAGCAATATTGATCACTGCAGCAATTCCTCCTGTTGATGCTCATTAACTCATAGTCTAAGGCGATGTTCTTTTGCAGATGCAACTGGGATGATGTTATTTACTTGCATTTGAATTGAATTGCCACGATTGTGCAGTCCTGATCTAGATGTCACATCACAACCCTTCTGCAGCAATGTGCATAGCATTGGTAGGTTTTGGGGTAGGATTTTATCATTTTGGTGGGGATACAGGCTTCTGATGCAGGAAATTTATAACTACTAGCTCGCTGTCTTGTGTGATCATATTTATTACTGTCAATGTTAGATCCCTACCTTCTGAAACTTGGGTTATTGAAATCGTGATTAGAATTGTGAGAAATTTCCTCGTTGGTATGCAGTTACTTCTATACTTCTATGTTCTCTGTGTTTGGTAATTTGTTAGTCAATAATGCGACATATCTTTTAAACATCTCTACTAGAAAGAAATTTGCTATTAGTGGTTGCTTTATATGTCTGTTTGCTGTTAGTAGTTGCTTTATATGCCTGTTGAAATTTGTCTGTAGCAGTACCAGTACTATGTAGTGTGAGCAGATAAAGCAAGACTTAACTGTAATATGAGTAAATTAATTAAGATTTTAAATTTTGTTAGTAGTCATTTATGCACATATTAATTTAGTATATCATTAATTTGATATGAATATGGTACAAGGAAATTTATAACTACCAGCTCGCTATCTAGTGTAATCAAATTTAGTATTGTGACTATTAGCTCGCTGCACTGCGTCTTCAATGGCGCCCAACCCTCTATGGCTTACCTAACTGCGAGCATCAAGGAGGATCTTAGACTATGGGCGAGGGCAGGTGCCAAAGGGCTAAGGGTAGTGCTACCATCCTCTTGGGATGTGGACTAATATTATGAATGTAATGTTGTAAATCTGCCTCCATGGGAGGTTGTAACCCATACTCTACATTTTCAATAAAATTAAATGCAAATTCTTTGCGTTTTCTCTAAAAAACTATAACCTCGCTGCATTCTGTAACTTGGGTTATTGCAGTTCTCATCTGTATTGTGAGAACTATTACAACATAAGTTCTAACTAATATGCATTTGCTACTTCTTAGCCAGTAATGCGTCAAATCTTTTAAACTGCTGCAATGCACATAGCTTCCATCTCAGGTTTGATGGAGTATTGTTAGTACTAATAAATAGGCTTAAAACTTGGGCAGTTCACACCTTATCTCTTATATTATTACTGTATCATGATGCTTGTTATTACTACTGTATCATGTCATCACCTAATATTGTCATCATGCTGATGTTTATTTCCTACTGTAATTCAGAGGGCCACATAGTGGTGCTGCTGTTTCCTAGTGTTGTTGTTTGTTTCTAGGTACCAGAAATTCTAGGCAGCAGCAGCACCATGTTTGATTCCTATTAATAATCATAGTTAGTTTCTTTTGTGAATGAGATGGTGTTGTGATGGATGATGATGGATGGCTTCAATGGGGTTATCACTAGGGCTGGGTCTGTTTTTCCTTGCAGGGATTTCAATTGAGCTGCCATTTTCTCCCGAAGTGTTGTTGGGGAGGTAACCCCGGATAGGGTAAAGACGGGGAAAGACGAAAGGATGTTCCCCGTCTAGTTTCCGAGTTACAGTCTGAGTCGACCGAATCCTGTAGAGGTCGGCCGAGATAGGAAAGGGCAGGACCCTTATAGTAATGGCAAGGCATTACCCGGCCGAGATACTGCGTAAGTCGGCTGGGTTAGCCCGAGTAATCTTGATGCAGGTGAAGGACAAGCCGAGTTACGCGAGGCAGGGCCGAATGATACGAAGCTTGCAGGAGAAGGAGAAGCCTGAAGTCAAACTCTAGCCGCAGGCTAGGGAGAATCTGAGCAGAGCCAAGCACTACGGACAAAGGCGCAGACGACAGAGAGGCAGAAGGAGGTCACGGAGGTGATAGTCCTGAAGCCCGAGGCGCACAGGAGGGGCCCTCTGGAACCTTGCTGTCATTAGGGGAGCGACAGGGAAAGGGGGGCGCCGAACTACTATATTGGGACAAGCATATTCCTCGAATATGCTTGCCACATCAGCCCTAAAGGAACCCAAGGCTCTCCTTTATAAGGGGACGCTTGGACCCTGAGGAGGGGATCGGCTCATTTTTAGTACCGTTAGGCTGGTATAGTTCTTCCTTCTCAAACACAGCTCAAGGAGCACTTGTAGCCCAAGGAAGGAGAAATAAGATCTTTACCTTTGCCTTCTGTGTGCAGAATCAACTGCATCTTCCCTCCCCAGATCCCTCTAGCATCCATTGGCCCCATACTTTAGCCTACCCATGGCATCTGCCGTGCCACCACCACGACAGTTGGCGCCCACCGTGGGGCAAGCAGCGGTGCTAGCTGGAGTCATGATCCGGACGGGAAACTTCATCAACACTGGCGAGCGCGTTGTTTCTGGCTTGGTCCGGAGGTTTGATCTCTGTGACTACGTCAGCGACAATGCGGGCAGCTTCAGGGGAAAAACTCCCCCGCGCAACAGTGTCTTCATCAGCTTGGGCGGGCACAGGGTCTACGTCGGCATCGACATCTCCGGCATTTATCCTCGCCAAGTTGTTCTTGCAGGGGAACCACCCCTTAGCGCTGCGAGCCGTCCATGCTGAGCGTGTCCCACAGGCAGCGTCGAGGTGATGGTCACGGCCGGAGTGCAAGCGGGAGTAGCGGCTGCCGGCTCAACCAGAGACCCCGCCACAGGCGTGCAGGGCGCGCCCAGGCAGACGGCACCACTACCCACCGAGGTAATCCCTCCAGTGACCAACCAGGCCGAGGTACAGGACACTACCACAAAAGCACCAAGAGTAAGAGGGCCACCTCTGGAAAGGCCAGAAAACATTCTTCAGGCAACCATAGAAAACTTGACTACACCTGTAGCGCCGATACTTGATCCGGCCAATGCACAGGCAGAATTAGAAGAAACCAGGCAAAAGGTGCTAGTAGAGGCAAAAAAGGTGTCGGCCTTGCGGGAGTCCTTAAACAGGACCCTGTGAGAATATGCCAAAGCTAATAAGCTTGACGTCCCACCCGAACGGGTGGACGAGTTAAGATTGAGAGGGAAAAACCTCATAGATGATATCAACAAGGAGCATGATGCTCATAAGGCGGAATCAGTTGATTTGGGCTTGCCGAGGTACAGTACCCCGGCAAAGAACCTAAGAGCGGCAAATGCCGCAACATTAGAGTTAGAGGGGTTGACCGGCGAAGCCCGGCAGAAACATCAAGAAAGAGTGAATGAGCTGGTGCGCATCACGAACCAGCAAAACGAAGAAATGCTCAGGGCAGACCCGGCGAGGCCGGGGGCCTCGCGAATGGTTCACTCGGCTGGAGCAGCACCTGCCTTGTCCGTGGAAGCAGCGTCCTCACCCGGAAATAATGCACGAAAGGACAAAGCAGTAACTTCAGGAAAGAGAAACAAGCAAATTGTTCTGTATGATCCGGCAATAGCCGGGAAGGCAAACGAGAACAGAGGCAATGGAAGCCGAGGTAACAGTGGTGAGAGGAATCCCGTCCGTATTGAGAAATACGGTGGAAGCCGAGGCAATGGAGACCTCGGCAGAAGAGAACTCAGAAGAGGCAATCATGAGAATAATACCCCGGTTGAAGTAAGGAGAGAACCGCCGCTCAACCCACAGCCATGACACGAACCCTGGCAGGAAAGAGAAGCGAGACCAGCTCGCCACAATCAAGTGAATGAAAGGTACAATGATGGTTATTCCGAGATGGAATATGCGATCCATGGTGGAAATAACCACTATGGAATGCAAGACAGAGTTCTGTACAGAGATTTGCCATCAAATGATGCAAGAGTAAAGCTAGACCGGCTATACCGGTCCGAGTTGCTGGAAGAACAGGGTCCACCAGGTCCGACGTGCTTTGGACCACGGATCATGGGCGAACAACCTGTGCCGAACTTTCAGCTAGCGAGAGGCACGAAAACATATAATGGGAGTACCAAACCACAAGAATGGTTGATTGATTATGCCACTGCTGTGAAAATAGTGGGTGGAAACTTACGATGGGCAGTACGATATGTCCCACAAATGTTGGAAGGACCAGCTAGGGTATGGCTGAATAATCTACCGGCTGGCAGTATCAACTGTTGGTTAGATTTTGAAGAAATGTTTGTCAGCAACTTTACCAGCACATACAAGAGGCCAAACAGGCCGCAGCAGTTAGCCATGTGCAAGCAGAGGCCGAATGAAATAGATAGAGAGTTTTTAACTCGATGGTGTAATCTGAGAAACTCGTGTGAAGGAGTTATAGAGTCGCAAGCAATATCTTGGTTCGCTCAAGGATGCCGTTATGCTAGTGTATTGTGGCAATGACTGCAAAGAGAAATGCCAACCACATTGGCAGAAACTATCAGAATAGCGGACTCCTATGCATTAGGAGATCCAACGCAACCAGAATTAATGTCGGCAGATCATCGGGAGCAACAAGACCAATATGCAAGAGATTTGGCCGGGTCATCCAGGCGCAATGACATTAGAGGAAGAAGAAGAGAAGAAAGGCCGGATTATAGATATAATTCGGCCCAAGTGGCAGCGGTAGCGCAGGATCAGCCGAGTCACGGAACGACTCAACGGCAAAAGAATGGTCCTCAGCAGTGGACACCAAGGAATGGAGGAAAAAGACAGTGGACCCCAGAACAAAAGAAGCAATGGCAGGAGAGGCCGAAGTACACGTTCGAATCTATGTTAGATCAGCCGTCTAAATTTCACACGTCAAACCGATCCAGGCCAGCCAACCATACGACCCGCCAATGTGCATGGATGAAAAATGCAATGGGAAACCTCGCAGGCATTCAGGCAGCGCCCCTTCAAGTACATCAACAGCATCAGCCACAGTTGACTGGAGCAAATGCACAGCAACTGATGTTACCACCTCCTCCCCCAAGATACGATAACTCGGACCGGAGAGATGCGGTACATCAAGTGATGAACCAAGGCCAGGATGGAAGGACAAATCCAGGAAATACAGGACGCAATGATTACAGAGAACATCATCAGTCTTATTGCGTGTTCACAACGGAACAGCAAGATAAGCAAAGTGTGCAACGTCGGCATATGGGAGTAAATGCAGTTATGCCGGCAGTGCCAAGATATGTGCCTTGGTCAGATCAGGAAGTAACTTGGAGCATAAAGGATCACCCCAAGATAATGCCGAATCCGGGGTCGTATGCACTCGTGTTGGATCCGACATTTGTTGGACCAAGCATTAATGTGAAATTTTCAAAGGTTCTCATTGACAATGGGAGCAGTATCAACATCATGTACAAAGATACCATGCATAAACTCGGAATATCGCAGAACATGCTGCAATCCACGAGGACCACTTTCCATGGGATAGTGCCAGGGCTTTCATGCGAACCCATTGGTAAGGTCCGAGTGGATGTGTTATTCGGCACAAGAGATAACATCAGAGCAGAAAACTTAGAGTTTGACGGCCCGTGTTGGCCAAATTCATGGGCAGCTGTCATATAAGTTATCTGAAAATGAAGCTACCCGGACCACAAGGAGTGATAAAAGTAGCAGGGGATTACAAGAAGTCAATGGAATGTGCTTCAGCCGGGTCAAATTTGGTCGAATCATTGGTTATAGCAAGAGAAAAAAGAAGGATTCAGGAGGTAGCAGCCCTCGCTCAGTCGGCACAGCTGAATATGCCGGCACTAGCCAATCCACATGGAAGTGTCTCCTTTCAGCCGACTAAAGAAACGAAGAAGTTTCAGATAGATGAGCAATTCCCAGAGCGTACTGTTACTATTGGTGCAGGCCTAGATGCTAAATAGGAAAGCGAGCTCACCAACTTCCTCCGTGAGAATCGTGACATATTTGCATGGTCAACTCAGGATCTGCAAGGTGTTCCGAGGGAGTTGGCTGAGCACTCTCTGAATGTAAGGCCAGGAGCAAGGCCGGTGAAGCAACCTCTCCGCCGCTTCGCCGAAGACAGGAGAAAAATAATAGGGTATGAAATAGCTCGGCTCCTCGTGGACGGGTTCATCATGGAGGTGCTGTATCCGGATTGGTTGTCAAATCTGGTGCTAGTAGAAAAGAAGAAAGATGATCCGAATGTAGCCATTGTATGGCAAATGTGTATCGATTACACGAACCTGAACAAGGCGTGTCCAAAAGATCCTTTTCCATTACCTAGAATAGACCAAGTCATTGATTTGACCACTGGTTGGGAGTTATTGTCATTTGTAGACGCGTATTCTGGTTTTCACCAGATACCGTTAAATCCGGCCGATCAAATAAAGACTGCATTTATTACCCCATACGGGGCTTATTGCTATCGCACAATGCCATTCGGCCTGCAAAACGTAGGAGCAACGTATCAGAGATGCATGCAAAAATGTCTACACGACCTGATAGGAAAAAATGGATGACGTGGTCATCAAAACCAAGGAAAGAAAAACGCTACTGGATGATATACGGCATACTTTCGCGAACCTGAGAAGGTTCCGAATGAAGCTTAACCCGGAAAAATGCACATTTGGCATTCCAGTAGGAAAATTACTCGGTTTTCTTGTATCCAGCCGAGGTATAGAGGCCAACCCAACGAAGATAAAGGCAGTAGAAAGAATGGAGTTGCCAAGGTGTCTAAATGACGTACAAAAGTTCACAGGATGTTTAGCCTCGCTCAGCCGGTTTGTATGTCGGCTGGGAGAGAAGGCACTACCACTCTATCAACTGATGAAGAAATCAGATAAGTTCATTTGGACTCCACAAGCAGACAGTGCATTTCATGAGATGAAAAGGATGTTGGTCACAGCACCCATTTTGGCTTCTCCACTATCAAAAGAGCCTATGTTACTCTATATAGCGGCTACCAATAGAGTAGTGAGTGCTGTAGTCATCGTAGATCGACTCGAAGATGATAAGTCGGTACAGAGGCCGGTATATTATTTAAGCGAGGTGTTATCCTCTTCAAAGCAAAATTACCCACATTATCAGAAGATGGCTTATGGAGTGTACATGTCGGCGAAGAAACTTAAACATTACTTCGAAGAGCACCCCATCAAAGTGATCTGTAAAGCACCCATAGCCGACATATTGAGCAACAAAGATGCAAGTGGCCGAATAGCAAAATGGGCAATTGAGTTGTCACCATATGCTCCACAATTCTATAGGAGAGATGCAATCAAATCTCAAGCGGTCGCCGACTTCTTCGTAGATTGGGCCGAGGTGCAGTATGAACCACCATTACCAGACCCAAATTATTGGACGATGCATTTCGACGGTTCCAAACTAAGAAATGGTTTGGGGGCAGGAATAGTGTTAACCTCGCCCAAAAGAGATCAGCTGAAATATGTGCTGCAAATACATTTTGCCGCGTTAAACAACGTAGCCGAATATGAAGCACTGGTCCATGGATTGAAAGTAGCGAAAGAGATTGGCATACGCCGAATCTTATGCTATGGGGATTCGGATCTAGTAGTACAGCAAGTCTCAGGCAATTGGGACACATTAGATGATAATATGGCTTTGTATAGATTTCATGTGCAAAAGATCAGTGGATACTTTGAAGGGTGTGAATTTCACCACATACCTCGGGTAGAAAATGATGCCGCAGACACGTTGTCAAAGCTAGGATCAACCAGGCAGTCAATTCCCCCAGGTATTGCCCTAGAGCACCTCAGGAAACCATCAATAACTCCATCACCAGAGTCCGAATCCATCTTTATTCCGGCAAAATCAGCAGAAGATAATGTGCCGATGGAACTAGACCAGCAATATAACCCGGAACTCCCCAAGAGGAGGACAGCAGAGGTAAGCATAACTATGAAGAAAGCCGAGGTAGTTATGTCGGCAGAAAACATGGAAATAGACAGTGAGACCACACCAGAGAAAATCACACCGGTATGGGCGCAACCCATATTCTCTTTCCTTAAAGATGCGATTTTGCCGAATAATGAAGTGTTAGCGAGACAGATAACAAGGAGAGCTAAAGCTTATACAATCATAAATAATGAGCTATATAAAAGAAGCATCACAAGTGTATTGCAAAGGTGTGTGAGTTCTGCAGAAGGCCAGGAGATCCTCCTCGATATACATCAAGGATAATGTGGACACCACGCCTCATCTCGTGCCTTAGTGGCCAAAGCATTCAGGCATGGGTTTTATTGGCCAACGGCGTTGAAGGAAGCCAAAGAGCTGGTTGAAAAATGCAATGGTTGTCAGAGATATGCAACCAAGATACACATGCCGTCGTCCGAGTTAAAAACGATACCCATTACTTGGCCGTTTTCTGTGTGGTGCTTAGATATGGTGGGACCATTTAAGCCGGCCCGAGGGGGGATGACCCACATATTGGTTATGGTGGACAAGTTCACAAAATGGATTCAAGTGAAACCAATAAAAAAATGTGATGGGCCCACAGCAGTGAAATTCCTCAAAGATATTATCTTAAGATATGGGTACCCGCACAGTGTTATTACAGATAACGGCACAAACTTTGCAGAAGGAGCTTTCGCTAGGTTTTGCCAAGAGAAACACATAAGATTAGATGTTGCCTCTGTGGCTCACCCAACATCTAATGGGAAAGTGGAAAGGTCTAATGGACTAGTGTTGTCCGGGATAAAACCACGACTCGTCGAACCATTGCAAAGGTCGGCAGGATGTTGGATTGAGGAATTACCAGCAGTATTATGGAGCCTCAGGACTACTCCGAATAGATCAACAGGTTATACACCATTCTTTCTGGTATATGGGGCAGAGACCGTGCTTCCAGCCGACATAGTACATGACTCGCCAATAGTTACTCAATATACAACTTCAGAGATAAATGAAGTAGCTCGGCAAGGTACTGTTGACCTGCTAGAAGAAGCCAGAGAGCTGGCGCTATCAAGATCAGCTATTTATCAGCAGAACTTGCGACGATATCACAGCAAGAAGGTGAATCCAAGAGTGTTCAAAGAAGGGGATTTAGTTCTCCGACTGGTGCAACGCACGGCCGGCATGCACAAGCTGTCACCTCCATGGGAAGGACCATTCATCGTGAGCAAAGCATTGCACAATGATGCCTATTACCTAATCGATGCCCAATCCCCTGGAAAGAACAGGGCAGACAAAGCCGGCGAAGAAACGAAGCGGCCATGGAACGTAGCTTTACTTCGTCCATTTTACTCGTAGCATAGTATCTCAAGATCAAGAACCAATTATGTATTAAACCTCGGCATCCAGAGCAGTGACTCGGGGACTGTCATGTGTTATTTCAATTTTGGGTTATGTATTAAACCTCGGCATCCAGAGAAGTGACTCGGGGACTGCCATATGTTATTTCAATTTCATCTTATGTATTAAACCTCAGCATCCAGAGTAGTGACTCGGGGACTGTCGTGTGTTATTTCAATTTTGGGTCATGTATTAAACCTCGGCATCCAGAGCAGTGACTCGGGGACTGCCATATGTTATTTCAATTTCATCTTATGTATTAAACCTCGGCATCCAGAGCAGTGACTCGGGGACTGCCATATGTTATTTCAATTTCATCTTATATATTAAACCTCGGCATCCAGAGCAGTGACTCGGGGACTGCCATATGTTGCTCCAATTTTATGTTATCTACTAAACCTCGGCACCTTGAGCAGCGACTCGGAACCGTCTTATATTATTTCTGAAATTTGGTTTACACACTAGACTTCGGCGCTATAGGCAGTGACTCGGGGACTGCCATATATTGTTCCGAAGTAGTGGTTAGCCTTTGATACAAGGAAGGTATCAAACTTCGACACTCAGAGTAAGAACAGCTCAATCTCGTATGATATCCGAAGCTCACACCCAGATTAATTGGCTAAACCACGGGAATACAAAGGCAAAGATATATCCTAAAATCAAGAAATCGCAGGCCACCAAAGCAAGGATTCGGACGAACAAAACCACTTAAACAAAGTGATAACAACTACAAACATATATGTCTCAGCAGCACATGGCAAAAGAAATTCATGCCATACAGAAGACGGACAAATGTTCCACGTACATCGTACGCCCGGCATACCAGGGATAAGAAATGACTTAAAGGTTTTCAGCTGAAGAGGCAATAACTTGGTCAGGGGCTGGATACTCCGAGGTATGCGGAGCTTCAGCCGAGGTTGCCTCGCCCTCCACAGACCCAGGTGCGACTTCGGCGGAGGCCCGAGGCTGCTGAGGAGCATCAGTTTGTGCAGTTGAATGCCGAGTACCTTTGGAGGAGGTTCGCGCGTCGCCGTTGCCATCCGAGCTCGAACTGGAATCACCAGAAGTAGCTGAGTCATCCTCATCTTCCCCTTGTTCAGCTGAGTTTTTATCCGATGCATCCTCGACTACGACCTCGTCGTCCGGGTTCGGAAGGAAACTCGGACCTTCATTCCAGGTATGCACGTCGGCATACTCAACGAGCTGGAAGGCGCGAGCTTGCCGAAGAGCGACGAAGGTGGGTTCCTCAACCCAACGGGAACTGGTGCGCAAATTTCTCAAGATATCAAGAGAAATATATTCATACCATGACATAATAACACTGAGAGCCATATCAGCGCCAGCTCGTCCGGCTGATTCCCTCCAAAGACTTAGTTGCCTCTCGGACGCCATTAATCTTTTCACCAGCAATTGGACCTCATTGATATCAGGAGTCCCAGAAGTATTCGGCCAGAGAACATGGTACGCTCGGATAGCTGCCTGCACCAAATCCCTGCCCATAATCTTCATCGGACCAACTGCAGCGCCGACTGCAACCAGGAAATCTTCCATCGAGTACTCCGAGTCCGCGTCAACAGGGACACCTCGGCGCACACGAGCAGCAAGAACCGCTTTAGAGCTCACGGGCTTAGCTTATGGAAAATGATCTGCGCAAAACACGAATGCGTCAGGGGGCAGCAGGAAAAAAGAAAAAGATAATCCGGCTGTGCTAAGAAGCTTACGATGAATATAACTCATCATTATCTGAAGGTCTTTAGCCCAGTCAATCTTACTCTTCTCAAAGCGAGCGATCTCCTCGCTCATTCCTCGAGTTTTCAGTTTGGCAGCCTCGAGGAGCTCTTTATTTTTCTACAATTGCAGAGCTAGCCGATTTTTCTCCTCGGAGAACTCCTGGTCGACCTTTTCTAGTTCGGACTTCTGAGAGAGCTTAAGGGCCTCCACCTCAGCGCGCAGGCGAGCTATTTCATCGTCCTTTTCCTTTAGCTGCGCCGAATGAGTAGCGCTTTGTTCTAAAAAATGCAGCATCACATCGGGCATGGGCGTGCAATCTTGGTGAGATGCTGCAAAAGTTTGTAACTCGGCTTTACCAAAGCCAAACGAGATAAAAGAAACTTAGCGCACATTTTAAAGAGATAAAGGTATAAGGTAAAAGGGAAACTAACCTTCCAGGTTCTTGACTTTCTTCTCAAGACGGATGTTGAGATTATTGATGTTACCTGTTCACCAACAAAGTGAGCCGACATCTCGCATACAAAACAATAGGAATGTCGGAGATGACGAAAAGAATTATCGACTTACCAGCGTTTTTCAACACAGGAATAACTTTCTCATATTTTTCTTCCAGTTTTCTGTGCGAAAAAAGCAATCGTTGAAATTCAGCAGCCGCCGATCATGTGCAATCTGAGCAATAGAGCAAACGATGAGTGGATATTCAAAGACAAAACAGATCCGAGTCAAGCAAAACTTAACCCGGATCTAGGTGGCTGGATATTCAAAGCCAAAACAGATCCGAGTCAAGCAAAACTTAACCCGGATCTAGGTGGCTGGATATTGAAAGCCAGAACAGATACGAGTCAAGAAAAACTTAACCCGGATCTAGGTGGATGGATATTCAAAGCCAGAACAGATCCGAGTCAAGCAAAACTTAACCCGGATCTAGGTGGCTGGATATTCAAAGATCAGCTAGACAAAAATGAAGCAAAGTTTAAGGCAGATCTAGTCGGATATAGGTTCGAACCCTAAAGTTAAATCGAATTAAGTAGAGCATCATAAAACTTCCAAGCGAATAACAAGTTATTCGCTTGCAAGTTTCGGGGACTAGAGTATATATAGTAGCATATGGAGAATTAATCAAAACTCCGTAAAATAACAATTACCTTATTCATCCTGTTACTATCAAGGATGATCTTGGCGGCTTGATCCAAGCGGCTGCTAATGTCGGAAAGCTGGAACAGCTGACTGCTGGGATTACCCTCAAATTGATCGGCAGCATTCCAGTTATTGGCATACTCCACCAGTGAGCCGAGGTTGTTCCCACTTGCCGTTCGAGTTAAGACTTTACCCCGGACGTGCTGGGTAACCACCGCGGCCGCAGGGCTTTTATGAAGAGCAAGCTGGGTACCGGCGGCTGGAGTAACGGAGGTTTTGGTGGAGGCAGTTCCTTTGCGCAGCACATCATCGATACTCGGCTGAGAAGAGCCGACAAGACCTTTCTGGGAAGTGGAAGCCTTGGCGGCGACAGATTTTCTTGCTTTAGAGGCATCAGGAGGAGATGATACCTCGGCAATGGGAACAGTGTCTTTAGGATCCGGAGGGGTCATTGTAACACCCTCAGAATCGGACCTATGCAAGTTTGAGCAAAATTCACCAAACCCGCATAGAAACGATTCAAAGGTGCCCACCAGGCACTTTCGTGCGGGTGGAAAACGAAGTAATAACATTACACAACAGTCCTCGATGGAACCCACAGAAAAGATATATATATACGGTGACTCCATGAGTCAAGAATACAGATATAATGTACAAAGATCCAAATCACCTTGAAAACGATATAGTGTCCGTCTACGGACAAGATGCAAATGGGGCTAAGAGCCCTGAAGAATAACCAATGGCGTCCATAACCATGCCCAGGCCAAGCCGGAAGGGTAACCCTGCTAACGGCGTCGATCTCAAAACCTGCTTAAACAAAAGGGGTGCCGACAAAGGGCAAAGGAAAAAGGGGAGCGTCAGTACTGAGGCCAGTACACGGCGAGGCTAGAATTCGGCGGTCCTCGCCTACAAAGGTATGGTGGACTGAAGCGGCAGCGGCAGCATGCGCTAAACAACCTATAGAGACTCGATACAACTGGCGACTATCAGAGAGGGGTGAGAAAGACCTATTCGGATCCAACCTGATACTATCATCAAACAAACCCATCCTGGCGTTTTCCCCTCGAGACCAAACGAGGAAGTCAGCCGAGGAACTCACACAGTTGGCAGTGTTATTTATTCAGTTATCGTTGCAATAATTACTAGTCAAATATAGATAGTCATCCTGATAAGATAAACAGTGGGCACTTTTATTTATCCGTTCCGTTATAGTTGCAGCACTTACTAATCAGATACAATTAGCATGAGATAACCCAAAAACCCAGCAGTTGTTGGTACTTTTATTCAGCCATTCCGTTGTAGTTGCCATACTTACTAGTCAGGTACAATGGTCGCAAGCGACACTCAAAACAAGCAATTGTGGGCAGTATTATTTAGCCATTCCATTATAGTGAAGCTGATTACTAGTCATTATAAAGTCAAATTTATAGCAATAAACTTTAGTTATGCTTGTCTATGGTCGAGATACTGTGCTCCAAGTCGTCCATAACCGCGGACACGGCTTTCAGAAAGTTTTAACCCGGCCGGGGTGCACAAATAGCAACACACACACGATCAACCTCGGAAAAACCAAATCAAAACCCAACGAGGTCTTCACGACAGAGCAATCACAAGATTCAGAAATATTTCAGGGGGCCACCCCTTTGAGTAGATCCCGCAACGGAGTAAGCAAGCTCCGAGACGGCCTCAAGGTTGCGCCAATGGCTGTAAGCGACTGGGAACCCGAAAGTGTGGCTGGGCTTGTCGATACCGCGTAATCACTCCGCATACCTAAACAGTACAGTGTGCTCCTCGCACAATCGTAAATAAAGCAGTAAAACATGGCATAAGTACATGATCGTAAATAAAACCTCAAACTAGTTGTGGCCCCAAGAAATAAGACGGAATCAAGCTCTGGCTAAGGGGGGCCCATACTCCCCATATGTGGATAGCGCGATAAATCAAGGAACAGGTATCAAGTACTCGGGGTCCTACGGGACACAAGTGGGCGTTCGGAAACCAAATGTTATCTATCACCCACCGATGCCTCTGCTTACTTCAATTTTAGTTGTTAAACAGGAATTAAAGTGAACAATAAGTAAAACTATGATCATCTCCAACATCAACATGCGGCAATACATCAACAACTGTGGCACTTGACGACACGCAACAGCACTAGAGCAAGCGACTACGACGTGCAAGTCCAACTATCTACCAAACAATAGGTAATAGGATGTGTCCAAGGCAATATAGGGCTGCAAGGGATATCACGGGTACGGAAAACTAGAGCATCGCAACACAGATAGCAATAGATCAACAGGAGGGAAGTAAATACTATAAAAGTAAGATAGGTAGAAAGGGGAAGATGCTCGCCTGAAAACATTGTCGAAGGGTTCGACCGATGATCGGGGCGAAGCTCACATCAACTCAACGGCCTTATCCGCGAAGAAGCAAAACACTAGAATAAACACCGGGTGCAATATTTAATTCAACGGCGGAAGATCGGCATGATGCATGTATGATGCATGGCATGGCAAGGTGCGATGCAATTAGGTCAAATTAAGCGGAACCGGGGTCCCGACAATTACTTAGATGGTTCATGTCATCTAGCTACCCTGCATTTTAAATGTTGTTTTAGCAAGACAAAAGATGGCACCGGTTCGCTACACAAGTTTAAATGAGGCCAATATAAGGCTAGATTTGCCCGCATATGGGCCCCATATTTAATTATGAGGTGAATCGGCATAAGGCCCCCAAACCACAGGCAAGAATGCATGCATGAACAATTTAATATGCGACAAGTTGTATTATGTTATAAAATAGGGTTCGGGAAAAAGGTTCACACATTAGGGGGGTCTCGATGGACTTGGGGTTCCGGGGTTCGGGTTCCGGGGTTGGGTCTCGGGGTTCGACGGAAGCGTTCTCGGGCTCTGGGACCGTTCTCGGATATCGGGGTAGTTCTTGTCGCACGGTGCCCGCGAAGTAGATCTTGGCGCATTCGCGGTCGTCGGTTCGTGCCGACTGTCTTGTCATCTCACGGCGAAGATCTTGGGGGTCCAGGGTCTTGGCGAACTTGGCGTGCCAGGGTTCGGTATGGGGATCGGTCTTCGGGTCTTGGTCGGGTCGCCGGTAGTTCTTGGTGTCCAGGGAAGCTCCGGGTCTGGGGTTCGGCGCTCCGTGAGGTAGATCTTGTCAACTCGGCTCCTTCGCCCCTAGTTCCCACGACGAAGTACTCGGGATCTCGATCGATTGCCGGTGCCGAGCTTGTATGTGGCGTCGATGGTACCGTGTAGGAGACTCCCGGGTACCGCGGCGGAGTTCTCGGGTTCGGCGAGATCGGCCTTCGGGGTATCGACATCCGGGTTCGGTCTTCGCGGGTCTCGGTGTCCGAAAAGGCGTACTTGGAGTTCCGCCTTCGGTGGTCGGTGTAGTAGCTCATGGCGTTCCGAGATGGTTCCCTTCGGTCATCGGTTCGGGATTTGTGCGCCTTGGTGGACGATCTAGGCGTGTCGACGGTGCATATCCAGCAGGGACGAGCTCGAGGCGAGGTGGCGGGGTCCGGCGCTCGCCGGCGCGGAACGCGCGGAGACGGGAGGCGGGCAGTGCGCGCAGGCCAGCTGCGGGAGGGGAGCGGCGCTGCTGGGGTTGGGGAGGGGGTGAGCGCGGGCGGGCGCGGGCGCGGCTAGCGACCTGGGCGGGCTCCGGGAGGCGGGGTCGACGGGGTCACGGGCGTGGCGGCGGTGGACGATCTGGTGGAGGCGCGGGAGGCCGGGCCGGCGCTCGGGGACGCGGCTGCTGCTGCCGGGTGGGGGCGGCGGTGCGCTGGTGACGGGCCGCGGCCGGCGAGTGGGGCCGGCGACGAGCTCGCTGGCGGCCGGGAGCAGTCCGGCGGGGAGCGAGGCGGGGCGGCTCGGGCCGGGCGACGATGGAGGCGAGGGCGAGGGGAACGGAGGAGGGCGCGGCAGGGCGGCGAGCGGGGAGGAACGGCCGGCGAGGCGGCTCGCCGGAGGGAGCTCGCCGGCGCGGGAGGGGAGCGGCTGCGGGAGGCGACGCGAGGGGCGGAGGCGCGCGCTGCTGCGGGAGCGGCCGGGGGACAGGGCAGGTGGAGGCGCGTCCCGCGTGGGACCGGGGTGGGGAGTGGCTGAGGCTGGGGTCGGGCTGGTGGCGGGCCCAGGCGGGTGGTGAGACCGGCAGGTGGGGCCGCGCGTGTGGGGAAGCTGGGTGAGGACAGAGTTGAGTGGGGTTGGGACAGGGAGAGGAGAGAGAGGGTGACGTGGCCGGTTCTGGTGGTGGGAGTGGAGAGGGAAGATGAGGTGGCGAGTTGCTATAGGGCGGGGTGATGTGGAGGGATTGGGTGGGTAGGTTAGTTGGTAGCTGTAGGTTTTGGAAGGGCGGTTAGGTGGACCGTTTTAGTTTCCTGGGGGTGGTCGTTCGGGTCGAACCGGCCCGTTCGACTGCCCCCGCTAAAATAATTAATTAAATTATTATTTCAACCAGCGTTTTTTGCAAACTGACAACGGACAAAACAAAATACTCCGGTGACCCGGGTTTGCGCGATAATTAAGGTGGGGCGTTTTAGAAAACAAAACGGGCTTTGCGAAATAGTTTTATGCAAACAATGCATGATGATGACGATGCAATGCACAAATTCAACGCGATTTTCTAGTAGTGGTTTTGCGGGATGCCACAATTCGACACCACTAGCAAAGGATCTCGCCCTCGAGATCCGCCTCATGGTACCGGAAACAAAGGTCGGCGATCCTCGTCTTCTCACTTCGTGTAGATCCTCGCGACACCACTAACGAGGGTTCATCCTCCATCTTGAAATCGGCAACACCACCAACAAAGGGTCGTTGTTCCTGATCGTCGAGAGAACACTCCGGAGAACAAAGGACGAAGGTAGAGGTATCAAACGATAAGGCCACCTCTAACTTCCATTAGAAGAGGGAAAAGTTACATTGATCCACCAGTTCGATGTACAGAGCGAACAGTAAGAGTCGGGTAGGGTTATCAGTCCATCCCGTACCCAAACTATCAACTCTATACATGAGTAGGAGAATCAGGCAACTCAACTCTCGAGATTTAGACTGAAGATCTTCATAGGCGGTATCCGGAACAAAGGGCTGATGCCAGCAGAAATCGTATGAAAGACACAATGATTAGGTTCCGCGAGGGTTCCATTGGCATGAACATCACATGCTCAAGGTATACTCCAACTTCACCAATGCTCGTCCTTCTCATATGTTTTTCAACGACACTGATATCCAGCAAGGAACACATATGGATAAAGAGCTCAAGAACAGAAGATTGGAGGAAGGGTACAACAGACAAGTTGCAGATTGATGATCGTAGCACCTCCGTTACAAAAAGGGAGAAAGCGAAGCCCTGAAGGTACGACGGAAACCCCACCACGAGAATTCCTGGACTCGAAGAGAGAGAAGAGAGCAGATTCAAAACACGTCGAGGTAAGAGGAGAATAGCAGAGGGGTAAGGAGTAAAATCAGACCTAATCAGAACTATCCAACCGATTTTGCAAAAATAGTTTTGGACACTCTACTGCGGCCGTTAGCTAGGTTATCCTACAGGCTGGACTTGTGGAGTATCGCAACTGCTGAGCTCTGATACCACTCTGTAACACCCTCAGAATCGGACCTATGCAAGTTTGAG
This sequence comes from Avena atlantica, assembly GCA_910589765.1. NCBI lineage: Eukaryota > Viridiplantae > Streptophyta > Magnoliopsida > Poales > Poaceae > Avena > Avena atlantica. The sequence goes on from OU342739.1 coordinate 360,520,547, forward strand.
CAAAATTCACCAAACCCGCATAGAAACGATTCAAAGGTGCCCACCAGGCACTTTCGTGCGGGTGGAAAACGAAGTAATAACATTACACAACAGTCCTCGATGGGACCCACAGAAAAGATATATATATACGGTGACTCCATGAGTCAAGAATACATATATAATGTACAAAGATCCAAATCACCTTGAAAACGATATAGTGTCCGTCTACGGACAAGATGCAAATGGGGCTAAGAGCCCTGAAGAATAACCAATGGCGTCCATAACCCTGCCCAGGCCAAGCCGGAAGGCTAACCCTGCTAACGGCGTCGATCTCAAAACCTGCTTAAACAAAAGGGGTGCCGACAAAGGGCAAAGGAAAAAGGGGAGCGTCAGTACTGAGGCCAGTACACGGCGAGGCTAGAATTAGGCGGTCCTCGCCTACAAAGGTATGGTGGACTGAAGCGGCAGCGGCAGCATGCGCTAAACAACCTATAGAGACTCGATACAACTGGCGACTATCAGAGAGGGGTGAGAAAGACCTATTCGGATCCAACCTGATACTATCATCAAACAAACCCATCCTGGCGTTTTCCCCTCGAGACCAAACGAGGAAGTCAGCCGAGGAACTCACACAGTTGGCAGTGTTATTTATTCAGTTATCGTTGCAATAATTACTAGTCAAATATAGATAGTCATCCTGATAAGATAAACAGTGGGCACTTTTATTTATCCGTTCCGTTATAGTTGCAGCACTTACTAATCAGATACAATTAGCATGAGATAACCCAAAAACCCAGCAGTTGTTGGTACTTTTATTCAGCCATTCCGTTGTAGTTGCCATACTTACTAGTCAGGTACAATGGTCGCAAGCGACACTCAAAACAAGCAATTGTGGGCAGTATTATTTAGCCATTCCATTATAGTGAAGCTGATTACTAGTCATTATAAAGTCAAATTTATAGCAATAAACTTTAGTTATGCTTGTCTATGGTCGAGATAATGTGCTCCAAGTCGTCCATAACCGCGGACACGGCTTTCAGAAAGTTTTAACCCGGCCGGGGTGCACAAATAGCAACACACACACGATCAACCTCGGAAAAACCAAATCAAAACCCAACGAGGTCTTCACGACAGAGCAATCACAAGATTCAGAAATATTTCAGGGGGCCACCCCTTTGAGTAGATCCCGCAACGGAGTAAGCAAGCTCCGAGACGGCCTCAAGGTTGCGCCAATGGCTGTAAGCGACTGGGAACCCGAAAGTGTGGCTGGGCTTGTCGATACCGCGTAATCACTCCGCATACCTAAACAGTACAGTGTGCTCCTCGCACAATCGTAAATAAAGCAGTAAAACATGGCATAAGTACATGATCGTAAATAAAACCTCAAACTAGTTGTGGCCCCAAGAAATAAGACGGAATCAAGCTCTGGCTAAGGGGGGCCCATACTCCCCATATGTGGATAGCGCGATAAATCAAGGAACAGGTATCAAGTATTCGGGGTCCTACGGGACACAAGTGGGCGTTCGGAAACCAAATGTTATCTATCACCCACCGATGCCTCTGCTTACTTCAATTTTAGTTGTTAAACAGGAATTAAAGTGAACAATAAGTAAAACTATGATCATCTCCAACATCAACATGCGGCAATACATCAACAACTGTGGCACTTGACGACACGCAACAACACTAGAGCAAGCGACTACGACGCGCAAGTCCAACTATCTACCAAACAATAGGTAATAGGATGTGTCCAAGGCAATATAGGGCTGCAAGGGATATCACGGGTACGGAAAACTAGAGCATCGCAACACAGATAGCAATAGATCAACAGGAGGGAAGTAAATACTATAAAAGTAAGATAGGTAGAAAGGGGAAGATGCTCGCCTGAAAACATTGTCGAAGGGTTCGACCGATGATCGGGGCGAAGCTCACATCAACTCAGCGGCCTTATCCGCGAAGAAGCAAAACACTAGAATAAACACCGGGTGCAATATTTAATTCAACGACGGAAGATCGGCATGATGCATGTATGATGCATGGCATGGCAAGGTGCGATGCAATTAGGTCAAATTAAGCAGAACCGGGGTCCCGACAATTACTTAGATGGTTCATGTCATCTAGCTACCCTGCATTTTAAATGTTGTTTTAGCAAGACAAAAGATGGCACCGGTTCGCTACACAAATTTAAATGAGGCCAATATAAGGCTAGATTTGCCCGCATATGGGCCCCATATTTAATTATGAGGTGAATCGGCATAAGGCCCCCAAACCACAGGCAAGAATGCATGCATGAACAATTTCATATGCGACAAGTTGTATTATGTTATAAAATAGGGTTCGGGAAAAAGGTTCACACATTAGGGGGGTCTCGATGGACTTGGGGTTCCGGGGTTCGGGTTCCGGGGTTGGGTCTCGGGGTTCGACGGAAGCGTTCTCGGGCTCTGGGACCGTTCTCGGATATCGGGGTAGTTCTTGTCGCACGGTGCCCGCGAAGTAGATCTTGGCGCATTCGCGGTCGTCGGTTCGTGCCGACTGTCTTGTCATCTCACGGCGAAGATCTTGGGGGTCCAGGGTCTTGGCGAACTTGGCGTGCCAGGGTTCGGTATGGGGATCGGTCTTCGGGTCTTGGTCAGGTCGCCGGTAGTTCTTGGTGTCCAGGGAAGCTCCGGGTCCGGGGTTCGGCGCTCCGTGAGGTAGATCTTGTCAACTCGGCTCATTCGCCCCTAGTTGCCACGACGAAGTACTCGGGATCTCGATCGATTGCCGGTGCCGAGCTTGTATGTGGCGTCGATGGTACCGTGTAGGAGACTCCCGGGTACCGCGGCGGAGTTCTCGGGTTCGGCGAGATCGGCCTTCGGGGTATCGACATCCGGGTTCGGTCTTCGCGGGTCTCGGTGTCCGAAAAGGCGTACTTGGAGTTCCGCCTTCGGTGGTCGGGGTAGTAGCTCATGGCGTTCCGAGATGGTTCCCTTCGGTCATCGGTTCGGGATTTGTGCGCCTTGGTGGACGATCTAGGCGTGTCGACGGTGCATATCCAGCAGGGACGAGCTCGAGGCGAGGTGGCGGGGTCCGGCGCTCGCCGGCGCGGAACGCGCGGAGACGGGAAGCGGGCGGCGCGCGCAGGCCAGCTGCGGGAGGGGAGCGGCGCTGCTGGGGTTGGGGAGGGGGTGAGCGCGGGCGGGCGCGAGCGCGGCTAGCGACCTGGGCGGGCTCCGGGAGGCGGGGTCGACGGGGTCACGGGCGTGGCGGCGGTGGACGATCTGGTGGAGGCGCGGGAGGCCGGGCCGGCGCTCGGGGACGCGGCTGCTGCTGCCGGGTGGGGGCGGCGGTGCGCTGGTGACGGGCCGCGGCCGGCGAGTGGGGCCGGCGACGAGCTCGCTGGCGGCCGGGAGCAGACCGGCGGGGAGCGAGGCGGGGCGGCTCGGGCCGGGCGACGATGGAGGCGAGGGCGAGGGGAACGGAGGAGGGCGCGGAAGGGCGGCGAGCGGGGAGGAACGGCCGGCGAGGCGGCTCGCCGGAGGGAGCTCGCCGGCGTGGGAGGGGATCGGCTGCGGGAGGCGACGCGAGGGGCGGAGGCGCGCGCTGCTGCGGGAGCGGCCGGGGGACAGGGCAGGTGGAGGCGCGTCCCGCGTGGGACCGGGGTGGGGAGTGGCTGAGGCTGGGTCGGGCTGGTGGCGGGCCCAGGTGGGTGGTGAGACCGGCAGGTGGGGCCGCGCGTGTGGGGAAGCTGGGTGAGGACAGAGTTGAGTGGGGTTGGGACAGGGAGAGGAGAGAGGGGGTGACGTGGCCGGTTCTGGGTGGTGGGAGTGGAGAGGGAAGATGAGGTGGCGAGTTGCTATAGGGCGGGGTGATGTGGAGGGATTGGGTGGGTAGGTTAGTTGGTAGCTGTAGGTTTTGGAAGGGCGGTTAGGTGGACCGTTTTAGTTTCCTGGGGGTGGTCGTTCGGGTCGAACCGGCCCGTTCGACTGCCCCCGCTAAAATAATTAATTAAATTATTATTTCAACCAGCGTTTTTGCAAACTGACAACGGACAAAACAAAATACTCCGGTGACCCGGGTTTGCGCGATAATTAAGGTGGGGCGTTTTAGAAAACAAAACGTGCTTTGCGAAATAGTTTTATGCAAACAATGCATGATGATGACGATGCAATGCACAAATTCAACGCGATTTTCTAGTAGTGGTTTTGCGGGATGCCACAGTCATGGTCGCAGAGGGCGCCGAGATATTGACATCCTCGGCCGGGGCTAGAGCTACGATAGAAACTGCGGGGGTAGAAAGAGGCTCGGTAGAGACGCTCGGATTCACAGAGGAGGCAACTGGTTCGGTGGAAATCTCGGAGGGCCGAGTGGAATCAACGTCAACAAGGGGAGTCTCCGGCACATCGTGGCGAGGGGGCGATCGATTCGGAACTGGAGGAGATGCAGCACGAGCAGGACTGGGAATCATGGTATCTTCGGCAGGCGGAGGAGACGGCTGCCGAGTCACACGGCTAGTCAAGCTAGGACCGCCGGGCTTAACAGAAAGTGGAGCACTGCGAAAATAGAAAAGAAAGAAGGGCGTCAGGTTGAAAAACAGAAAGAGAGAAATAAAAAATACGAGCAAAAGGAACTTACCCTGCGACTCCAGGCATGGTCTTGCGCCGAGGAGGATTCGGTGCGGATTTCTTCATTCGTTTCTTGGGGGCCGCCTCTGAGGCACCAGCAGGAGCCCCACGTTTCCCCGAGGTAACAGGGGGCCGGGAAGCAATAGGCTCGGCGTCGTGAACCTGACCGACCGGATTAGCTGGGAAAGTAGAAGCCGGAAATGCATAAGAAATAGGCATTGCGGCAACTACCTCTAGAACTTGGACCTCGTCCGAATCACCTTCCTCCTCGTGGGACGAGGTCTTGCCACGAGCACGAGCCGGGGCGGGATCCGAGTTAGGGACGAACTCTTCCGAGTCCGACTCCCCGGTGTCCGGGGTATTCCGGTCCGCAGGCCACGGAAGCGACAAAACTTCGGCATCCTCGTCCTTCTGCTCTGCGAACCTCTGTAAGACAAGAAAAAGGAAAATTAGCGAAAACAGTTACGAAAACAATTGGAAAACAGAGCGTTAGTGGTTAAGCTTACTTTGGGAGGGGGACGCTCGCGGGTGAACGGCTTCAATCCCCAAGCCCAGTCCTCAGGCATCTCCGTCTTGAAGATAGCTCGGACACGCTTAAAGATGAGATAGTTGTCCAGCTCCACGGTCGAGACTCGGTTGGGGTCAAGAGGACCGCTCATGTAGCAGAGTTTGTGCGTCCGTTTCTGGAATGGGCAGATTCGGCTACTGATAAAGGTAGCCATCAAATCCTCGCCGCGTAACCCGGAGCGGATCAGCTCCTTAAGCCGAATCTCAAAAGCCTCGGCCAAGGCGTGACTCTTCCTCGGATTATAAGTCCAATTCACCTTGGAGGGCGTACCAATGGAGAATGCAGGGAGTCGAATCGTGTCCTCCGTTCCTGTGTTCTTGACATAGAAGAAGGATTTGTCCCACTTTTTGCACGACTCTAGCCCCGTGACACAAGGAAATACGGACTTCCTCCGAGGTGTAATGGACGCTGATCCACACTGAGTAAGCAGTTTCTCGGAAGGATGCAGAGACTTGTCGGGGACAACGTTAGAACGAATCTGGAAGAACTTTGACCAGACATGCACGGACGGCCATAGGACGAAGTATCCCTCCAAGGCAGAGATAAAAGAGAGAGAGAGGCGATGGCATTTGCAGGAAGATGATGCGGCTGAAGGCCGAAGTAGTCGAGAAATTTCCTAGCAAAGTCGTGAGAAATGCGACATGAAAACTACATACTCGCCCTCCCTAAGATCCGGAGAGGACTCGCTGCCGGGTAAGCGACAGGAGACCTCGGCGGGAATCCTCCGAGTTCGGATAAGCCACTCGATCTCGCGGGGAGTAACGGAGGAGCCCTGCCACGAGCCTCGCTCGGGCCCAGAGCTAGCATCGTCATCCTCTATCAGGGCACCGCTGAAGGAGCTAGACATGGGCTCGCCGGAAAAATCAGCGGAGGAAGAACTAGCGGTGGAGGAAAGTTTAGAACTACAGGGCCCCGTCGTGATTCTACACAGAAACGGCGGCGGAGCAGCAAAGGAACCACCGCACGAAAACGAAACGGAGACAGAGAAATCAGAGGAAAGCATAGGCGACGGGACCAGAAAGAACTCACCGGCAACGACGCCGAAGCTAGCGAACAAGGACGAGGCAGATGGAGCAACGCGGCGGAGTCCTCGCCGTCGGAGGTTCAGATGAACGCGTGGCGGCGGAGCTGCGAACGGGCGCGGAAGCGAGAGGAAGAAGAAGGGAGCGGGCGAGCGAAAAGGGGAAAGTGAATCCACCAGCGCCGCGCCCCTCTTTATAACTGAGCCGCAAGCGAGGTAGTGGGATCATGGGTGTGGCGGTTGGCCGTGTAGATCGTGTGCGCCGCACGACCGCACGTCGTTGAGAGGAACCGCACCAAGGGCCACACGGTAGCAAAGAAGGTCACGATCCCCAACAGAAATGACACACGAGGCGTCGCAGTGCCGGCGCGACAGGCGCAGTAGTAACTGTAGCCTATCAGTAAATACTGCAGAAGAACAAAAAAATAGAGAAACAATGATGGGGATGACACGTAGGACGAGGCGTACGCGAGAAGATACGAAGATACCTCGGACGAGAAAGAGATAACTTGGAAACAATACAGAACGAGTGTCATGAAACTGATACGACCCGGCCGAGGTTATCGGCGGGGCCATACCAGCTTCGGGGACTAATGTTGGGGAGGTAACCCCGGATAGGGTAAAGATGGGGAAAGACGAAAGGATGTTCCCGTCTAGTTTCCGAGTTATAGTCCGAGTCGACCGAATGCTCTAGAGGTCGGCCGAGATAGGAAAGGGCAGGACCCTTATAGTAATGGCAAGGCATTACCCGTCCGAGATACTGCGTAAGTTGGCTGGGTTAGGCCGAGTAATCTTGATGCAGGTGAAGGACAAGCCGAGTTACGTGAGGCAGGGCCGAATGATACGAAGCTTGCAGGAGAAGGAGAAGCCTGAAGTCAAACTCTAGCCACAGGCTAGGGAGAATCTGAGCGGAGCCAAGCACTACGGACAAAGGCGCAGAGTGACAGAGAGGCAGAAGGAGGTCACGAAGGTGACAGTCCTGAAGCCCGAGGCGCACAGAAGGGGCCCTCTGGAACCTTGCCGTCATTAGGGGAGCGACAGGGAAAGGGGGGCGCCGAACTACTATATTGGGACAAGCATATTCCTCGAATATGCTTGCCACATCAGCCCTAAAGGAACCCAAGGCTCTCCTTTATAAGGGGAGGCTTGGACCCTGAGGAGGGGATCGGCTCATTTTTAGTAACGTTAGGCTGGTATAGTTCTTCCTTCTCAAACACAGCTCAAGGAGCACTTGTAGCCCAAGGAAGGAGAAATAAGATCTTTACCTTTGCCTTCTGTGTGCAGAATCAACTGCATCTTCCCTCCCCAGATCCCTCTAGCATCCATTGGCCCCATACTTTAGCCTACCCATGGCATCTTCCATGCCACCACCACGACAAGTGTTGATTCACTTCCATTTCTGTTGAGAAACAGGCACTCGTAGGTCCAAAAATTAGCAAAGGTCATGCCGAATTTTTCGATCGATATTTCTGGTAACTTTTTGCCTCTTTTTTAAATAAAGTGCAAAAATGTCTACCAATGACGAGGCCGGCCCTTGTAAACACATGAGCGTTGAGGATCAAGCCCGACAGACCAACAAGACATTCTAGGGGGCATCCCAAGAGCATGAGGAGGCAGGGGAGGAGATGAGAATGACACCACCAGCAGCAACCGTCGTCAGAGGTGTTGTTGGCAATGAGGGAGATCAAGATTCTGAGGGGGACGATGACGACTACGACAAAACTAATGTAGACAGGGAGGAGGGTGACCCCACCACTGATGGTGGAGAGCACACAGATGGAGGTAACGACAACCCGGACGCTATATATAAGAAGAAGGAGAATAAGGATCGGAAGCCGCAAGTGCTTGCCAACGTCTGTGATGAGTTCACTAAGGTCAAAGAAAGTGGCCAACGCATTGCGCCTGCGTTGATTGGCAGCGGGTACGGCATGTAACTCGGGTGCATCATCCGGGAAAGCATGTCGATCAACGCGAAGTACATCCGAAGTGCTGCCAATCGGGCTTTGGTTGAGAACCTCCTTAAGAAGCTTCACAAACAATACACATTCCCAGAGCAGTTTAGAAACCTGGAGAGAACTAACCCGGTGAAGAAACTAGCACTAACAAAGATGAGCAACGCCTTGAGAAGCTGGAAAACCCGGGTAAAGAACAACACTGAGAAAGGTGAAAGCTGGGAGATTATAAGTAGGAAAAATCCAAAGCTCGACAAAGAAGAGTTCAAGATATTCAAGGCAGATTTAACTACTACTGACTCTAAAGCATGGACTGAGTGGGGAAAGAATATGCGAGAGAAGAACATAGGTAACCATCGGCTTGGAAGCGGATACAAAGGGAAACAACCCATTTGGGACAAGGAGGACGCCGAGCTTGAACGCCTGGGTAAAGAGAACCCATGGCATAAAATAACGGACCTGAGCTAAGGAACTTTGTCCGGGCCAGGCTACTACCTGGACCCGATTACAGGGGAGTTCATCACCGACGACCTGGAGGTGAAGGCTTTTGAGGAAGAGTTGGTAAGGAATTTACCGTGGATCTCTCGAGAGTTTCTAATTTAATTAATGAAGCCAAGAATCGAAATGCAGGAGTTCACCTCTTCTTGTCTCTCTACAGGAGAAGGAACTAAATGCTACTGGTGACTTGTTGTCCCAGGATTTGACGGCGGAGCTGTGGGACACGGTTTTCAATAGGGAGATGGATGCTTACAAGAAGAGGGACAAGAATTTGCCGCCAAAATCAGCCGGCCGCGTGTCCGGCTTTGGTATGAACATGAAGTCTGCGAATACTATAAAGAGGACGCAAAGAAGAGAAGGGAGAGGAAGAACCAGTCGGCGGCTCAAGATAAAGCCGAGGTTGAAGAGCTGAAGTTAAAGGTGAAGACATTAGAGGAAAATGTGGACGAGAAAACAGTGGACAGGTTAGTGGAAGAGAAGCTCCACGGGAGAATGCTGATGATAGGCCTTCCACCGGCACCGGCCATGTATTGACATTAGCCGAGCTCAACACCCTCACCAAGGTAACTAATTAGTTACTCCACTTCATCTTCTTTATGCTCCTTTGGTGACTGCCACCTCGACCATGATGCCTAACATATGTGTTTTGACTCAGGCTGCTTGCGTACTACTCCACAAAGTTGTCAGCGTGAGTTGAAGGATGTTGCCAAGGGCACTATCATACAACCAGCGAACCGCACGATGCACAACAATCCAATGGACGATGTCGTGATGAGGATCCGGATTGCTCGGGTGTTGCTAGGGTGCAACAACATGAACCCCCCTTTCAACCTCAGGGAGGCGACGAATACAAGACCCTTGCAGCATGCCACGGCTGGCCCTTGACATGGTCGAAGACCCAGATTCGTCTTGTGGGGCACACCGGCGCCACCTCGATCATTCGGCCACCACCTCGGAAGTCAGCCTTCATCGTCGCCACCAACAACTATTGGGAGCATGTGGGCCACCCCAAGGCGAAGCCGTCGCACGGTAACCGCTGTCGCCACTGCCACCACCATCACCACATGGTGGCAACAACGACTTCATCAACACCGGCACCGACAAAGAATTGTACATCCCTTCTATGGATGAAGAACCCTTCGTCGCTCGCGACAGTCAAGGCGGACGTCCCACTATATGCACGCAACGCCTGTTCTTCCATTGTTTTTCTCAAGAGACACCTCCAGTCGCCAATCAATAGGAGCAACCTGATAGATTCATCTTTAGCCCTGGCACAATCCAAAAGGAGACCATTGAGCACTTAGCATCCCCAGTGGAGGAGCCTGCTTAGAAGACAAAGAAGCACAGGAAGAGGATCCGGGCTAAGGATGACGTCATACCAGCCTGCGAGGATGGCTTGCCCCGAATGTATGTAGCCGGTGAAGCGATACTGACTCCGGAACTGCTTCGCCTTGCTCGTGGATATATGCTTGCTTTGAGTGATGGTATAAAGACACTATAGGGCATGCTTCTTAAAGACAACGATACAAATTACCCGGTTTTCACTGTCAAGGTGCCATCGGACGTGGACTTCGTTCATGAAGCCCCCGCGGACATGTTCTTCATAACTCACGAGAACGTGTTCAAGCTGTTTCTCTCGAAATAGCTGGACCATAACCTGGTCCGCCTATTCGCACTCAATCTAGCGATGAAGATCAAGAGAGAGCAAACCCCCTACATCGCGATAGTAGATCCCTACTACATGCGTGATAGCTAGTTGAGGGAAGGATCAGAGACGCGTGCCATGGCGACGTCATACCTCAATAAGTTCATTGTGGACCACAATAGGACAAACACACTTCTTTTTCCTTTATTTCCCGAGTAAGTACACACACCCACTAGACGTGGTAACTTAGGCTTTCTTATAGCTTTCTTCCTTTGCCCTTTTCCAACATCCTGTTTCAATCGTGTTGTGCAGAGACAAATACTGCACACTCATCGTCATTTCCACGAAGTACTCACTAGCAACGTATTTCGACTCGGGGAGTAATAATAAGAAGAAAGACTACACCAGAATAAGGGGTGTTCTGAATGAGGCTCTCGAGGGCTATGCTAGAAAGGGATGCCCCTTCGTCAACAAGGGGGAATGTTTCAACAATGGCAAACACATGTTCAAGGACATGCTCGAGTTCCATTGCATCAAGGAGCAGACTACTGGTAGCACCAAGGAGGCCTTCTACGTCAGGCATCACCTTAAAGGGTTTGTCTGGGATTGCCAGAACCTAACTCTGCCATCTAGTCTACCAGCATGAGCCGAAAATTTGGCGCAATCCGACGATGATGATCTTAGAGAAGACTTCCATCACATCCAATTTCTTTGTCGGAAATCATCATGGAAGATGTCAACACAAGGGGAGGGTCCTAAAACACAACAGAGGGTTGACTAAGAGGGAGATTGAAATATTCTTTGTAAGCGGGGTGACAACATGACATGGATGACGAAGGATGTCTATCTACCATTCCCAAAGCCAAGCGTTAGCAGTTCTCAATGATCGATGTGTGTGCCTAGAATTATCATAGATGTCTGTGTAGTGTTGTGTCACAAACTTTACTACTGTATGTCGTAAACTTCACTATTGTGGTCAATGATCGTATGTCGTAAACTTCACTATTGTGGTCGTTGTCGTCGAACTTGTATGATTGTGATCGATGTGATCTCTTTTATGTTTACTGATCTTTTGCTTTAGTTTATGTGAACATATATGCATGTGAACCAATTTAGTTCTTTCTGTTGCATGATTTACTAATATGCCTTATCTATAGAGATGACGAAGTGGTACATGGTGTACAAGGGTTGGTTTCCAGGAGCCTCCGATGAGTGGGAGGACTGTCAGAAACTGCTGAACAAGTTCAGCGGTAACAACTACAAAGGATACGCGACTCGAGAGGAGGCGGTAGCCAAGTGGAGGAACCACCTGTGGAAGGAGAACTGAATGAAGATATTGCTAGTGCTCTTGCTCTTCCTCACCATCATCACAGCTGTATTCTATTTGATTCTAGTGTAGGCGGTGACCACTTCATTTGTAATGTGAGATCGTGAACTTTGTACCAACACTTGTATAAATATTCGCCACTTGTCACTTGTATTGTAATATGATGACCACTTGTGTACCTCGATTGGGCTCTAAGTACTGTGATGACACTATATTCGTGTTTGTATTATGTTTGTTTTCATATACTAAGTGAAATATATTGTTTCTACTGCTATGTGTATAACACCTATATAATACATGTATAATACCTGTATAACACCTGATCATGGACCAGTACTGTTTTTTTAATACCTGAAATACACACCTATGGCGCATGCAGATATTCTTCTGTGGCGCATACAACTTCTATGGCGCATTTGTCAAAATTCGCCACTGAACAACTTCCTATGGCGCATATAGCATAATGCACCACCGAAGTATCAAGACTTTTGTGGCGCATTTCCAAATGCGCCACATAAGTTCTCATTAGTGGTGACGTAACAGTGGCACATCCCATATGGGCCATAGAAGGCCAAAATGGATGTGCCACTGATGAAGGTTTTCCTAGTAGTTCCCTCTTCATAGTGGAGAATTAATCGATTAGCCGTGCCCATGGTTATGGGTGAAACTGAGTAACTTAATTTGAATATGTATCTTATTGACTTTTTTAAACTCAAAATGTTTTGACAAAACCTAAGTTGTTGTGTGATTTGTAGGAATCATGTGTCTTTGTGTTATTCACAAGGTGGTTTTGGGGAAGACTCTATGTTCATGTGTCGTCCATAGTTTTCTTCAGCTAGGCTAGTCAGGTCTATGTGACCTGATAGCCCTGTACTTTTGGAAACTAAAATGTGATTTCCTCAAAACAGGATTATGCCCAACTTTATAAATAAAGAAAAATACATGCAACATTCATTACAATGCAACGAGAAGCAAAAAAACAGAATCACATATAGCACCTACAATGTCACAAAACACACATGCCCACCGCCATGACACAAACACACACGGATACAAAAGGCATATCCCTCCGGGAGTAGAGCTTAGCGGCCAGATGGAGTAGCAAGCTGGTAGGCTGCCACAATCAGTTTCTCTATCATCACGCCCAGTCGCGCCATATCCTGCTGTCTACTAAGCAGGTACCACTACTTCAAAAAGGCAAGAAATTTGAAGGCCTAACAGACACAAACCATAATAGGCACCCCCTCCTACTGGTATGGTTTGCGTTGGATTCCGGCAATTCACCTAGGTTTGAGGCCTGCCAGGCATGCCCTAGCGCCTCGCAAATGAAGTTCCATAGAAAGAGAGCCACGGGACAGGAAAACAAGATGTGGGTGCCTGATTATGGGACCTCACATAGCGAGCATAGCCCATTCCCAGGGTTCTGCCACTTGGCCACCTCCACTCCTGAGCGAAGCCAGTCATGTAGTAATTTCTAGAGGAAATTTTTGATCTTTAGGGGAAAGGGGTCCTTCCTGTTGTGGTGGTGTCACGGCAGATGCCATGGGTAGGCTTAATTTGGGGTCGAATGGATGCTTGTGGTCACCGGGGAGGGATTGCATGGTCTTGCCATGCACGAAGAACAAGATGAACTCTCCACACTTAGGAGTTTTATTGATACTTCAGGTTTACAAGTGCTCCTAGAGCTGTATGAACTAGGGTTTAGTGCACTAGTTCCCTGCTCGGTCCAACCTCTTCAAACCCTAGCTACCCCCTCCTTATATAGACGATGGTTAACTAGGTTATATCCCTTTGGTTCCTAGGGTTACTATTTGGATCTTGGTCTTTACTTTATGGGCCGTGTCATGGGCTTGTACTAAGCCTAGTGGCCCAGTCCATAAAGCTAGACAGCTAACGGTCTTCATGTACGTCGCCTCCAGTTCCTTTGGCGTCAGGCAGTAAATTTGTACTCCAGACCTTGCTTTAGGCGTCACCCGGCTCCTTTCGTTTCACCCGACGTCGCCCTTCTCTTTTGACCGTGCTTTACTATGGTCCCTCCTAAAACTCACTCGGAAAGGTGCCACGCATCCTATCTGACTCGTCCCTTCCTCGTGAGACTCGGCTCATTGGTTCCTTCAAGATTAACATATTTGTCTCATACGGGCCGACATAGTTCTTATGTCGGCCGCACATGACTATCCTACCCGACCGTACTTACCCGGCCTAGTTCTTTCTTTACTCGGCGCAAGCCAAGCTGGGCAATGTTTTACCCTTCATGACCCTACCGGGGGTTATCCCCCAACATTAGTCCCCGAAGCTGGTGAGGTCTAGCAGTTCTAGCTATTAGGCGTCTCTAGGTTCCTTTAATGTGATTGGAACTTCTCTTTCTGCCAGCATTTACTGCTTAAGATGCACTGTTTGGCATAACCTCGATATTAGCCGAGTCTACTCTTCTCTTTCTGAGTCTCATCTTTGACTTTCTGGCCCATTTTTGCCTCGTGCCAAGTCATTTTGGCCACTTCTGAGTCATTTTCGGCGTGCCTTAGTCACTGACAACTGGTAATCATGGTGACTTGCCTCAAATTTTGTTCCAAGCTCTGACTGCACTGTGATGGATGCGCAGTAATTCCCCGTCACTATGGCAGTCCCATCGCTCTGCACATCTCGTCCTGCACTGCGTGACGTGGTAGTGGATTTTTCGTGTATCACCTACACGTGGCGTTTTCTGATTGGATTACTCGGTCGTATACATGGCCACACGTTGGCCGCATGGCGCAGGGGGATCCCACGATTGGGGTTTTTACTCCCCTTAAGTAGGGGTGAGGGGAACATAACTTCCCTCGCCCGTTCAGTTGCTCATTGCCTTCTTATTCTTCCTTGCGCCTCTAAAATCTAACCTCCCTCTTTCTAGTTCTTCTTCTCCATAGTCCCTCCTTTGTGATTGCTCTTTTCCTATTTCCATTCAACTAGGGGTGCTTGTTCTTCCAAGCCTCTTCCAATGGCGAAAGAGACTGAATCCACGGAAATCATGGACACTCGTGACACCGCCGAGGGAGCCGAAGAACAGGATGTCCCTGCCGGCGAGCGTGGCGGCTGGGAGGTTTCTAAGGTCTCCGGGGAGGAGGTCGAATGGCTGCGCTCCACCAGGCGCATCCCACTCGAGGTGGATTGCCGCCTCCCTGCTGGTGATATTTCCCCCGAACCTGAGGACAATGAGAGGGTGGAGTTCCTCTCCCACTTTGAGCGTGGTTTTGCCTTGCTCGTGAGCAATTTCTTTGTCTCCTTTCTTTCCACTTTCCATCTTCAGACCCATCACTTGGCTGCCAATGCCATTGGCTCCCTCTCTTGTTTTATTTCTGCTTGCGAGGCCTACCTTATCATTTGGCCTACAGTTCTTCTGTGGGCCAAATATTTTAATTTTAGGATCCAAGTAGTTCACCATCCTGGCGCTCCCCGTGCCAAGAAAAGGCCAACCCGGTGCGGTGCACCTAGTATCACACCCAGTAGAGAATCCATCTTTCCTCGGGTCACTGGCTTAGACTCTTGCAAGAAATGGCATAGGACTTTCTTCTATGTCAAAAACAGCGGGGCCATCGATTACATCCGGCTTCCCCCTTTCTTGGACGAAGTCCCCAGCAAAGGGTAATGGAAGCTTGACCCGCGTGACAAGAATGCTATGGTGAATGAGGCAACGTAATTCTGGAGAGGTTGTTGTCGCCCGATGAGAACTTCCACCTTGCCGACACGGATCTCATGTGTTGTTTTATTGCACTCCTGGTCAGCCCCCTCCAAGCTAGGAGCCACAAGATGTGCTTCATGAGCGGCACGCAGGATCCCACTCGGCACTCCACGAAGGAGCTCACCCATGACTCTATGGCCCGCCGAGTCAGCTCGATCTTCAAGCTGACTTTGGTGGAGGATTGGGCTTTGAGCTGCCCTCCATTTAGCCGGGTCAGGCCTGTCCCCTGGGTAAGTTTCTAAATCACTCTCTATCTGACATAGTTTTTCTTACGTTCATCCACCGTCTCGTTTGTTCTTTGTTCTTATTCTGTTTATCTTTCGTAGAATCTTGTTCACCAGGTTAATGACAATAGTGTCCCTCCTAGTGCTTATAACGCGGACCGCTCAGACTCCGACGAAGTCGAGTTCGATCTGGAGCGCTTCATGCCCATTATACATGCAGCTGCCGCTTCAACTCTGGGTAAGAGCCACACTCGAAATCCCTTAAGATATTGGTCTGACAACGATGATGATGATGATTGTGAGATTCTGGAGGTACTTGCTTTTCCACCTTATCCCTCTAACTTATTCGAGTGAGCCTGTCATTGATTTATGCAGCTGGCCAGGTACATGATACTCTCCCTCTCGCTATGGGCGGAGTTGGCAAAATCCCTGTTACCAAACCGAGTAAGCGGCGCGGGGCCTCCTCCAGTTCTCAGCCGGCCAATAAGTGCAACGTCACTCCTGCTGCTGCCACGCCGACGGAGACTCGCAATGCAGCTGGGCGCCGAGTCACACATAGCATACCGCATGACCCGACCGTTTCCGGGTAAGCTTTTTCTGTTTGCTTACCTTCCATTTTTGGTTTCCTATTTCGTAACTGTTTTCTTATGAAAATTCCTTGTTATTCTCAGTGATGTGCCTTTGTCGGTTGGCCAAGTTGCTCCTAGCATGGCCTCGCCGCTAAGGTATGCTCCTCCTCCTCCTCCTGTTGATTCCACGGTGCAAAGCCCCGTCCGAGTCGCTGCTCCCACTACCGGGGCTCACACTTCTCAGGGTCAGTCAGACCCGGAGGCACACCCGTCGGAGGAGATTCGGCCTAGCTCTTCTACTGCACCTCATGAACAACTTCCTGATCTTGGTGCTAGAAGTACTGGCGTCGAGAAGACCTTCGCCACCAGTTCTCGTGCTACCAGCCCACAAATTGGTCCTCATGAACAACTTCCTGATCTTGGTTCTAGCAACATTGTTGAGCCCGCTCAGTCAGCTCCCATCTTATCACCAACCAGACATGCTCACTCTCCTCCTCTGTCAAAGAACCAGACCCGGCCTTCTGCTTCAGGTCCGGCTCGCACTTCATCCGACAAGCCCACGTCTACCAAACAGATGACCTTGATGCACGCTCCAGGCACCGCACCTCAGATCCGGCCCACAACAACAACCACGATAATTGCTTCAGCGGGTAAGCCGGGCGGATCCGCCACCGCCGGGTCGGGCGGAAGTTCTAAGACTGTTACCCTGCACACTAGTGCCGCTGCGACCCGCGCCAATGTGGGAACTTCCCTAAAAAAGGGGAAGTTCTCACTCGTACGCTTAGCGGGAATGGTCTTGGTGTAGCGGAGCGTTATGCCGTGGAATGGAACATAGCAGGCGAGCAGGAGGTTATCTCCAGTGCCGGAAAGAAGATAAAGCTGGGCCCCAAGGCCGTTTCCAACATGACCCAGCAGGCAATTGCCTTAATGGTTCGTGCAGATGAAGTGAACGAGGTACATAATCTTCTTACTCTTTTGTGTATTGAGTATTTTTGTTATACATGACCCCTAGTCCCCGAGGTTACTGACGAGTGAGGAACTTACTCGGTTGTAAGCTCTAAACTAGAAATCAGCTCTTATTCGGCCATAGGCTTGATCTTGTCTCTGTTGACTATCCATTTTCTTATGTAGCTTACGCACAATGAGTGCACCAAGGTGCATCAGGCTCTCCTCTGGGAGTATCACAAGCCTGAACTTGCTCATCAAAAGCTACAAGCCGAGATTCAAGGCCAAGGTAATTTTCTTACTCGCCATATCTTTATTTGGCGCACATGTTTCATTTCCTTGATCTTTTCTCACTGTTTTACCACAGCTTCTGCCCATTCCTCTATTGACGCACTGCACTCACAAATCAGCGAGACGGAATGTAAGCTCTTAGCAATTCTTTGGATGCTTTGTGTTCATGCTTATACTTTGCCACTTTTACCCTGATGGATCGAGATAGCTTTGTTGTTGCTGATGAGTGATTTGTTCAGAATAAGCAGAGAAGCATCAAACCGAACTCTAGAAGGAGCGAGATGAGGTGACTCGGCTAAAGAAAGAACTGGCGGATATGAAGCAGAAGCACCAGGCTAAGGTAAATGGGCTGCGGGAGGAGCTTGCCGAGAAAGACGGCCAGCATGCCGCCAGCGCCGAGAAGACCAAAGAGCTGCTCAAGGAGGCCAACTCTGCGGTTGAGTCGGATCACCTGGATCTGGACGCCCTCCAAGCCAAGGCCAATAACTGGAAAAGCAAGCTCGGCTCCATCAATTCTTTCCTCGGTAGTGAGTCCTTACCCTTTTCCCTGTGCTCATTGCTTTGTTTGGTTTTTCCTTGTTTTGCTAATGTTCTTTTGCTTTTGCAGAGAATTTTCCTGAGGCTGATATGTTCGCCATACGGGCCATGAAAAGGGTACGAGCCGAATCTGGTGCTCCATATGATGGCGAGGTGACTATTGACGAGCATCTCGAAGCGTTGTCAGAGCGAGTCAAGACCCTCAAGTCATGTAGTGTAGACTTGATCAAATCAGCGATCCATGCATTCTGAATGCTCTGGCCGGATGAAGACGCGCCCACACTCATCGAGCCTTTTGCTGTCAGGATGCTTCTTACTGAAGACAGGTTGGATCAATGGCATGAGTCAGCCGGCCGAGATGCAGCTGACAAAGCCCTTTCATTCGTGCTTTCCTAGTGTGAGGACATCAAGATTGATGTTCTTAAACGCATTAGGGTTGAAGGAAAGTGGCTCCATGAGCCAGAGCTGATCAAGAAATGCCAGGAGCAAGCCTACACCATGATCGATTATGCCTTTGTGCATGCTTGGTGCGATGGGCCCATCTTCCTCGACCTCGGCGAACCACTTGCTGAGATTGCTGATGAGGAAGGTGCTGATAGTGAGGCCACCGAGTCAGATGACCCGGAAGACTCGGCGACCGATGCCCCTGACTCGGCAGATGCTCCGGATGATGCTCCTAGCTCTAAGACCACAACTTCTAGCCCAGTTGCTTGTTAGACTAATTAGAAAAACACTTTAACTTTGATGATATCCCTGGTATGCCGGGTACAGATGTAACATACATTATACTTATTTTTGGGTGTGTGCCTTTTGATAAGGATTAAGCTTTTATTTTGCTTTGAATGAGAATTATCCAGGGGAAAGTCCCCGAGCTTCATTTTTCCGTTTCCACTTTTTCCTTGAATTTGGCCCTTGTCTACATTTTTGGTGTTCAACATTAGAGTCTCAAAGTTCTTGGGATTGGGTTAGCGGGTATGAAACTAGAGCACTTGACTTAGGATTATTCGACATAGAAAGCAACATAACCTGCAATGAGTTAGTAAAAAACATACATAGGGTCGACTCGCGTTTCTTCTTTTACTTATCCAGTGCTCATGTTTACTCATCCTTCATCCTTTCCTCTTGCTTCACATGAAGCCGTGTTTTCGGACAACAGCATAGTCGAAGAGTTGATTTTTTCCGAGTAAACATTACTTGTTCCAAGATAAGCATTAGGTGTTACGCTAGCCGACATAGAATAATTTAAAGGATAAACACAAGGGGCAGTCCCCGAGTTAGTTTTTCGAATCATACCATTTTATTATCAGCACATAGTCGGCATAAGAGTCCAACATATGAGAGTTCGTGTGATACATACACTTCTTCTCCTAAGTGTAGAAGGGACGAAGTAGTGCCACATTCCATGGCCTTTTGGTCTCATTACCTGATCTGTCTGCCTTGTTCTTTTGTGCTTCACGAGCATCTATTAGATAATATGAGTCATTGTGCAATTCTTTGCTTACAACGAATGGTCCTTCCAATGGGGGTGATAGCTTATGCATTCTAGCTATGTGTTGTGGTATTCTGAGAACCATATCCCCTTCTCAAAAAACACGAGGTTGACGTTTCTGGTTATGATAGCGTCGGAGATTTTGCTAGTATATATCGGATATGGACAATGCCAATTCCCTTGCTTCTTTGAGTAAGTCCACTCCATCTTCTCGGGCCTCTTTTACCTCGTCTTCCAAGTATTGCCTTACTCTTGGCGAGTCGTACTCTATGTCGGCAGGCAAAACTACTTCTGATCCATACATAAGGAAAAATGGCGTATAGCCTGTTGATCGATTCGGAGTCGTCCTTAGACTCCATAGCACTAAGGGTAGTTCCTCTATCCAACAACCAAGTGATCTCTAGAGTGGCTCCATTAGACGGGATTTTTTCCTGGATCGAACTAAGCCATTAGCTCGTTCAACTTGTCCATTTGATTCTGGATGAGCGACTGATGCTACGTCGAGTCTTATTCGGTTTTTCCCACAAAAATGAGCAAAGGATCCT
Organism: Avena atlantica; assembly: GCA_910589765.1. NCBI lineage: Eukaryota > Viridiplantae > Streptophyta > Magnoliopsida > Poales > Poaceae > Avena > Avena atlantica. The sequence continues at coordinate 360,540,459 of OU342739.1, forward strand.
TCGGCAAAGTTTGTGCCATTATCTGTGATTACACTATGCGGGTAACCATATCTCAAGATTATATCTTTTAGGAATGTGACAGCTGTTTTTCCATCAAATTTCTTGATGGGCTTCACTTCTATCCATTTGGTAAATTTGTCAACCATTACTAGTATCTGGGTCATGCCGCCCCTCGCTGGTTTGAATGGTCCTACCATATCCAGGCACCATACTGCAAACGGCCCAGTGATCGGTATGGTTTTCAATTTTGATGCTCGTAAGTGTGATTTTGACGCATAGTGCTGGCAGCCACTCATTTTCTCACAAGTTCATGTGCTTCTGCCAGCGCACTTGGCCAATAAAATCCATGTTGGAATGCCTTGGCTACTAATGCTCTGGATCATGCATGGTGCCCACATTCTCCTTGGTGAATGTCCAACAGTAGTTCTTGACCTTTCTCTAGGCTTATGCAACGCTGCAGTATACTCGTCACACTTCTTTTGTACAACTCCTTGTTGATTATTGTGTATGCTTTTGCTCTTCTTTCAGTTTGTCTTGCCAATATCTCATCGTCTGGCAACATTCCATCTTTCAAGTAGTTGAATATTGGTTGCGCCCATGCTGGTATCATCGGTGCCAGATATGTTTCTTCATCAATTTCCATTGGCTCAGACGACATATGTTCTGCCGACATGACCTGAGGAGTCCCCGAGTGTGATTCGGTAACCCCTGAGGCGAGCGGATCAGTCCCCGAGTGACTCGAACCTGCCCCTAAGTCAATATCCATTGGCACAACGTCTGACCCGTGATTCGCCGGGGTGAGCTTGATTGACTCGGATTCTGGTGACGGCTTGATTGATGGTTTCCTGAGATGCTCCAATGCTATTCCTGGAGGTATTGCTTGCCGAGATGATCCTAACTTGGATAGTACATCCGCTGCCTCATTCTCTGCTCTGGGTACATGATGAAATTCACACCCGTCAAAGTATCCTGAAATTTGTTGCACATGAAAACGATATAGTGCCATATTTGCATCCAATGCGTCCTAATGCCCAGATACTTGCTGGATCACCAAATCTGAGTCACCAAAACACATGATCCTTTTGATGCCAATTTCTTTGGCCACTTTTATGCCGTGGACAAGTGCTTCATACTCGGCAACGTTATTGGAAGCAACGAAGTGGATCTGTAACACATACTTGAGCTGATCCCTCTTTGGCTATGTGAGCACTACCCCGGCGCCCAGACCCATTTTCGCCTTGGATCCGCCAAAATGCATCTTCCAGTAATTCGGATCTGGCAGTGGTGGTTCATACTGCATTTCCATCCAATCCCCAAAGAAATCAGCTACGGCTTGAGATTTGATTGCATCTCGCCTATCAATTGTGGAGTATATGGTGCTAGCTCTATGGCCCATTTTACGACTCGGCCGCTGGTATCTTTGCTGCTCAATATATCCGAGATAGGTGCCTCACATATTACCCGGATTAGGTGTTCTTGAAAATAATGCTTCAGCTTCTTTGCTGCCATATACACTCCATATGTCATTTTTTGGTAATGGGGGTAATTTTTCTTTGATATAGAGATCACTTTGCTCAAGTAAGAAACTGGCGTTTGGACTAATTTGCCCTCTTCTTCACCTTCAACCACTATTACCGCACTTACAACTCTGTTGGTTGTAGCGACATAGAGTAACATTGGCTCTTTGGATAGTGGTGAGGCTAATATTGGTGCTTTTGCCAACATATTTTTGAGTTCATGGAAAGCGGTATCAACTTGTTGTGTCCATGTGAATTTGTCTGATTTTTTCATTAGTTGATATAATGGTAGGGTTTTTTCACCTAGCCGACTAATAAATCTGCTCAACGAGGCCAGGCATCCTCTGAACTTCTGGAAATCGATGAGGGTTTTTGGCAATTCCAATCTTTCTATGGCCCTAATCTTTGTCAGGTTAGCCTCAATTCCTCGGCTGGATACAAGAAATCCGAGTAACTTCCCATCCGGGACACCAGATGTACATTTTTCTGGGTTAAGTTTCATCCGGAATCTTCTTAAGTTTGCGAATGTTTGACGCAAGTCCTCAATTAGGGTATGACTTTGCTTGGTTTTTATCACCACGTCATTGATGTATACTTGAACATTTTTTCCAATTGGTCTTGTAGGCATTTTTGCATGCATCTTTGATATGTTGCACCTGCATTTCTGAATCTAAATGACATGGTACGATAGCAATAAGCACCATACGGGGTGATAAAAGCTGTCTTTATTTGATATTTCGGATTCAGTGGTATCTAGTGGAAACCAGAATACGCGTCCACAAATGACAACAACTCACACCCAGCAGTAGAGTTTATGACTTGATCGATCCGTGTCAGGGGAAATGGATCTTTTGGACACGCCTTATTGAGGTTCGTGTAATCAATACACATGCGCCACACCACTTCCACGTTCGGGTCATCCTTTTTCTTCTCGACCAAGACTGGATTTGACAACAATTCGGGTGCAGTACTTCCAAGATAAATCCAGCGGCTAAGAGCCTGGCCATCTTGGCAGCTATCACTTTCCTCCTCGGTGAAGCGGCAGAGTGGTTGCTTAACCGGCTTGGCATCTGTCCTTGCATGAAGAAAGTGCTCAGCCAGCTCCCTCGGAACTCCTTGCAGATCCTGTGTGGACCGTGCAAAGATATCCCGATTCTCACGGAGGAAGCTGATGAGCTTGCTTTCCTATTTGTCAGTCAGCCCAGCCCTAATGGTCACTGTGCGCTCTGGGAAAGTCTCATCCACCTATACCTTCTTGGTTTCCTTGGTATCTTGGAATGACACACTACCATGCTTGTTAGCTTGTTGGGTTAGTAAGCTACTTTGGCCAATGCTGCCACTTCCATCATTTTTTGTTTTTCTTGCGCTATCACCAGTGACTCGGCCAGCGAGGATCCGGCTGAGGCACAATCAATAGATCTTTTGTAATCTCCCTTGACTGTGATAACTCCACATGGACCTGGCAGTTTCATCTTCAAGTAAGCAATGTAAGGAGTAGCCATAAACTTTTCCATAGCCGGCCTGCTGAGTAAGGCATGGTATGAGCTGACCAGGTCAACCACCTCGAACTCTATGGATCAGTGCGACAATTATCTCTATTGCCGAATAAGACGTCAACCCAGATCTTGCCAATTGGCTCACAGGACAATCCTAGGACAATGCCATGGAAAGTTGTCTTAGTCAGCTCCAGCATGTTCATGTTAATGCCTAACTTGAGCATGGTATCCTTGTACATGATGTTGATGCTACTGCCATCATCAATCAGTACCTTGGAAAATTTCACAATGATGTCAGGGCCCATGAAAGTTGGATCCAAGACAAGAGGATAACCACCTGGGGTTGGCATGATCTTGGGGTGATCCTTTATGCTCGAAGTTATCTCCTGTTCAGACCAATGCATGTACTTTGGAATTACCGGCATTGTGGCATTCACTTCCATCATTCGTCTTTGCTGACTCTTTTTGTCATTCGGCTCTGTGACAAAGACAACATAACTCTGGTGATGTTCTTTGTACTCATTACTAGTTCCATGGCCGACATGAGCATCGTCACCCCTTGGGTTATGCACCTGGTGCATAGCTTCTCTTCTTTCTTGATTATGATACCTCGACTTCCTGTTCTCCTATGTATGCTCAGCTCCAACAACCTGAGCATTTCCTCGTATGACTGGTGAAGGAGGAGGTGGTGGTAGCTGCTTACTCGGCGAATCCACTCTATCTCCTTTCTGAAACCAAGTGCATTGCCTTGTTGTGTGATTGGCTGGCTTAATCGGACTTGGCGTATGAAATTTGCATGGTTGATCCAACATCATCTCGTAAGTGTATTTCTACTTGTCCTGATACGACTTTCTTTGTTCGTATGGCTTTTTGCCATCATTCTTTGGCATCTACTACTATTGTCAACTTGTCCTCTGACGTTGGCTACTAACAGCATCCGGATGATCCTGACTCACGGCTGCAACCTGAGTCGAACCATACCTGTAGTCTAGCCTTTCATCTCTTCTTTTGCTTCTATACTCGACTCTTTCCTGGCGCCTTTCCGATTCGGCAGCGTCATAGATCTGAGTCTCAGTCATCCCGTCTGCCGACATGAGCATAGGATGAGTCGGATATCCTAACGCCTACGAGTCAGCAATCCTTATTGTTTCTTCCAAGATTGTCGGCATATCTCTTTGTAACCTTTGCCATAACACACTTCCATGTCTATATCCCTGTGCAAACCAAGCGATAGCCTGTTACTCGATTATCCCTTCACAAGAGTTACGCATTGTACACCATCTTCTGAGGAATTCTCTGTCTGTCTCATTCAGCCTTTGTTTGCACACTGCTAGCTATTGTGGGCGATTCAGCCTCTTGTAGGTGCTTGTGAAATTTCTCACAAAAGCATCCTGAAAATCGATCCAGGTTGTAAGGTTGCCAACCTTTAATAAGGTAGAGATCCCTGTGTTTACAATGCTAGTCCCTGGATCAATAGCCTGCATCCACAGTTAAGATGTAATATCAAGAAACAAAGGTCATAATACAACTTTATAACCAGGAATAAAGTAATTTATTACATCTTACATAGCTCATTTTGCTATCTCATTACAATGCAGCAGAATATAACAATAGCATGGGGTCCTTCATCTTCAAAGTGCCACAAGCAGACATGTTGGCTGTAGACTTGTAATCCTAATCAATAAACTTCACTAACATCAAACAAACTTGCAACATAATAAGTTACAGCCACAAGGGTCAATACATTTGAATTGTATTGGAAAGTGATACTATCGTAGTATAGTTGAGTCTATCATCTATATGCATTTGGCTAAGTGGAGCTTAGGCTTGCTTTGCTCAAAATAGATTTTTCTTATCATTTGAAAACACTAAGTTTTTGCTTGACAAAATCACCCAAGGCATCTCCCAATAGAAATTGGTGATCCTTTTTACCCTTGTTCAACCACAAGTTTTTAACATAGAAATTGGGATGAGGAGATTCTTGATAGCTTCCATGTCTTGATGCTCAAATTGTCCTTTACCAGGGACATGGCTAAGTACTTAGATTTTACACTCTGCAGAGGTGGTGCACTTTCCCCACAAGACTTGGTTTCACCAAGACAAGATCTTTCAGAAGCCTTCCCTTAGACCAGAATGGACGCGTTCCAACCTATCAAACCCCTACCACCAACTGTCCATTTGGCTAAGTTATTGCAACCTATATGATCCAGGCAGAGCCCATAATGCCAAATGGCTGCACTTGAAGCTTCTCAACATTTGACATCTCAAATCTCTTTGTTCCTGGGTGGCCATCCACAAGTGAGATACACAAGGTAAACCATAGAAATGGGCCTTGTGAACCACTTAACACAAACCATTCCTTCCATTCCACCCAGGTGATTCATTCACTTAGTTGTTTTATTAAACAAAACACAAGTCCTTGACTTAGAAATATTCCATAGTATGAATATATATTCCACCCTTGTTTTCTACTATCTAAGCTAAGCATGATAGTAGTGGAAATCTTAACTTAGGAGAATTCTACTAAGGTTTCATCTACTAGGATTTCCCATGGCATAGTTTACACTTAGCAAAATTCCATGCAAGTCCTACTTAGAAATATCACTAATGCATAGTGAAAATAATGGGACAAAAGTATGAAGCATCACTTGCCTTTTTGGTAGAGAATATAAGTTCACTCCTTGCCTTTGCAATGATCACACTCTTCAAATCACTACAATTCAATCAAGCAAGGGCACAATTTCAATCTACCATTCAAGCAACATCACATAAAATAATGGAAACAAAACAATGCATGCAAGCATGCCACACTTTGTTTTATTTACAAAAGTGGTTTATAATAGGTTATAAACATTCTAAAACACTTATTGGTCATTTTATAAAGTGGCAAAACTATTTGCAAAAGTTTTACCTATAAACCTTTTTAAACCAAATCATTATTTTATGTGGTTGAAAATGCCTTTATCAAAGTAGCAATCTTTATAGGGTTCATCAAATACATTTTTAAATCATAAAACTTGGTGCTTGGGGTCAGATAGTTTATTCCAAAACACTTCCCAAAGATTTTCTCCCAAAAGCATTTTTAATAAATAAACATTATTTTTATGTGACTAGAAATGTTTTAAATCAAAAGTTTATTCTTTTTATTCACCAAATATGTTTTTGAAACCACAAATTAATTCCTATGGTCAGTAGGTTCAAAACAAACCATTTGCCAAAGGTTTTATTTCAAAAATCATTTTAGAACAAATTTTATATTCTAAATATGCATACACAAGTTTCTGCAAAAACAATCAATTTAACAGAACCATTTTACTAAACAAAGTGCATAGTAAGAAAGTACTTGTCTTGCTGATTCCATTGATATAAAATTTGCAAAATTTGGACGTGTGGTTTGAAAGTTATGAATTTTTCAAATTGGAACATCTAATAGACAAGTTTCTGGTTTTAAAACAGATTCCAGGCCACGTGTCTAGTTCCTATTCGTTTGTATCGTTTTGCTCGGATCGATAGCTGACAGCCGTTGGATTTAAGTGGGATCGCACGGCTCAGAAGCAAGCGTACCCCTTCGGTTAAATTCTACCGTGGCCACGCGATCAAGATCGGACGGTGCACAGCGTGCTTGCCATCGAGTGGCGGCGCTGGCGGCGGCAGGTGGCGGCGCCGGCTCTGGCTACGGCGTCGCAGTGATTACAAGAAGCAAGGGAGGAAGGGGAATGGCTCACCAGGTTCGTGTGGTATTGTTGATGCTTGTCGTGCTCGCGAGAAGGCAAGGGCGCACGGTGGTGGCATGGATTCCTCGCCGGAGTTGAGCTGCACCTTGGGCTCGTCTGTTCGTCGATGGGGGCGGCGATATATGGCATGCTAAGGCAAATAAAGGGCGCCGTTAGGTTTGTATGGAAGTCTCGATCATGTGATCATCCAAGAGGGGGAAAGGGGCGGTCTATTCTTACCAGGAGGACTCGCCGGAGTTGCGGGGGTCGTCGGTGGCGCTCAGACGAAGACGGAGGCGAGGTTTTGGGGTATGCGTGGGCGAACAAAGACCATGGGCAGGTGTGCGAGATGATGGGGATCAAGCTGGTGTGAGCTAGGAGGTAGGAGAGGGTCGGGGCTCGCTGGAATCGATGCCGGAACTCGTCGAGGCAGCGGAGTTTCAAAGAGAAATTAAGACGGCCTGGGGGCGTAGACGATCTAGAGAGTGAGTGGAATGAGAGAGGGAACGCAGGCGATTAAGAAGGCGTGGTCGCAGGGGGAATTTACTGGGCCATTAACGCGAATTAAGACGAGCTTTAATCGACTGCAACGGCTGGCGAAGTGAGGGGCGGGGTCAACGGGGCGAGGAAGATGATGACGTGGCGATGGGGTCCGTTGTCAGCGAGAGGGAGAGAGGAGGAGTGGGTCCCGGCGGTCTGTGACTGAGTGGGTGGCTTCTCGGGTTCGAAACATTTTCCTGCGGGAGAAGAGAGGGAGAGGTGGGATGGTGCGCCTTAGTGGGCTAGCTGGGCTGGGCTAGGTGTGTTGCCTTTTTTATACTAAACCTTTTTCTTTTCTGTTTTTGAATATTCTGATTTGATTTTCATTCAAACAATTCAAGCAACAAATCAATTCAAACCTCAACCAAAATTTGTGTAGATTCTTATACTGATTAACAACACATTCCAAAGTCAAATTTATAATAATTTATTTATTCTTTTTAGTGTCTTTTAATTATTTAAAATAGGCTCTAGTATTAATTAGATAAGATTTAATAATATTTTTAAATCTCCATTCGAATTCAAATCATGACCAAACTTTGGGTGAATTTTAATTCTGTTTATCAACATATTTCAAAGTTCAAAATAAAATAATTCTTTTAGGCTCTAGTAATACTTAAATAAATAAACCATAGTCTTTAATTCAAATAGGTTCTAATTTATTTTAAAACTCTTTTCGAAATCTAAATAATATCAAAATCCTTTCACACCCAGTAGAGAATCCATCTTTCCTCGGGTCACTGGCTTAGACTCTTGCAAGAAATGGCATAGGACTTTCTTCTATGTCAAAAACAGCGGGGCCATCGATTACATCCGGGCTTCCCCCTTTCTTGGACGAAGTCCCCAGCAAAGAGTAATGGAAGCTTGACCCGCGTGACAAGAATGCTATGGTGAATGAGGCAACGTAATTCTGGAGAGGTTGTTGTCGCCCGATGAGAACTTCCACCTTGCCGACACGGATCTCATGTGTTGTTTTATTGCACTCTTGGTCAGCCCCCTCCAAGCTAGGAGCCACAAGATGTGCTTCATGAGCGGCACGCAGGATCCCACTCGGCACTCCACGAAGGAGCTCACCCATGACTCTATGGCCCGCCGAGTCAGCTCGATCTTCAAGCTGACTTTGGTGGAGGATTGGGCTTTGAGCTGCCCTCCATTTAGCCGGGTCAGGCCTGTCCCCTGGGTAAGTTTCTGAATCACTCTCTATCTGACATAGTTTTTCTTACGTTCATCCACCGTCTCGTTTGTTCTTTGTTCTTATTCTGTTTATCTTTCGTAGAATCTTGTTCACCAGGTTAATGAAAATATTGTCCCTCCTAGTGCTTATAACGCGGACCGCTCAGACTCCGACGAAGTCGAGTTCGATTTGGAGCGCTTCATGCCCATTATACATGCAGCTGCCGCTTCAACTCTGGGTAAGAGCCACACTCGAAATCCCTTAAAATATTGGTCTGACAACGATGATGATGATGATTGTGAGATTCTGGAGGTACCTGCTTTTCCACCTTATCCCTCTAACTTATTCGAGTGAGCCTGTCATTGATTTATGCAGCTGGCCAGGTACATGATACTCTCCCTCTCGCTATGGGCGGAGTTGGCAAAATCCCTGTTACCAAACCGAGTAAGCGGCGCGGGGCCTCCTCCAGTTCTTAGCCGGCCAATAAGTGCAAGGTCACTCCTGCTGCTGCCATGCCGACGGAGACTCGCAAAGCAGCTGGGCGCCGAGTCACACGTAGCATACCGCATGACCCGACCGTTTCCGGGTAAGCTTTTTCTGTTTGCTTACCTTCCATTTTTGGTTTCCTATTTCGTAACTGTTTTCTTATGAACATTCCTTGTTATTCTTAGTGATGTGCCTTTGTCGGTTGGCCAAGCTGCTCCTAGCATGGCCTCGCCGCTAAGGTATGCTCCTCCTCGTCCTTCTGTTGATTCCACGGTGCAAAGCCCCGTCCGAGTCGCTGCTCCCACTACCGGGGCTCACACTTCTCAGGGTCAGTCAGACCCGGAGGCACACCCGTCGGAGGAGATTCGGCCTAGCTCTTCTGCTGCACCTCATGAACAACTTCCTGATCTTTGTGCTAGAAGTACTGGCGTCGAGAAGACCTTCGCCACCAGTTCTCGTGCTACCAGCCCACAAGTTGGTCCTCATGAACAACTTCCTGATCTTGGTTCTAGCAACATTGTTGAGCCTGCTCAGTCAGCTCCCATCTTATCACCAACCAGACATGCTCACTCTCCTCCTCTATCAAAGAACCAGAACTGGCCTTCTGCTTCAGGTTCGGCTCGCACTTCATCCGACAAGCCCACGTCTACCAAACAGATGACCTTGATGCACGCTCCAGGCACCGCACCTCAGATCCGGCCCACAACAACAACCACGATAATTGCTTCAGCGGGTAAGCCGGGCGGATCCGCCACCGCCGGGTCGGGCGGCAGTTCTAAGACTGTTACCCTGCACACTAGTGCCGCTTCGACCCGCGCCAATGTGGGAACTTCCCTAAAAAAGGGGAAGTTCTCACTCGGACGCTTAGCGGGAATGGTCTTGGTGTAGCGGAGCGTTATGCCGTGGAATGGAACACAGCAGGCGAGCAGGAGGTTAGCTCCAGTGCCGGAAAGAAGATAAAGCTGGGCCCCAAGGTCGTTTCCAACATGACCCAGCAGGCAATTGCCTTAATGGTTCGTGCAGATGAAGTGAACGAGGTACATAATCTTCTTACTCTTTTGTGTATTGAGTATTTTTGTTATACATGACCCCTAGTCCCCGAGGATACTGCCGAGTGAGGAACTTACTCGGTTGTAAGGTCTAAACTAGAAATCAGCTCTTATTCGTCCATAGGCTTGATCTTGTCTCTGTTGACTATCCCTTTTCTTATGTAGCTTACACACAATGAGTGCACCAAGGTGCATCAGGCTCTCCTCTGGGAGTATCACAAGCATGAACTTGCTCATCAAAAGCTACAAGGCAAGACTCAAGGCCAAGGTAATTTTCTTACTCGCCATATCTTTATTCGGCGCACATGTTTCATTTCCTTGATCTTTTCTCACTGTTTTCCCACAGCTTCTGCCCAGTCCACTATTGACGCACTGCACTCACAGATCAGCGAGACGGAAAGTAAGCTCTTAGCAATTCTTTGGATGCTTTGTGTTCATGCTTATACTTTGCCACTTTTACCCTGATGGATCGAGATAGCTTTGTTGTTGCTGATGAGTGATTTGTTCAGAATAAGCAGAGAAGCATCAAATCGAACTCTAGAAGGAGCGAGATGAGGTGACTCGTCTAAAGAAAGAACTGGAGAATATGAAGCAGAAGCACCAGGCTAAGGTAAATGGGCTGCGGGAGGAGCTTGCCGAGAAAGACGGCTAGCATGTCGCCAGCGCCGAGAAGACCAAAGAGCTGCTCAAGGAGGCCAACTCTGCGGTTGAGTCGGATCACCTGGATCTGGACGCCCTCCAAGCCAAGGCCAAGAACTGGCAAAGCAAGCTCGGCTCCATCAATTCTTTCCTCGGTAGTGAGTCCTTACCCTTTTCGCTGTGCTCATTGCTTTGTTTGCTTTTTCCTTGTTTTGCTAATGTTCTTTTGCTTTTGCAGAGAATTTTCCTGAGGCTGATATGTTCGCCATACGGTCCATGAAAAGGGTACGAGCCGAATGTGGTGCTCCATATGATGGCGAGGGGACTATTGACGAGCATCTCGAAGCTTTGTCAGAGCGAGTCAAGACCCTCAAGTCATGTAGTGTATACTTGCTCAAATCAGCGATCCATGCATTCTGAATGCTCTGGCCGGATGAAGACGCGCCCACACTCATCGAGCCTTTTGCTGTCAGGATGCTTCTTACTGAAGACATGTTGGATCAATGTCATGAGTCAGCCAGCCGAGATGAAGCTGACAAAGCCCTTTCATTCGTGCTTTCCTGGTGTGAGGACATCAAGATTGATGTTCTTGAACGCATTAGGGTTGAAGGAAAGTGGCTCCATGAGCCTGAGCTGATCAAGAAATGCCAGGAGCAAGCCTACACCATGATCGAGTATGCCTTTGTGCATGCTTGGTGCGATGGGCCCATCTTCCTCGACCTCGGCGAACCACTTGCTGAGATTGCTGATGAGGAAGGTGCTGATAGTGAGGCCACCGAGTCAGATGACCCGGAAGACTCGGCGACCGATGCCCCTGACTCGGCAGATGCTCTGGATGATGCTCCTAGCTCTAGGACCACACCTTCTAGCCCGGCTGCTTGTTAGGCTAATTAGAAAAACACTTTAACTTTGATGATATCCCTGGTATGCCGGGTACAGATGTAACATACATTATACTTATTTTTGGGTGTGTGCCTTTTGATAAGGATTAAGCTTTTATTTTGCTTTGAATGAGAATTATCCAGGGGAAAGTCCCCGAGCTTCATTTTTCCGTTTCCACTTTTTCCTTGAATTTGGCCCTTGTCTACATTTTTGGTGTTCAACATTAGAGTCTCAAAGTTCTAGGGATTGGGTTAGCGGGTATGAAACTAGTGCACTTGACTTAGGATTATTCGACATAGAAAGCAACATAACCTGCAATGAGTTAGTAAAAAACATACATAGGGTCGACTCGCGTTTCTTCTTTTACTTATCCAGTGCTCATATTTACTCATCCTTCATCCTTTCCTCTTGCTTCACATGAAGCCGTGTTTTCGGACAACAGCATAGTCGAAGAGTTGATTTTTTCCGAGTAAACATTACTTGTTCCAAGATAAGCATTAGGTGTTACGCCAGCCTACATAGAATAATTTAAAGGATAAACACAAGGGGCAGTCCCCGAGTTAGTTTTTCGAATCATACCATTTTATTATCAGCACATAGTCGGCATAAGAGTCCAACATATAAGAGTTCGTGTGATACATACACTTCTTCTCCTAAGTGTAGAAGGGACGAAGTAGTGCCACATTCCATGGCCTTTTGGTCTCATTACCTGATCTGTCTGCCTTGTTCTTTTGTGCTTCACGAGCATCTATTAGATAATATGAGTCATTGTGCAATTCTTTGCTTGCAATGAATGGTCCTTCCAATGGGGGTGATAGCTTATGCATTCTAGCTATGTGTTGTGGTATTCTGAGCACCATATCCCCTTCTCGGAAAACACGAGGTTGATGTTTCCGGTTTTGATAGCGTCGGAGATTTTGCTAGTATATATCGGATATGGACAATGCCAATTCCCTTGCTTCTTTGAGTAAGTCCACTCCATCTTCTCGGGCCTCTTTTACCTCGTCTTCCAAGTATTGCCTTACTCTTGGCGAGTCGTACTCTATGTCGGCAGGCAAAACTACTTCTGATCCATACATAAGGAAAAATGGCGTATAGCCCGTTGATCGATTCGGAGTCGTCCTTAGACTCCATAGCAGTAAGGGTAGTTCCTCTATCCAACAACCAAGTGATCTCTAGAGTGGCTCCATTAGACGGGATTTTTTCCTAGATCGAACTAAGCCATTAGCTCGTTCAACTTGTCCATTTGATTCTGGATGAGCGACTGATGCTACGTCGAGTCTTATTCGGTTTTTCCCACAAAAATGAGCAAAGGCTCCTTCGGCAAAGTTTGTGCCATTATCTATGATTACACTATGCGGGTAACCATATCTCAAGATTATATCTTTTAGGAATGTGACAGCTGTTTTTCCATCCAATTTCTTGATGGGCTTCACTTCTATCCATTTGGTAAATTTGTCAACCATTACTAGTATCTGGGTCATGCCGCCCCTTGCTGGTTTGAATGGTCCTACCATATCCAGGCACCATACTGCAGACGGCCCAGTGATCGGTATGGTTTTCAATTTTGATGCTCGTAAGTGTGATTTTGACGCATAGTGCTGGCAGCCACTCATTTTCTCACAAGTTCCTGTGCTTCTGCCAGCGCACTTGGCCAACAAAATCCATGTCGGGATGCCTTGGCTACTAATGCTCTGGATCATGCATGGTGCCCACATTCTCCTTGGTGAATGTCCAACAGTAGTTCTTGACCTTTCTCTAGGCTTATGCAACGCTGCAGTATACTCGTCACACTTCTTTTGTACAACTCCTTGTTGATTATTGTGTATGCTTTTGCTCTTCTTTCAGTTTGTCTTGCCAATATCTCATCGTCTGGCAACATTCCATCTTTCAAGTAGTTGAATATTGGTTGCGCCCATGCTGGTATCATCGGTGCCAGATATGTTTCTTCATCAATTTCCATTGGCTCAGACGACATATGTTCTGCCGACATGACCTGAGGAGTCCCCGAGTGTGATTCGGTAACCCCTGAGGCGAGCGGATCAGTCCCCGAGTGACTCGAACCTGCCCCTAAGTCAATATCCATTGGCACAACGTCTGAATCGTGATTCGCCGGGGTGAGCTTGATTGACTCGGATTCTGGTGACGGCTTGATTGATGGTTTCCTGAGATGCTCAAATGCTATTCCTGGAGGTATTGCTTGCCGAGATGATCCTAACTTGGATAGTACATCCGCTGCCTCATTCTCTGCTCTGGGTACATGATGAAATTCACACCCGTCAAAGTATCCTGAAATTTGTTGCACATGAAAACGATATAGTGCCATATTTGCATCCAATGCGTCCTAATGCCCAGATACTTGCTGGATCACCAAATCTGAGTCACCAAAACACATGATCCTTTTGATGCCAATTTCTTTGGCCACTTTCACTACTAGGAAAATGGCCTTTAGTGGCGCACCTGAAACCATCATCTGTGGCACACCTGCAGTGCGCCACAGGCCTTGCGCTACGGCTATCTCTCAGCCGTGGCGCACTGCCTAGTGCGCCACGGTTGTGTAGAGATAGGCGTAGCGCACCTCTTAGTGCGCCACAGAAGTTTGGCATGGTGCGCTACCCCTTGGATCTTCTGTGGCGCACTACCTAGTGCGCCACTAAACTTCCATGGTGCGCTTTAGGTGTAGTGCGCCACAGAAGGTAGACCATGTGCGCCACAGATGTAATTTTTGTTTTTTTTTAATTTCCAAGCCAGATTATATGCAATACAGATTATATACAATATTACAGCAGATATACACACACAGATACAAGATATACAATTATATATATAAATACTCAATATGAAAAACAAGATTGAAACAAATACATATAGATAAGTCTCATACATGAATACATAGTCTAAGTTACATTGTTTTGATCATGTTACAAAGTAGTAGTTGGTGACATGCGAATACATGTGTCGATCGAACAAGTTAGAGCTCGGAAGCTCGCCTAGACATCTAAACTAGCTAGCTAGACACAAACGCGAGATAAATAACCAAAGAAGATAAGCATGATCACCGCCGCGACGAAGGTGTAGGTCTTCATCCGGTTCCTTGTCCTAACTACCGCTAGATAGCGCGTGTATCTAGCTTCCGCCTCCGCCATAGTGTTGTACCCTTTGTAGCTATTGCCGCTGAAACGGTGCACCTGTCTCCGGCAGTCTTCCCAATCATCGTAGACTCCGGGAACCCGTCCCTTGTACACGACGTACCACGTCATCTACAAGTTGACAAAAATAACTAACCGGTGATTGAAAAAACATGTATAATTAAAGTCGCATATGAAGATACACTTATAGAAAGTACTCTTAAATCAAAAAGAGCAAACTCAAAAAGCATGCCTCATATATAACTAGGTTGTTGGACACAGGAATATGCTATGACGGGACTGTTAGCCAAGTAGGATGCACAATTCCTGGACTTGTGCATATCACAAGGCTAACAATCCCGTCATAGCACATTCACATATATATTGTGCCATGACATTTCAATCATCGTCATATTCTCGAAAAAGACAAAAATAACTCGAAAAGAATGCCTCATATATAACTAGCTAGGTCGTTGGACACAGGAATATGCTATGACGGGACTGTTAGCCAAGTAGGATGCACAATTCCTGGACTTGTGCATATCACAAGGCTAACAATCCCGTCATAGCACATTCACATATATATTGTGCCACGACATTTCAATCATCGGCATATTCTCGAAAAAGACAAAAATAACTCGAAAAGAATGCCTCATATATAACTAGCTAGGTCGTTTTGGACACAGGAATAAGTTATGACGGGACTGTTAGCCAAGTAGGATGCACAATTCCTGAACTTGTGCATATCACAAGGCTAACAATCCCGTCATAGCACATTCACATATATATTGTGCCACGACATTTCAATCATCGGCATATTCTCGAAAAAGACAAAAATAACTCGAAAAGAATGCCTCATATATAACTAGCTAGGTCGTTGGACACAGGAATATGCTATGACGGGACTGTTAGCCAAGTAGGATGCACAATTCCTGGACTTGTGCATATCACAAGGCTAACAATCCCGTCATAGCACATTCACATATATATTGTGCCACCACATTTCAATCATCGGCATATTCTCGAAAAAGACAAAAATAACTCGAAAAGAATGCCTCGTATATAACTAGCTAGGTCGTTGGACACAGGAATATGCTACGACGGAACAGTCAGCCAAGTAGGATGCACAATTCCTGGACTTGTTCATATCACAAGGCTAACTATCCCGTCGTAGCACATTCACATATATAGTGTACCACGACATTTCAATCATCGGCATTATTCTCGAAAAAAGAGTAAGGAAAAAAAGAAGGACCAAATTGAGCAAAGGACTAAAGAGTAAGCAAAAAAAGCAAGCATTGATTGATATATAATAATAATAAGCAAAATAAGTAAGCGGTGATTCATAAACCTAATAAGATAAGTACACTTGTCGTCCACAAACACACACAAAGGTCATCTATAGTTTGCAACTACAACTAGGCCAACATCAAGCCTTCTGGCTCGGCTTAGGGAACGGGAGGACGCCCTGTCTCGTCATGAACTTCCTATAGTCACCCTGCATCTCTAGGCGATCTTCTATGTCACGGTTATTCGGGATATTTCCTCCGTAGAAGATCCCCCCGAAGTCATGACATCACGAAAGATGATTGCCCCAAACTGCTGCTGGATGCGATACATCTCTTGTCTAATATCCGAATCATTGATCTTGGCCTTTGCTTCGGCCCACTGTTTGAGATGATCTAGCAGCGTAGAATTCTGCTGGTCAAGTAGGAATGCCCTCATGTGATGGAGTGCGTAGTAGGCTTCCTTCTTATTGTTTTCCGGCTGCTTCACGCAGGGGAACTCTGTTACGTGGTTGAAGACGTGCCTGCCGAACTTGACCTTCTTACGCACGAAGCTAGTGCCTTCCGTCGAGGCAAAGCCAGTGAGAGCATCATCCAGAACTTCCTTGATCTTGTCGTAGTTTTTCTTCTTTTCTAGACTCCCCGAGTCGAAATACGTGGCCTGGGAATGCTTCGGCGATAAGGAGATGAGCGTGCAGTGTTCATCTCTGCGCAAAAAATTCAAATGGAATGTGTTGAAAAAAGAATGATGATGATCTAATAAAGCCAATCAACGGTGGCGACTGAATAACGACTTACTCGGGAAAGTAAGG
Organism: Avena atlantica; assembly: GCA_910589765.1. NCBI lineage: Eukaryota > Viridiplantae > Streptophyta > Magnoliopsida > Poales > Poaceae > Avena > Avena atlantica. Next base: position 360,557,181 of record OU342739.1, read on the forward strand.
CACGAGAATGTATTCCTTTGTCTTGTTTGCCACGAGGATTCTTTTTAGGTACGAGGCCACGATACGTCGTTCGGCGGGGGAACCCAAGCAACCGTCACGCATGTAGTAGGGGTCCACTATAGCGATGCCCAGTGTGTTCTCTCTAATGATCTGCGTGGCCAGGCTGAGAGAAAAGAGACGGACCATGGTATAGTGCAGCGGGTATAGGTGGAACATATTGAAGATGTCCTCGAACCGCAGGAAGAACAGATCCGCGGGGGCAGTGTCGACGAAGCCCAAGCCTGGTGGCACCTTAACCACGAATACCGGGTGCGAGGGATCTTTCTCCGATAGAAGGCGTCTCTCTATCATCAGCACGCCGTCATGCACACTCTGCAGTTCCGAACTGGCGAGCTTCCGCAAATTCTTAGGTAGCATGGGCTCACCCGCCACATGAATCCTCCACATAATACCCTCGGGTCTTGGTGGCCCGTCCCGAAACCTGATCGGATTCGCAGTTGTTGACGCCACCGGCTGGCTCGAGCTGCTAGATTTTCTTTTCCTGCCCTTTTTTCCTTTTGGAGAGCGGGCAGGCACCGCAATCTGAGCACCGGCCGCCCTATGTAGTGTGTCAGGGCTTAGAATAAATGGCCGGTTGGTTGTATCAGCTGGCTCTGTAAAGGCGCAAGCTGGAGGCGTCTCCTGAGAACCAAACAGACGCTTGGTGATAGTGGCTTTCTCTGTGGGGCCACCAGCTAGGTCTTCTTCGTTGCCAAACTGAGTGCTGAAGAAGTGATCATTCCAGTCTTCGTCGTCCTTGGCCGGATCCTGCGCCATGTGCATATCATCAACATGATCATCCGACCCACCGCGTGGAGGTGACGACGAGGGCGGTAAGGGGGCCTTGCCACTGCTTGTCGCTGGCACGACAGGCGGTGCTGTTGTCTGTTGCGTGATGGCCCCCGCCGTCCCCAAACGGATCATGCTCTTTGGCCATAGAAAGAACAAGCCGAAGCAACTTCTGAGGACAGACGACTCTTCTTCATCCGCTCCTGGGGGTTGAATGGGAGGTTTTAGGTCGTCGCAGCCCCTTAGCACCCGACTAATTTTAACCCTGTGCACGCTATCTGGCATCGGCTTTGAGTGGAACGTGCGCTGCAAGGGTTGAACGATGGTACCCTTGGCAACATCCCTCAGCTCGTTGTTCACGTAGCATAAGAGAGTGCACGGAACATCCGTCTGTAGAAAACATGTACGGCGTCGTCAGAGCGAGATGCCACAAGAGTAATATATAGATGGCATGAAAGGCGGTAATTAAAGCAATTTTTTAACCGTGATAGCGTCGAGATCGGCTAATGTCGACGCACCGCATACGGCGACGGGCGTGCAAGAGACGGAAGGGCTGCTTGATGGCGCGGTGCTGGCCGCCGGTGTATTCTCCCTACCGACGGGTGCTTGGAGCTCCGGTGCCGCCGCGACGATGGCAGGGGGGCACCAACATGTACTCCTGCGTCGCGGTGATGGCAGGGGGAGTCACCAACACTTGCGGCGCCGCGGTGCTAGCGGGCGGAGTCACGAACATGTAGTTCGCCTGATTCGTCGGCGCCGTGATGACAAGGTGAATATGATCTTTTCCGTGTCAGAAGAATGCGAGCGCGGGGGATTATCAAGGAGCGTCTGCCTAAACCAACGCGTGAAATCTGAGTTGTGCTCTTTGATTATTTCTCCCTGCGTCCTCTGTATGCCCCGGTCACTGTACTTCTTCTCGATTAACCTTTTGTGCTTCTGTACCCAAGGATCGACCACTTCTAAATGCTGTAGCGCGACGAGGTTTGCTCGATCAAAGTCTGCGCGTCGAAAATCGAAGTCTGCATGCAGTATGCGACGACCCTCTCGGTGACCAGATCCGTTGAGCTTGCCAAGGTGTCTGTTGACGGGAAGACCGACAGGGTTCTCGATGTCTAGATAATTCGTGCAGAAAGAGATGCACTCTTCGGCCAGAAAGCCCTTGGCTATGCTTCCATCTGGACGGGACCTGTTGCGAACGTATCCTTTGATGTGTCCGTTCATCCTTTCGAACGCCATCATGCTGCGGAGGAACATCGGCCCGAGTTGTACGATGTCCTCCACGACATGGACCAGCAGATGCACCATAATGTCGAAGAATGCGGGTGGGAAGTAGACCTCAAGCTCACATAGTATCACCACGATCTCCTCATGTAGCCTTCCGAGCTGATTCAAGCCAATCGACTTCCTAGAGATGACGTCGAAAAACTTGCATAGGCCAAATAACGTTTCACGGACGTGCTCGTCCATTATCCCTCTTAGTGCGACCGGAAGTACCTGCGTCATTAGCACGACACAGTCATGAGACTTCATGCCACTGAACCTCTGCTTCGCCTCGTCTAGGTATCTTCTTATCTTGCCCGCGTAGCCGTAAGGAAATTTGACTCCTAGAAGGCACTTGAAAAACTGTTTGATCTCATCCTGGCTTAGAGTGAAGCAAGAAGGAGGGCAGTAATATTCGTTCTTCTTGAACTTTTTACCCTTCCGACGACCTTGTGTCGTCTCCGACTCATGATCATCGTCATCTTCCTGATCATCAGGAGTAGTGCGTCCTCCGTGAAGATCCTTCCGGATACCCAAGCATATCAGGTCGTGCCTTGCTTTCGGACCATCTTTCGTCCTATCTGGCATGTTGATTATGGTGGCGACCAGACTCTCGCACACGTTTTTCGTGATATGCATGATGTCGAGGCTATGAGGCGGCTTGTCTTGTTGCTACCTCTTTCGCTTCTTTCCAGGCTTAGGACAATCTTTCCAGTTTTTCAGCAACTCTTCCACTTCTTCGCTGCTCCTACGCTCTGGGATTCCTCGGGTCTCTGATTTGCCATCGAACAGGTCTCCATGTTTTCTCCATGGATCATTCTTGCTGAGCCACCTCCGGTGCGCCATGAACACGGTTTTCGATGACCCTGGATCTTTCTCTAGTTGGAGATAGCTTGTGTTATCCATGCACCTAACGCATGCGCAGAATCCTTGGATAACCTGCCCCGAGATATACCCGCAACCTGGATAGTCTTGCACCGTAGTGACCAACGCGGCTCTCATAGTGAAATAATCTTGTGCGACGGCGTCGTAAGTATTGGCTCCAGATTCCCATAATGTGGCTAGCTCCTCTTTCAACAGCCCGAGATACAGATTGATGTCGGTACCAGGTTGTTTCGGCCCTTGAATTAGCATACTCATTTGTATGTACTTCTTCTTCATGCACAACCATGGAGGGAGGTTGTACATCCATACAAACACGGGCCAAGTGTTGTGCGTGCTGCTCTGGCTAGCGAACGGATTGAGTCCATCGGTGCTCGCACCAAGCCTGATGTTCCTCGAATCTCCACCGAATTCTGGGAATTCGAGGTCCAATGCTTTCCACTGGCTAGCATCTGAAGGGTGCGTCAGCAGCTCATCCTTTTCGGGGTCATCATCATCTCCTGGCTTCTTCCTTTCCGCATGCCATCGCATGAGCTTCGCTTCCTTAGGGTCCGCGAAATAGCGCTGCAGACGAGGAGTGATAGGAAAGTACCATACCACTTTTCGAGGTGCTTTCTTCCCTTTCTTGTATCGACTCATGCCGCACACCGGACATGTGGTTTTCTCCGCGTCCTCGACCCGATAAATGATGCAATCGTTGATGCATACGTGATATCTAACGTGCGGTAGATCGAGAGGACAGATGATTTTCTTGGCATCCTCGATACTAGTTGGACATGTGTTCCCCTCCGGAAGACGATCGTGCCAGAATGCCATCATATCGTCGAAGCTTGCGTCGCTCAATTTGTGCTTTGCCTTCATCTCCATAGCCTTGAGCGTTACATTCAACCGGGTATCATCGGGCCTGCATCCTTCATACAATGGAGTAACCGCGTCTTTCTCAAGTTGCGCAAGCTTGGCTTTCTCTCTAGCGGCAGCCCTGGCGTTACTCGTCTGCTTGAGAAGTAGCTCTTGCACATAAGGGTCCCGCACCCAGCCTGACGTTGTTCCATCGTCGTCTGCTCCTCCGGCATCTAGATCATTATCATCCCGGTCTGCTTCCGCACCTTCACCATCTCCAGGAGTCTCTTCATCATCTCGCCCGTTCTCGCCATGATGTTGATCATCGTCATGTTGGCCACCTTCTTCACCGTCTCCATCATCTACGCCATCGCTTATCCAACGAGTGTATCCATCCATGAAACCATGGCGGAGCAGGTGCGCCTGCAGATTCCCGGAATCTGGGTCGATCACCCAATTGAGTTTGCATCTTCTGCACGGACATCTTATATCTGTCTTGTTATTTCGTATCATGTCGGCCGTCGCACATTTCAAAAATCTAGCCACAATGCCTTCGCTCATTATGCGGACCATTTTTGCCTGCACGATGTACACGGTACAATTTTGAAGTCTATTAGAACCACATAATGAATGCATGCATGCAATGGTCGATAGAAAATTTCGGCATGACCTATCCTAAAATTAGGACCTTTGCGAAATGCCAAAGCCTTGCCAAAATGGAAATGAATCAACATTTTGGCAAAACAAATGGCAACTTGTTCACATACAAACACAAGAGTGAGAGAGAGACCGATCCATACACACATGAACATATCATTATCCTCTCCATACACACATGCATGAGCATCATCGATACTCTCCATATACACACACATATGACCATCGATCCTCTCCACACATACACACATCATGAGCATCGATCATCTACATACATATGAGCACATCATCCATATAAACATGAACACATCCTTACATGGACAACTTACCGAGATGAGAGACCGATCGCGAGAAAGATGGAAAGGAGAGGTGCGCGCGTCGACCGAAGAAGGATAGATGAGAGACCGGAGACCTCCTCTATTACTTATGTAACATCCAAAGCAAGTTTTACATGCTAAAAATGGTGAATGTGTGGAGAAATTGAGGTGGGAAGGAGAAGATCCCGACTAGATCTAAGGAGGAAGAAGAAGGGGAAAGTGAAGTGTGGGGTGGTGGATGTGTGGGCACACATGTGCACATAAAGTGCTGTCCTAAAAGAATCGACACATCCGTGGCGCACACGGCCCTAGTGCGCCAATGGGAGTACAAACTTCTGTGGCGCACTCGGCCGAGTGCGCCACAAATGTTTGTGGCCGTTTCACAGCAGAGGGGGGCGTGCGCTTAGGCGTAGCGCACCCGCCCCATGTGCGCCACAGATGACACAAACAACCGTGGCGCACATGACTATAGTTTGCTACAGATGTTTGGCGTGCGTCCAATAGGGCCCTGGACCACACACATCTGTGGCGCACTATAGTCATGTGCGCCACGGTTGTTCTAGTTACTAGTAGGGCACTGCCCACAGGTGCGCCACGCCTGTTTTAGCCGTGGGGCACTTCAACCATGTGAGCCACGGATGTGCTGATTACCTATAGCCATTTTCCTAGTAGTGTTTCATGTCGTGGACAAGTGCTTCATACTCGGCAACGTTATTGGAAGCAACGAAGTGGATCTGTAACACATACTTGAGATGATCCCTCTTTGGCGATGTGAGCACTACCCCGGTGCCCAGACCCATTTTCGTCTTGGATCCGCCAAAATGCATCTTCCAGTAATTCGGATCTGGCAGTGGTGGTTCATACTGCATTTCCATCCAATCCCCGAAGAAATCAGCTACGGCTTGAGATTTGATTGTATCTCGCCTATCAATTGTGGAGTATATGGTGCTAGCTCTATGGCCCATTTTGCGACTCGGCCGCTGGCATCTTTGCTGCTCAATATATCCGAGATAGGTGCCTCACATATTACCCGGATTAGGTGTTCTTGAAAATAATGCTTCAGCTTCTTTGCTGCCATATACACTCCATATGTCATTTTTTGGTAATGGGGGTAACTTTTCTTTGATATAGAGATCACTTTGCTCAAGTAAGAAACTGGCGTTTGGACTAATTTGCCCTCTTCTTCACCTTCAACCACTATTAACGCACTTACAACTCTGTTGGTTGCAGCGACATAGAGCAACATTGGCTCTTTGGATAGTGGTGAGGCTAATATTGGTGCTTTTGCCAACATATTTTTGAGTTCTTGGAAAGCCCTATCAACTTGTTGTGTCCATGTGAATTTGTCTGATTTTTTCATTAGTTGATATAATGGTAGGATTTTTTCACCTAGCCGACTAATAAATCTGCTCAACGAGGCCAGGCATCCTCTGAACTTATGGAAATCGATGAGGGTTTTTGGCAATTCCATTCTTTCTATGGCCCTAATCTTTGTCAGGTTAGCCTCAATTCCTCGGCTGGATACAAGAAATCCGAGTAACTTCCCATCCGGGACACCAGATGTACATTTTTCTGGGTTAAGTTTCATCCGGAATCTTCTTAAGTTTGCGAATGTTTGACGCAAGTCCTCAATTAGGGTATGACTTTGCTTGGTTTTTATCACCACGTCATCGATGTATACTTGAACATTTTTCCAATTGGTCTTGTAGGAATTTTTGCATGCATCTTTGATATGTTGAACCTGCATTTCTGAATCTAAATGACATAGTACGATAGCAATAAGCCCCATGCGGGGTGATAAAAGCTGTCTTTATTTGATATTTCGGATTCAGTGGTATCTAGTGGAAACCAGAATACGCGTACACAAATGACAACAACTCACACCCAGCAGTAGAGTTTATGACTTGATCGATCCGTGGCAGGGGAAATGGATCTTTTGGACACGCCTTATTGAGGTTCGTGTAATCAATACACATGCGCCACACCACTTCCACGTTCGGGTCATCCTTTTTCTTCTCGACCAAGACTGGATTTGACAACCAATTCGGGTGCAGTACTTCCAAGATAAATCCAGCGGCTAAGATCCTGGCCATCTCGGCAGCTATCACTTTCCTCCTCGGTGAAGCGGCGGAGTGGTTGCTTAACCGGCTTGGCATCTGGCCTTGCATGAAGAAAGTGCTCAGCCAGCTCCCTCGGAACTCCTTGCAGATCCTGTGTGGACCGTGCAAAGATATCCCGATTCTCACGGAGGAAGCTGATGAGCTTGCTTTCCTATTTGTCAGTCCGCCTAGCCCTAATGGTCACTGTGCGCTCTGGGAAAGTCTCATCCACCTATACCTTCTTGGTTTCCTTGGTATCTTGGAATGACACACTACCATGCTTGTTAGCTTGTTGGGTTAGTAAGCTACTTTGGCCAATGCTGCCACTTCCATCATTTGGTGTTTTTCTTGCGCTATCACCAGTGACTCGGCCAGCGAGGATCCGGCTGAGGCACAAGCAATAGATCTTTTGTAATCTCCCTTGACTGTGATAACTCCACATGGACCTGGCAGTTTCATCTTCAAGTAAGCAATGTGAGGAGTAGCCATAAACTTTTCCATAGCCGGCCTGCTGAGTAAGGCATGGTATGAGCTGACCAGGTCAACCACCTCGAACTCTATGGATCAGTGCGACAATTATCTCTAGTGCCAAATAAGACGTCAACCCAGATCTTGCCAATTGGCTCACAGGACAATCCTAGGACAATGCCATGGAAAGTTGTCTTAGTCAGCTCCAGCATGTTCATGTTAATGCCTAACTTGAGCATGGTATCCTTGTACATGATGTTGATGCTACTGCCATCATCAATCAGTACCTTGGAAAATTTCACAATGATGTCAGGGCCCATGAAAGTTGGATCCAAGACAAGAGGATAACCACCTGGGGTTGGCATGATCTTGGGGTGATCCTTTATGCTCGAAGTTATCTCCTGTTCAGACCAATGCATGTACTTTGGAATTACCGGCATTGTGGCATTCACTTCCATCATTCGTCTTTGCTGACTCTTTTTGTCATTCGGCTCTGTGACAAAGACAACATAACTCTGGTGATGTTCTCTGTACTCATTACTAGTTCCATGGCCGACATGAGCATCGTCACCCCTTGGGTTATGCACCTGGTGCATAGCTTCTCTTCTTTCTTGATTATGATACCTCGACTTCCTGTTCTCCTATGTATGCTCAGCTCCAACAACCTGAGCATTTCCTCGTATGACTGGTGAAGGGGGAGGTGGTGGTAGCTGCTTACTCGGCGAATCCACTCTATCTCCTTTCTGAAACCAAGTGCATTGCCTTGTTGTGTGATTGGCTGGCTTAATCGGACTTGGCGTATGAAATTTGCATGGTTGATCCAACATCATCTCGTAAGTGTATTTCTACTTGTCCTGATACGACTTTCTTTGTTCGTATGGCTTTTTGCCATCATTCTTTGGCATCTACTACTATTGTCCACTTGTCCTCTGACGTTGGCTACTAACAGCATCCGTATGATCCTGACTCACGGCCGCAACCTGAGTCGAACCATACATGTAGTCTAGCCTTTCATCTCTTCTTTTGCTTCTATACTCGACTCTTTCCTGGCGCCTTTCTGATTCGGCAGCGTCATAGATCTGAGTCTAGGTCATCCCGTCTGCCGACATGAGCAGAGGATGAGTCGGATATCCTAACGCATACGAGTCAGCAATCCTTATTGTTTCTTCCAAGATTGCCGGCATATCTCTTTGTAAACTTTGCCATAACACACTTCCATGTCTATATCCCTGTGCAAACCAAGCGATAGCCTGTTACTCGATTATCCCTTCACAAGAGTTACGCATTGTACACCATCTTCTGAGGAATTCTCTGTCTGTCTCATTCAGCCTTTGTTTGCACACTGCTAGCTATTGTGGGCGATTCAGCCTCTTGTAGGTCCTTGTGAAATTTCTCACAAAAGCATCCTGAAAATCGATCCAGGTTGTAAGGTTGCCAACCTTTAATAAGGTAGAGATCCCTGTGTTTACAATGCTAGTCCCTGGATCAATAGCCTACATCCACAGTTAAGATGTAATATCAAGAAACAAAGGTCATAATACAACTTTATAACCAGGAATAAAGTAATTTATTACATCTTACATAGCTCATTTGGCTATCTCATTACAATGCAGCAGAATATAACAATAGCATGGGGTCGTTCATCTTCAAAGTGCCACAGGCAGACATGTTGGCTGTAGACTTGTAATCCTAATCAATAAACTTCACTAACATCAAACAAACTTGAAACATAATAAGTTACAGCCACAAGGGTCAATACATTTGAATTGTATTGGAAAGTGATACTATCGTAGTATAGTGGAGTCTATCATCTATATGCATTTGGCTAAGTGGAGCTTAGGCTTGCTTTGCTCAAAATAGTTTTTTCTTATCATTTGAAAACACTAAGTTTTTGCTTGACAAAATCAACCAAGGCATCTCCCAATATAAATTGGTGATCCTTTAACCCTTGTTCAACCACAAATTTTTAACTTAGAAATTGGGATGAGGAGATTCTTGATAGCTTCCATGTCTTGATGCTCAAATTGTCCTTTACCAGGGACATGGCTAAGTACTTAGATTTTACACTCTGTAGAGGTGGTGCACTTTCCCCACAAGACTTGGTTTCACCAAGACAAGATCTTTCAGAAGCCTTCCCTTAGACCAGAATGGACGCGTTCCAACCTATCAAACCCCTACCACCAACTGTCCATTTGGCTAAGTTATTGCAACCTATATGATCCAGGCAGAGCCCATAATGCCAAGTGGCTGCACTTGAAGCTTCTCAACATTTGACATCTCAAATCTCTTTGTTCCTGGGTGGCCATCCACAAGTGAGATACACAAGGTAAACCATAGAAATGGGCCTTGTGAACCACTCAACACAAACCATTCCTTCCATTCCACCCAGGTGATTCATTCATTTAGTTGTTTTATTAAACAAAACACAAGTCCTTGACTTAGAAATATTCCATAGTATGAATATATATTACAACCTTGTTTTCTACTAGCTAAGCTAAGCATGATAGTAGTGGAAATCTTAACTTAGGAGAATTATACTAAGGTTTCATCTACTAGGATTTCCCATGGCATAGTTTACACTTAGCAAAATTCCATGCAAGTCCTACTTAGAAATATCACTAATTCATAGTGAAAATAATGGGACAAAAGTATGAAGCATCACTTGCCTTTTTGGTAGAGAATATAAGTTCACTCCTTGTCTTTGCAATGATCACACTCTTCAAATCACTACAATTCAATCAAGCAAGGGCACAATTTCAATCTACCATTCAAGCAACATCACATAAAATAATGGAAACAAAACAATGCATGCAAGCATGCCAAACTTTGTTTTATTTACAAAAGTGGTTTATAATAGGTTATAAACATTCTAAAACACTTATTGGTCATTTTATAAAGTGGCAAAACTATTTGCAAAAGATTTTACCTATAAACCTTTTTTAAACCAAATCATTATTTTATGTGGTTGAAAATGCCTTTATCAAAGTAGCAATCTTTATAGGGTTCATCAAATACATTTTTAAATCATAAAACTTGATGCTTGGGGTCAGAGAGTTTATTCCAAAACATTTCCCAAAGATTTTCTCCCAAAAGCATTAATAAATAAACATTATTTTTATGTGACTAGAAATGGTTTAAATCAAAAGTTTATTCTTTTGCTTCACCAAATATGTTTTTGAAACCACAAATTGATTCCTATGGTCAGTAGGTTCAAAACAAACCATTTTCCAAAGGTTTTATTTCAAAATTCATTTTAGAACAAATTTTATATTCTAAATATGCATACACAAGTTTCTGCAAAAAAAATCAATTTAACAGAAGAATTTTACTAAAAAAAGTGCATGGTCAGAAAGTACTTGTATTGCTAATTCCATTGATATAAAATTTGCAAAATTTGGAACTGTGGTTTGAATGTTATGAATTTTTCAAATTGGAACATCTAATAGACAAGTTTCTGGTTTTAAAACAGATTCCAGGCCACGTGTCTAGATCCTATTCGTCTGGACCGTTTCGCTCGGATTGATAGCTAACAGCCATTGGATTTAAGTGGGATCGCACGGCTCAGAAGCAAGCGTACCCCTTCGGTTAAATTCTATCGTGCCCACGCGATCAAGATCGGACGGTGCACAGCGTGCTTGCCATCGAGTGGCGGCGCTGGCGGCGGCAGGTGTCGCAGTGATTACAGGAAGCAAGGGAGGAAGGGGAATGGCTCACCAGGTTCGCGTGGTGTTGCTGATGCTCGTCGTGCTCGCGAGAAGGCAAGGGCGCACGGTGGTGGCATGGATTCCTCGCCGGAGTTGAGCTGCACCTTGGGCTCGTCTGTTCGTCGACGGGGGCGGCGATATACGGCATGCTAAGGCAAATAAAGGGCACCGTTAGGTTCGTATGGAAGTCGCGATCATGTGATCATCCAAGAGGGGGAAAGGGGCGGTCTATTCTTACCAGGAGGACTCGCCGGAGTTGCGGGGGTTGTTGGTGGCACTCAGACGAAGACGGAGGCGAGGTTGTGGGGTATGCGTGGGCGAACGAAGACCATGGGCAGGTGCGCGAGATGATGGGGATCAAGCTGGTGTGAGCTAGGAGGTAGGAGAGGGTCGGGGCTCGCTGGAATCCACGCCGGAACTCGTTGGGGCAGCGGAGTTTCGAAGAGAAATTAAGACGGCCTAGGGGCGTAGAGGATCTGGCGAGTGAGGGGAATGAGAGAGGGAATGCAGGCGATTAAGAAGGCGTGGTCGCAGGGGGAATTTACTAGGCCATTAACGCGAATTAAGCCGAGCTTTAACCGACTGCAACGGCCGGCGAAGTGAGGGGCGGGGTCATCGGGGCGAGGAAGATGATGACGTGGTGATGGGGTCCGTTGTGAGCGAGAGGGAGAGAGGAGGATTGGGTCCCAGCGGTGTGTGACTGAGTGGGTGGCTTCTCAGGTTCGAAACGTTTTCCTGCGGGAGAAGAGAGGGAGAGGTGGGATGCTGGGCCTTAGTGGGCTAGCTGGGCTGGGCTGGGTGTGTTTCCTTTTTTTATACTAAACCTTTTTCTTTTCTGTTTTTGAATATTCTGATTTGATTTAGATTAAACAATTCAAGCAACAAATCAATTCAAACCTTAACCAAAATTTGTGAAGATTCATATACTGATTAACAACACATTCCAAAGTCAAATTTATAATAATTTATTTATTCTTTTTAGTGTCTTTTAATTATTTAAAATAGGCTCTAGTATTAATTAGATAAGATTTAATAATATTTTTAAATCTCCATTTGAATTCAAATCATCACCAAACTTTGGGTGAATTTTAATTCTGTTTATCAACATATTTCAAAGTTCAAAATAAAACAATTCTTTTAGGATCTAGCAATACTTAAATAAATACACCATAGTCTTTAATTCAAATAGGTTTTAATTTATTTTAAAACTCTTTTTGAAATCTAAATAATATCAAAATCCTTTAGTAGGTTTTATTTGAAATACTGAAAACACTTGGAAATCTTATTTAAAATAAATTAATCAAGTTTTAGTGTTTATTTAAAATGGAAAAGCCTTTACTTTTTTTATCAAATAGAAATATTTTATTTCAAAACCTTGGCCAAGATTTAATTTGGCTCTATAAAATAATCCTTATTTATATTTCTACCTTTGCTTTTGAAAACCAAATCTTTTTATTTAAAGATACAAAAATAGTGGTTCCAACTATTATAATTGTATTTATTATTTGTTTATCTTTTTAAATCCCTTTAGGATTTTATTTGATCAAAATAGGTTTTGATGTTTCCAATTGGATTCAAAAAGTTTCTTCTCACCCTAAATTTCAACAAAATTTTATTTTGTTTATTTATTTTTCACATTACAAGATTTGGAAAATCTTGGGATGTGACAGGCTACCACCCTTAAAATAAATCTAGTCCCGAGATTTGGGGAGGCTAGGGTTACAAGTTGGCTCAAAGCAACTAGGGTACTACCACCCTTAAAATTTTTCCAACTAGATTACTTCTTGGCTTGCTTGGAATCTTGTTGAAACTCCTCTGGGCAAACATCTGCATTGTGTCCTTTGTTTCCATACTTGAAACATGTGACAAGGCTGAGATCCTTCATGGGCTTGTTTATCTTGTGCTTCATCTTTTCTGGACAATTGCTTGCATAATCTCCTGGTTCTTTGCAATTGAAACACATCACTTGGCTGATATCTTTGTTTTCCTTTGGTATCATTGCCTTTTGTTTGTTTCCTTGGTTCTTCTTCTTTTCTGGGCATTCATTGGCATAGTATCCCATTTCTTTGCAAGTGTAACATTTCTCTTGGGTAATGTCCTTCTTGCTAGGGTTGGGGCATTTCTTCTTCTTCTTCTTGGGTCTCTCCAAAGCTAGGAGTTCTTCTAGTTCATGCTCTTCATACTTCACCACAAAGGTGGGAAATCTTTCTCTCTTCTTGGGGCATTTACTAGAGATATGACCTTCTTCTTCACAAGAGTAGCAACACTTTGTGATCACTTTGGATTTAGCCTTATGATGCATAATTTTGACTTTGCCTTCATCCTTTTTGGTAGAAGTTGTTCCTTCATGAGGGTTTACAAATTGTTGTTGCACTCCACCTTGTTTCCTTAGTTGAACTATGGAATAGATGGGGCATTGGATAGGGACATGATTATTTCCTTCACATAGGAAACAAGTAGCTTGAGATGTGGGGCAATGATTAGTTGGATGTTTCTCTTCACAATTGGGGCATTGATCTTCATGCTCCTTGGAAGTGTGATCCTTGTTTCCATAAACCTTGCAAGCTTGGGTTCCTTCTAAAATATCATCCTTGACATCCTTGTTGTCACAAACTCCTTGGGAAAGGTTTTCTCCCATGTTGATCATTTGAGTGGCCATCCCTTGCAACAATTGGGATTGAATTTCCAAAAACTTTTGTATGGTTGGGTCTAATCCATTGTTGTTGGCTAAAAACTGAGTTGTCACTTGGTTCAACTCGGTTTGGTTTGCTAGTAGTTGTTCTCTCATGTGCATCTATTAGTTGTTGATGTCACCCTTCTTGATGTTGGAGTCTCTTGGAGAAGTCATCTGTTTGGGTTGTATTGGGATTAGGATAGGCAAAATATTTCTAAGGGAATAATTCTAATCACACACATCACAATTCACACAAGTAAAGTGCAAGCAATCACAAACAAGCATTCCACTCAAACAACAAGTTTCAAGCATATTTTTAGGCAACCAAAATATTTTTGTTACACCACATAAGTTGGTGTGTTTGATCTATACTTAATATGGTGGTCCATCTATATGGTTCACTTGAGATCTTTCCATCCTTCTTAGTTGATTCTTCTTGAACAAGATCTTTGTATCCTTGGGAAAATTCTTGGTCACAAAAACTTCAAAGGTGATGATGATTCCCAAGTTGTGTTTCCTTAGTCTTCAAGTCTTGAGCAACATTTCTTGTCTCACTTGTAGTCCTTAGTGATATCCAAGGTTGAACTCCTTGTTGAGAATAAGGTTGAAATCACTTGAAGATTTTGAAGTCATTAGAGTTGATGAAGTCCTTTGCTCATGGTGAAGTCTTTGGCCATGGGGTAGGCTATGTCCATCAAGTTTGAAATAGAAGAGATGTAGAATCAAAACCAAAAATGGTTGAGGAAAGAGTTTACAAGATTTTTTGTAAATAAGTTTTGGAACAAATAAAACTCCTATTTTTCTAAGGGGTTTGTCCAATCCTAGGTTTACAAATCCTACAGGCAACACAATGCTCTGATACCATCTGTAAGGTTCCCAACCTTTAATAAGGTAGAGATCCCTGTGTTTACAATGCTAGTCCCTGGATCAATAGCTATCATCCACAGTTAAGATGTAATATCAAGAAACAAAGGTCATAATACAACTTTATAACCAAGAATAAAGTAATTTATTACATCTTACATTGCTCATTTGGCTATCTCATTACAATGCAGCAGAATATAACAATAGCATGGGGTCCTTCATCTTCAAAGTGCCACAGGCAGACATGTTGGTTGTAGACTTGTAATCCTAATCAATAAACTTCACTAACATCAAACAAACTTGCAACATAATAAGTTACAGCCACAAGGGTCAATACATTTGAATTGTATTGGCAAGTGATACTATGGTAGTATAGTGGAGTCTATCATCTATATGCATTTGGCTAAGTGGAGCTTAGGCTTGCTTTGCTCAAAATAGATTTTTCTTATCATTTGAAAACACTAAGTTTTTGCTTGACAAAATCACCCAAGGCATCTCCCAATAGAAATTGGTGATCATTTTACCCTTGTTCAACCACAAGTTTTTAACATAGAAATTGGGATGAGGAGATTCTTGATAGCTTCCATGTCTTGATGCTCAAATTGTCCTTTACCAGGGACATGGCTAAGTACTTAGATTTTACACTCTGTAGAGGTGGTGCACTTTCCCCACAAGACTTGGTTTCACCAAGACAAGATCTTTTAGAAGCCTTCCCTTAGACCAGAATGAACGCGTTCCAACCTATCAAACCTCTACCACCAACTGTCCATTTGGCTAAGTTATTGCAACCTATATGATCCAGGCAGAGCCCATAATGCCAAATGGCTGCACTTGAAGCTTCTCAACATTTGACATCTCAAATCTCTTTATTCCTGGGTGGCCATCCACAAGTGAGATACACAAGGTAAACCATAGAAATGGGCCTTGTGAACCACTCAACACAAACCATTCCTTCCATTCCACCCAGGTGATTCATTCACTTAGTTGTTTTATTAAACAAAACACAAGTCCTTGACTTAGAAATATTCCATAGTATGAATATATATTCCACCCTTGTTTTCTACTATCTAAGCTAAGCATGATAGTAGTGGAAATCTTAACTTAGGAGAATTCTACTAAGGTTTCATCTACTAGGATTTCCCATGGCATAGTTTACACTTAGCAAAATTCCATGCAAGTCCTACTTAGAAATATCACTAATGCATAGTGAAAATAATGGGACAAAAGTATGAAGCATCACTTGCCTTTTTGGTAGAGAATATAAGTTCACTCCTTGTCTTTGCAATGATCACACTCTTCAAATCACTACAATTCAATCAAGCAAGGGCACAATTTCAATCTACCATTCAAGCAACATCACATAAAATAATGGAAACAAAACAATGCATGCAAGCATGCCAAACTTTGTTTTATTTACAAAAGTGGTTTATAATAGGTTATAAACATTCTAAAACACTTATTGGTCATTTTATAAAGTGGCAAAACTATTTGCAAAAGTTTTACCTATAAACCTTTTTAAACCAAATCATTATTTTATGTGGTTGAAAATGCCTTTATCAAAGTAGCAATCTTTATAGGGTTCATCAAATACATTTTTAAATCATAAAACTTGGTGCTTGGGGTCAGATAGTTTATTCCAAAACACTTCCCAAAGATTTTCTCCCAAAAGCATTTTTAATAAATAAACATTATTTTTATGTGACTAGAAATGGTTTAAATCAAAAGTTTATTCTTTTGCTTCACCAAATATGTTTTTGAAACCACAAATTAATTCCTATGGTCAGTAGGTTCAAAACAAACCATTTGCCAAAGGTTTTATTTCAAAAATCATTTTAGAACAAATTTTATATTCTAAATATGCATACACAAGTTTCTGCAAAAACAATCAATTTAACAGAACCATTTTACTAAACAAAGTGCATAGTCAGAAAGTACTTGTCTTGCTGATTCCATTGATATAAAATTTGCAAAATTTGGATGTGTGGTTTGAAAGTTATGAATTTTTCAAATTGGAACATCTAATAGACAAGTTTCTGGTTTTAAAACAGATTCCAGGCCACGTGTCTAGTTCCTATTCGTCTGTACCGTTTCGCTCGGATCGATAGCTGACAGCCGTTGGATTTAAGTGGGATCGCACGGCTCAGAATCAAGCGTACCCCTTCGGTTAAATTCTATCGTGGCCACGCGATCAAGATCGGACGGTGCACAGCGTGCTTGCCATCGAGTGGCGGCGCCGGCTCTGGCTACGGTGTCGCGGTGACTACAAGAAGCAAGGGAGGAAGGGGAATGGCTCACCAGGTTCGTGTGGTGTTGCTGATGCTTGTCGTTCTCGCGAGAAGGCAAGGGGCGCACGGTGGTGGCGTGGATTCCTCGCCGGAGTTGAGATGCACCTCGGGCTCGTCTGTTCGTCAACAGGGGCGATGATATACGGCATGCTAAGGCAAATAAAGGGCACCATTAGGTTCGTATGGAAGTCGCAATCATGTGAGCATCCAAGAGGGGGAAAGGGGCGGTCTATTCTTACCAGGAGGACTCGCCGGAGTTGCGGGGGTCGTCGGTGGCGCTCAGACGAAGACGGAGGCGAGGTTTTGGGGTATGCGTGGGCGAACGAAGACCATGGGCAGGTGCGTGAGATGATGGGGATCAAGCTGGTGTGAGCTAGGAGGTAGGAGAGGGTCGGGGCTCGCCGGAATCGACGCCGGAACTCGTCGGGGCAGCGGAGTTTCAAAGAGAAATTAAGACGGCCTGGGGGCATAGACGATCTGGAGAGTGAGTGGAATGAGAGAGGGAACGCAGGCGATTAAGAAGGCGTGGTCGCAGGGGGAATTTACTGGGCCATTAACGCGAATTAAGCCGAGCTTTAATCGACTGCAACGACTGGCGAAGTGAGGGGCGGGGTCAACGGGGCGAGGAAGATGATGACGTGGTGATGGGGTCCGTTGTCAGCGAGAGGGAGAGAGGAGGAGTGGGTCCCGGCGGTCTGTGACTGAGTGGGTGGCTTCTCGGGTTCGAAACATTTTCCTGCAGGAGAAGAGAGGGAGAGGTGGGATGGTGGGCCTTAGTGGGCTAGCTGGGCTGGGCTAGGTGTGTTGCCTTTTTTTATACTAAACCTTTTTCTTTTCTGTTTTTGAATATTCTGATTTGATTTTCATTCAAACAATTCAAGCAACAAATCAATTCAAACCTCAACCAAAATTTGTGTAGATTCTTATACTGATTAACAACACATTCCAAAGTCAAATTTATAATAATTTATTTATTCTTTTTAGTGTCTTTTAATTATTTAAAATAGGCTCTAGTATTAATTAGATAAGATTTAATAATATTTTTAAATCTCCATTCGAATTCAAATCATGACCAAACTTTGGGTGAATTTTAATTCTTTTTATCAACATATTTCAAAGTTCAAAATAAAATAATTCTTTTAGGATCTAGTAATACTTAAATAAATAAACCATAGTCTTTAATTCAAATAGGTTTTAATTTATTTTAAAACTCTTTTCGAAATCTAAATAATATCAAAATCCTTTAAGTCGGTTTTATTTGAAATACTAAAAGCACTTGGAAATCTTATTTAAAATAAATTAATCAAGTTTTAGTGTTTATTTAAAATGGAAAAGCCTTTACTTTTTTTATCAAATAGAAATATTTTATTTCAAAAGCTTGGCCAAGATTTAATTTGGCTCTATAAAATAATCCTTATTTATATTTCTACCTTTGCTTTTGAAAACCAAATCTTTTTATTTAAAGATACAAAAATAGTGGTTCCAACTATTATAATTGTATTTATTATTTGTTTATCTTTTTAAATCCCTTTAGGATTTTATTTGATCAAAATAGGTTTTGATGTTTCCAATTGGATTCAAAAAGTTTCTTCTCACCCTAAATTTCAACAAAAATTTATTTTGTTTATTTATTGTTCACATTACAAGATTTGGAAAATCTTGGGATGTGACACAGGTATTGATGCTTCCGGGTGGCAAGTTGTTCAGCCACACCCGTGCTGGTCCTTCTAACATTTGCGGCACATATCACACTGCCCATCTCAAATTTCAATGTGCGATTTTCACAGAAGTTCCATAATCTATGAGCTAGTCTTCTGGCTTTGTGCTTCCATCGTAATCTTTGTTCCTCTGGACAGCTGAAAATTTGGTACAGGTGGCTCCTTCATGATCCTTGGGACAAACATGGTGGACCCTGTGGACCTTGCGACTCGATCAGTTCTGCCATCTTTATTCGATCAAGCTTTAGCCTTGCATCATCCGGCTAAAGGTTTCTTCCTCCGAGTCTAGCTCCCATTGCTTGGTACACGTGACCCGGCAATTCATACCCGTCATTTACCATCGCCGAGTAACCATCATTGTATCTATTTGCGTTCGGGTCTACAGACTGATGTACTGCTTTTCCCGCGCTTTGCTGTCTTCTTTCGGGTTGAGCTGGAGCATTATTCGGAGCCGGATTTCCTCCTCCTACAGAGTGAGCTCCACGCCTAGGTTGAGGCGCGAAATTTTGCCCTCCTTTGTCCTGCTTGCCTTTCTCAGCCTGCATTCTCCTGGTCTTCATTTCCCTGAACATTATTCCTTCTTGTTTCTTGTGCACATGCTGGATTTCTCTGAGCCACTGCCGGGTCATAGGTGATCATTTGCTTGTTCCTCCCTGAATCCACACTCTTTTCTTTTCTCTGTCTTGGCGCCAGTCCGAGTGAGGAAGCTGTATGACCTGCTGATCTTGCCGGGATTGGAGTTGCCGAGTGAACCGGCTGTGATCTCCCTGCTATACCCCGATTTTCCCTATAGTATGCTTCATTCAGCATGCCTGCTGCTCTTACCAGTTCATTGACTCGCTCTTGTTGCCTTTTCTTTGTTTCACCCGTCAAATGGGGTAGCTCTGCCATTGCTGCCTCTGTGGATCTCAGGTTAGCTGCTGCAGTATTGTATGTTGGCCACATGGCTAATTCGTTGCTATTTTCTGGTGTCAACTTAGATGTTGCATCCGCCAACTCCTCATTGAGGTTTCTCCCTCTTAACCTTGTTGCAACAAACCGGGTCTTTGCGCCCTTGACTCGATTTGCCGAGTTGAGCTCTCGGATTGTGATATCCACATCTTGTTGTAACTGCGCTAACTCCTTTGCTTTCTCCAGGACCTTTATCCTGGCCTCCTCTAACTCAGCATGCACACGTGCCAGATCAGCTGCTTGCGCCACTGGCTCTGCCAACTTGTCTATCGCCTCTTATAGTTCTTTGGTTCTCTTACTTCTAGCTATGTTCTCTGGCTTTTCTAGCGGTGCCTTTGCTGTTCTTGCGGCCCTTGGTGTTTCCTCTTGATTTCCTCCCTCGGGATCCTCATTCACCACGGGAGCTATTGGAGGAGTTGCGGGGTTATGGGATGTCATCATTACCTCAACAGAGACAAGTTGGTGAAGTTTTCCTTTGGCGGGAACCGCAGGTGGATCCGGCGCCAGGACGACGCGCTCCGGATACATGTGCTCCATGCGCACCGCGACGTAGACCTGGTGCTCACCGAACTTGATGAAGTGTAGAGGTCCCAACCTTTAATAAGGTAGAGATCCCTGTGTTTACAATGCTAGTCCCTGGATCAATAGCTACCATCCACAGTTAAGATGTAATATCAAGAAACAAAGGTCATAATACAACTTTATAACCAGTAATAAAATATTTCATTACATCTTACATAGCTCATTTGGCTATCTCATTACAATGCAGCAGAAAATAACTATAGCATGGGGTCCTTCATCTTCAAAGTTCCACGGGCAATCATGTTTGTTGTAGACTTGTAATCCTAATCAACACACTTCACTAACATCAAACAAACCTGCAACATAATAAGTTACAGCCACAAGGGTCAATACATTTGAATTGTATTGGCAAGTGATACTATGGTAGTATAGTGGTAACTATCATCTATATGCATTTGGCTAAGTGGAGCTTAGGATTGCTTTGCTCAAAATAGATTTTCCTTATCATTTGAAAATACTAAGTTTTTGTTTGGCAAAAATTCCCAAGGAACCACCAATAGAAATTGGTGAACCTTCACCCTTGTTCAACCACAAGTTTTTAACTTAGAAATTGGGATGAGGAGATTTTTGATAGCTTCCATGTCTTGATGCTCAAATTGTCCATTGTCAGGGACACGGCTAAGTACTTAGATTTTACACTCTGCAGAGGTGGTGCACTTTCCCCACAAGACTCGACATGCATCGAGACAAGATCTTTTAGAAGCCTTCCCTTATACCAGAATGGACGCGTTCCAACCTATCATCCCCTACCACCAACTGTCCATTTGGCTAAGTTATTGCAACCTATATGATCCAGGAAGAGCCCATAATGCCAAGTGGTTGCACTTGAAGCTTCTCAACATTTGACATCTCAAATCTCTTTGTTCCTGGGTGGCATTCCACAAGTGAGATACCAAGTTTTCCCCAGTATACTAGACTTGGTGATGCCCAAGTTTTCATTAGTATACTGGACTTGTGTAACCACTCAACACAAACCTTTCTTTCCATTCCACCCAGGTGATTCATTCACTTAGTTGTTTTATTAAACAAAACACAAGTCCTTGACTTAGAAATATTCCATAGCATGAATATAATCCACCCTTGTTTTCTAATAGCTAGGATAAGCATGATAGTAGTAGGAATCTTAACTTAGGAAAATTCTACTAAGGTTTCATCTACTAGGATTTCCCATGGCATAGTTCATACTTAGCAAAAATTCCATGGAAGTCCTACTTAGAAATATCACTAATGCATAGTGAAAATAATGGGACAAAAGTATGAAGCACCACCTGCCTTTTTGGTAGAGATTGTAAGTTCACTCCTTGATCTTGAAATAGTCACACTCTTCAAATGTCACTACAATTCAATCAAGCAAGACTCAAATTCAATCTACCATTCAAGCAATCAACACATACAATAATAAAAACAAAGATATGCATGCAAGCATGGCAAAGATTGTTTTATTTGGAAAAGTGGTTTCTATTAGGTTATAAACATTTGAAAACACCCATTGGTCATTTATAAAAGTGGTAAAACCATTTGATATCAAGTTAGTGAAAAAGGTCATTTAAATCATTTTTGTTTTGCTAGAATTGATTTAAATCAAAGTGACCATTTCTAGTGTTTGGCAAATACATTTTAAAACACAAATGTTAGTGTTCTAAGGTCAAGTGTTTAATATTAAAACCATTTGCAAAAGGTTTCACCTATAAACCATTTTTATACCAAAGCAATATTTTATGGTGCTGGAAATGCCTTTAGCAAAGTAATAATTTTTATAGGGTTCACCAAATATATTTTTAAATCATAAAACTCTGTGTTTAGGGTCAGAGAGTTTAATTCAAATCATTTACCAAAGGTTTTTCTCCAAAAAGCATTTTAAACATATAAACAATATTTTATTTAGCTAGAATTGTTTTTATTCAAATATTTATTCTATAACTTCACAAAATACACTTTTAAATCCAAAAGTTGGGTTTATATGGTCAGTAGGTTCAAAACAATCCATTTTCCAAAGATTTTACCATAAAAAAGTTTCTAGAATAATTTTTATATTTCAATTATGCCTACACAAGTTTCTGTAAAAACAACCAATTTAGCAGAAGAAATTTACTAAACAAAGTACATGGTTTGAAAGTAATTGTTTTTATGATTCCATTGATATAAAATATGCAAAATTTGGACGTGTAGATTTAAAGTTATGAATTTTACAAAATTTAATCACTAATAGATCAAATTTCCGTTTTAAAACGAGAGTCTGGCTACATGTCACATTTTTATTGGACCATGCCGGTTCGTGTGGATCGTGCAACGTGGGGCGTTAGATTTTAAATAGATCGAGCGGCAAAGGATCACTCGTACCCCTTTGTTTAAATTTCTATCGCATCCACTGGAACATCATCCTACGGTTCACAGCTACTGGTCATCTTCTGGCGGCATTGGCGATGGTGAACATCGGAGGCGCGCTCGTCCAGTGAGGTTGCAGGTGATACAGGAGGCGAGGGGAGGAGGGGATAAGCTCACCAGAATCGCCGAGGCGAGTAGATGCTCAAGGTGATCTTCATCGTCGCAGGGGCGCTCAGGCGTGGCTGTGATTCCTCGCCAGAGATGTCCCTAGCGTCGGGCACGCTCTGTCATCGACGGAGACGAGGCTACAAGGCTCGGGAAAGTAAGCGGAGGGTACCGTTAGCTACGTACGCGAGTGGCAAACAAGTGAGCAACAAAAAGAGGGCAAGGGGGTCTGTGCTCACCAGGGAAGCTTGCTGGAGCCGAGGCAGACGGCGGCGCTGCTCACACGTGGTCGTTGCTGACGCTATGGGTCAAGCGCGGGCAAGCCGAGGTTATAGGAAGGTTCAGGGGGCGATGGGGAAAGCGCTAGTGTGATCTGGGAGGCAAGGGGCGACGGTGGCTAGCCGGAATTAGAGAGAAGCTTCGCCGGAGTAATGGGAGTTCTCGAGAAAAATCCGAGCGGCCTGGTGGCAGAGGGTGGGTGGCTTCTGGGGGGAAATGGAGAGGGGAAGCAGGCTATTAATCGAGCTTGGTTGCGGGGGGATATAACTGAGCTATCAACGCGAATTTAACCCCGCAAATTCATCGCAGAAACTTTCGGGGGGAACGGTTGTGGGGATGATGATGACTGCGTGGCAGTGGGGCCAGGCGTCAGGGAGTTAAAGGAAATGCGCATGGAGACGTCAGTGGATGAGGGGGTTATTCGTGCGTTGTGAAACTTTTTATGGAGGGAGAAAGAGAGAGGCTGCTGGTGGGCTTAGTGGGCTGGCTTCTTTCATTTTTTTTGTTCTGTTTCTTTTTCTTTTTCCATTTTCATTTATGTTTTGAATTTGTTTAAACATTTCAAACAACCATTTGAATTCAAAACCTTCCAAACTTTCCAGTAAGTTTTTAATATGCTTTAAACATGTATTTAAAGTTCTTTTTAGGAATAATTCCTTTATTTATTTATGGTTTTTATTTTATTTAAAAGGGCACATTCCTTTATTTAAATAAGATTTAATTAAATTCTCAAACCTTTATTTGAAATAAAAATTCACCAAACCTTTTTAGTAGGTTTTATTTATACAAATAATTTCACTTTGAATATTTAATATGTTCTAATGTTCATTTAAATTGGGAAATGTCTTTACCTAAATGAAATTGGATATTAATAAATCCTTATGATTTTATTTAAATAATCCTTTACTCTTTTTATTAAACCAAAATCTTTCATTTTATTTGCTTGGCCAAGTTTTAATTTGTCCTTTTAAAATAATCCTTATGTATTTCTTCCTTTGTTTTTTAAAATCCATATCTTTTTATTTAAAGATCCAAAAATGGTGATTCCAACTTTTAAAATTTTATCCAATATTTGTTTATCTTTTAAATCCCTTTTCATTCAAATTTTGTTCAAGATGGGTCTTTGATGTTTCCATTTGGAACCAAAAAGTTTCTTTTCACCCTAAATTTGAACAATTATTTATTTTTCACACTTCAAAATTTGGAAAATTTTGGGATGTGACATGAAGCGACCGCCCCTTGGGAACGTCTTGGTCCCAAAGCATCATGCGTTGTCGCTGACGAAGTTGAGCGCTCCAAACCTCTATATGAGGCCGGAGTAGACGTGCTCGCCGGTCTTGGCGATGATATTGCCCGTCCGGATGAAGTCTCCATCAAGCAGCTACTTCTGCCCCACGGTGGGCTCCAATTGTCGTGGTGGTGTCACGGCAGATGCCATGGGTAGGCTTAAGTTGGGGGTCAAATTAATTCTTGTGGTCACCGGGGAGGGAGTGCAAGGTCTTTCCATGCATGAAGAACAAGATGAACTCCCCACACTTAGGAATTTTATTGATACTTGAGGTTTACAAGTGCTCCTAGAGTTGTATGAACTAGGGTTCGGTGCACTAGTTCCCTTCTCGGTCCAACCTCTTCAAACCCTAGCTACCCGCTCCT
Organism: Avena atlantica; assembly: GCA_910589765.1. Classification (NCBI taxonomy): domain Eukaryota; kingdom Viridiplantae; phylum Streptophyta; class Magnoliopsida; order Poales; family Poaceae; genus Avena; species Avena atlantica. Next base: position 360,581,732 of record OU342739.1, read on the forward strand.
TATATAGACAATGGTTAGATAGGTTACATCCCTTTGGGTCCTAGGGTTACCTTTTGGATCTTGGTCTTTACTGTACGGGCCGGGTCATGGGCTTGTACTAAACCCAGTGGCCCAGTCCATAAAGCTAGATAGCTAACGGTCTTCATGTACGTCGTGTCTAGTTCCTTTGGCGTCATGCAGTAACTTTGTATGCCAGCCCTTGCTTTAGGCATCACCAGGCTCCTTTCGTGTCATCTGGCGTCGCCCTTCTCTTTTGACCGTGCTTTACTATGGTCCCTCCTGAACCTCACTCGGAAAGGTGCCACGCGTCCTATCTGACTCGGCCCTTCCTTGTGAGACTCGTCTCATTGGTTCCTGCAAGATTAACATATTTGTCTCATAAGGGCCGACATACTTCTTATGTCGGACGCACATGACTATCCTACCTGGCTGTACTTACCCAGCCTGGTTCTTTCTTTACTCGGCGCAAGCCAAGGTGGGCAATGTTTTACCCTTCATGACCCTACCGGGGGTTATCCCCCTGACACTTCCATAGGGGGAAGGTCCAAGGAAGGGATGGCCCACTAAACATGGCCCAGTAGGCCGAACCAACGGTGAAAGCTCCTAAGGGTATCATTAGCCAAGATACACTCTCCGGGAAATGGGGATGTCAGCGGTAAACTGTCCCGAAGCCCATCCCAGTACATCCTCTCAGACGCCCCAAGGTTCCACCGCAATGCAACCCACTGGGTTCCTCCCTGGCAAGCCTCAGCCACCAAATGCATGGGATCCGCATAGATTGCGAACAGCTCGGGCACCTCAAGGATTAGGGTGCGGCCCCCAACCCAAGGGTCGAGCTAGAAAAGGGTGCCCTTTCCATCTCCGATAGAAATTGATAGCCCCTTCTGTATCGTCGGCCTGATGTCCTAGATAGATCTCCAAAACTGAGATCCCTCCCGATGCTCACAAGCCAATAGAGTCCGCCCCGAGAGATATTTGGATTTTATTAACTAAAGCCAAAGGCCACAATCATCAGTCAGAATCCGCCACACCCATCCTAGCGTTAGCGCACATTCATCGGGCCAGAATATATGATACCTATGCCCCCAAGATCCTTGGGGGCACAAATATCGGCCCACTAGACCATATGGTACTTTTGGTGGCTGTCCTTTTCCATCTATAAGAACCGCGATATCTCCTTAACGAAGTTTGCATGAACTCCTTCCTATAGGAGGTATATCCCCATGATGTACATGGGGGTAGCTGGAGAGACAAGAATTGATGAGCATAGTCTTGCTCCATTTTTTAGTGAACCTTCCTTGCCATGGCTCGGATTTCACCTTAACTCGACCCATAAGAGGCTCCAAGTCCTTCGTTAGGATCCTTGTGTCCCTGACCGGCATACCTAGATAATTCAAGGGAAGACTACTAGTCGACAATCCAGGTTATCAGCAATGCTCTATCGATCATCTAGGGAGTAACCAAGCACCATCACTTCAAACTTGTCAAAGTTCATCTTGAGGCCAGTGTTGGAGATATGCCCAAGAGGCAATAATAAAGAGGTTATTATCATATCTGCATGCTTATGATAAATGTTTACATACCATGCTATAATTGTATTAACCGGAAACATTAATACTTGTGTGATTTGTAAACATAAAAGAGTCCCTAGTAAAGCCTCTTGTTAAACTAGCTTTTTGGTTAATATATGATCGTGGTTTCCTGATCATGAACATTGAGATGTTATTAACAACAAGATCATATCATTAGGAGAATGGTGTGATGGACAACCTCCTATAGATAAGCGTAGCATAAAGATCAAGTCATTTCAATAGTTCATTTTCTATAAGCTTTATGATACATAGTAACCTAATTCCTTCGACCATGAGATCATGATAATCACCATCACCGGATGGATGCTTTGATGACATCAAACACCACACCGTATCTAGGTGGCTATAAAGGTGGCATTGAGTGTTCGAAAAGTATGTGTTCAGGCACATGGATTAAGAGTGGGATTTTTCCATCCATATGACGGATAGATATACTCTGGGCCCCCTCGGTGGAATGTCATCCAATTAGCTTGCAAGCATGTGACGGGCTCACAACGGATCACATATCACGGGAACGAGAAAAGAGTACTTATCGGTAACGAGGTTTAAATAGGTATGCAGAGATACCGACGATCAGACCTCGGATAAGTAAACTATTGCGAGACAAAGGGAAATTGGTATCGTATGTAAGTGGTTCATTCGATTGAAAAGTAATCGTAGAAGTATGTGGGAGCCATATGAATTTCTAGATTCCTCTATTGGTTATTTAACAGAGAAGAGTCTCGGTCATGTCTGCATAATTCACGAACCGTGGGGAGACACACTAAAGGATTCGATGTTGTTTAGTAGATATGGAATGTAAGTAGGGAGACCAAATTTTGTTCGGAGTCTCGGATGGGATCCCGGATATCACAAGGAGGTCCGGAATGGTCCGGAGAATAAGATTCATATAAGGAAAGTCCAATTCCGGAGTTCGGGAATGATTCCGATGATTTCATCGGAGAGGTTCTAGAAGGGTCTAGAAGATTCACTGCACCGGAATGGGAAGGGTACATGAATGTGTCATGGATGAGTGGAATGATTGAATCAAGTCCTAGGTCACTTGGTTGGGCATTTGCAAGAAAGAAATTAAGCTCCAAATTGAAAGTCAAAAGGCAAGTTTGAAATGTCAAATTGGGACAATGTATCCTGATGGAGGAAGGAAAGAATCCTTCTTTCCCTCCACCACAAGCCAACTAGGAGAGGGAGTTGGGGAAGGATTCAAACTTCCCTCTCCCAAATTGCCCTCCCTCTCATAAATAGAGGGGAGGGAGTGCCCCAAGGACTACAACACTAGCCCTAGCCGCCGGATCACCACCGCCCTAGCCGCCGTCGGCTCCACCTCCTCCTCTCCGGCCTCTAAAACCCTAGATCGACGTGGAACCCTATTTCTCCACCATAACCTACTCCAGCTTAGGCGAAGCCCTACACGATCTTCCATCTACTTCCGACACCACGCTGTCGTGTTGCCGGAATCGCGAGGGGAGAACTACAACCTCTCTGCCTTCTGAAACAAGGGAGAGGAAGGTCTTCATCGAGTACCGAACGTGTGACCGACTGCGGGAGCGCTGCCGGAACGCAGCGCCGGAAGGATCGTCTACACGATCTTGGGATCGGCAAGTGTATGACTACATCACCCACGAGAATCTGCTCTCGTTAACCGCTTTGGAATCTTCGAGGGTGAGTACTCTAATCGACTCGTTGCTACAATCTAGAAGATAGATCTTGGCTTGTTTGTGTGCATGCGGTAGAAATATTTTGTTTTCCATTCTACGAACCCCTACAGTGGTATAAGAGCCATGTTTATATGTAGATTTGTTGCACGAGTAGAACACAATGGTCATTTTGGGCATTGATGCTTTTGTTGTCGATTGTTTCTTGTGTACTTTGCATCTTGCAGGATGGTGGGATGAAGCGGCCCGGGATAACCTTACATGAAATCAGTCATGAGACTTTCTCCACGCTTGACATGCAACTTTTATTGCATAAGTGGCTTTGCGGGTGCCTGTTTCTCCCCAACATAGTGAAGATTCAATTTACAATGGGTGATTGACAATACTAGTATCAACGTTGTGGTTTTTGTTCGTAAGTTATAACGAGACATATTGAAAGCCCCAAACCACTTAAAACATGCAAAGAAAATTAGAGGCGTCTAACTTTATTTTGCAGGGGTGTGCTGTGATGTGATATGGCCATGATTGTGATTATATATTGTCACATCCCAAATTTTAGGTTTGGTACGGCACTGCATCATGATCATCATTCACTTGCATTGACATCCCGCATTCATGAAATTATTTGAATTACAAGACACTATTTTGAAACCCTACTTGGAATCACCGAGATGCTCCTACAAGGGATCATACTAGGTTTCGTATTTCCACCCTTTTTGGGAACTAGTGGTGTTGATACAAATGATCCTAGGTTGATCCCCTAGATTTTAGAAAAATTTAGAGACGAAAATCGCTCGATTCGGAGTTTGTATGATAAAGTTACGATAGAAATACTAAAATAGAAAAGATTAAAAGAATAAGAACAGAAAAAAGCAGCAGCGCGTAGCCCGCTGGGCCGAGCCGGCCCAGCCATGCGAGCCAGCGCAAGCGCACGCGCCTGCAAGCCGCCGCCCGCGCAGTAGGGGCTATCTGCCGCCGCCCCGCGCCCAGCCACCGACAGGTGGGGCCCACCTGTCGGCGCCGCCGCCGCCGTGTCCGATACGGACAATGTCCGCCGCCGCCTCAAAATCCACCCCCGACCCCGCCACACGCCGCCCCTAAAATCCCTGGCCTGACCCTACGCCCCCTCCCTAGCCCTAGCCGCCGCCTCGCCCTCGCACGTGCGCAGCCGCCGCCGAATCCGCGCCGCCGCCGCCCTCCGGTAAGCACGCCGCGCGCGCCTTCCCCTCGCCTCGCCTATGAGCTCCACGCGCCTGCCACCGCTGCTGACCACTCTCCTCTCCTCTCCCTGCAGGACGCCGCCCCGACGACCACCCGAGCCGCCGCTGGCCACCCCGCGCGCCCGTCGCCTTCCCGCCGACGCCCGACGACCGCCCGCCTCCCCTCCGCGCCGACGCTGACGACTGCCGCCGCCGGAACCTCGCCGCCGCTCCGGTGAGCCACCTCGCCGTCACCCCTCCCTGGCCGCACGATCTGCCACGAACGGCCCAGATCGGCCGTTGAACAGTCAACGCGGGCAGCTGACTGGTCAACTGCCAGTCAGCGTGCCACGTCAGCCGCCACGTGGGCCAGTCAACAGTCAAAGTTGACTGGGTATTTTTCTTAATTGAATTAAATGGCAGAAACTTGTATAAATTTGTAAAATCCATATCTTGAGTTCTACTAGGCTAAAAATTGCAAATAAAATATGTGTAGATTCAGTAAGTCTTGTAGAATCTTTCTGTACCATTGTTTTACACTTTTGCAGCAATATTTTGTCCAGAATAATTAAATGAGTTAATTTCCTTTTTGGAGTAATTAAATCATAGAAAAAGATCTGTAACTCCAAAAATTGCAAATAATATGTCCCTAGATTCAGTAGAACAAGGAGAATATAAAAGTGAATTGAAAGGATAGGCTTACAGTAAAAACTTTTGTAGAAACTATTTAGTGGCTTTCTGCAGTATTTTAATTACTCAGGGAGTTATGTAATTCCTTTTTGAGAAATTCCAATTGGTACTGTTCCTAATTAGCAATGCCCACGCAGTAGAATTTTCCCAAGATTTTACAAACAATATGTTAACAGTAGTGATTTATTTGGGTTCTAGCTCTAGTTTTGAGCATTATAAATTGTATAATAGTTTTCCTTGCGCTAAAATTATTTTCCATGCATGCATTCAGTAGCTTTATTGAATAAGATTTTGTGGTGCTGTTGTAGCATCAATCCACTAGTCATGCATGCATTCTCGCATCATCTTTGTTTGTATAAGCTTGTGGATGGTTGTTTATGATTGCAATTGTATCGTGTAGATTGTGACGAGTGCAACGCTTGCTCGTGTGTGGATTGTTCTTCCGACCGCTACAACCAAGTCAAGTAGATGCTACCTTGTTCATGATATCTTCCTACTATTTTCAATGCATTGTCGTGTATTTTGTAGTTGCATGTGTAGGATGATACTATCGCTATGCTATGTCCTATTAAATGGTAGGGCTTTCCTGGTAGATGAACCACCGTTGGTAGATGTGCTTAAACATGCTATGATGAACGAGGGCTGGGTTACATCACTGAAAGTTGTTTCTAAATGTGTTGGTTTGCGAAAACTAAAACAACTTAATCAATGAATCTCCTGGGTGTGATGGGATTGATAATTTTTGGTGGTATCATTGCGGAAAGGCACCCAGGTATCAAGAGAAAATGATTGGCTTCTTTATTCTGTAGCTTACTTGTACAACCATGTGCCAATAATGGAATGGGCGGTTGGTTGGACTTAGTAGGTTGTGGTAACCCGAACCCGCGTATCCAGAGATGTAGAATTTTGGTAGGTTGGACCGGTGCGCGTCGGGATTGGGGAGCTACTTCCCGAACGGTCTCTTCTTGGACTTCTCCCTATCATCATCCAAAATGAGAGTGATGGTACGAGCTGGGTTGGCCAAGTCACATGGGTAAAGTGTACTAACCCCTGTAGGGTGTATAATCTAATCGATTAGCCGTGTCCCCGGTTATGGACGTTTGAGTTGCTTGATATTGATTCCATAACATGTTTCTCGCTCATTCTAATTTCATAATTGCTTTAATGTTGTTGGGTTAACTTAATTGGGATCTTTTCAAAGAAAATCAAAAACTGTTTATGAAAGTAGGACAAAGGTATTTGCAAATGCAAGCTAGCCACAGCTCCACTTGCCAGATAAGCATGTAGATGTTAGCACTATTGTCTCCTTTACTAGCTCTACTTGCCATACATTCCATGTATTGACCCTTCGGGGCTGCTACGTTTCATGTTGCAGCATATTCCGATTTGAGTAATCGATATAGGCCACGGTACTCCACTCGGCACTTGTTCACTTGTGGGCAATTTGAAGAATGGAGGATTTGCTTTATTTATGTTGCTACCTGAATAATTTGAGCTAGCCTTGAGCTAAGCTTTTATTGTAATAATGGTACTCTGGATCTTCGTTATTTATGATACACGCATATTTTTCTATGTTATTCATCTTATGCTATTGTGGGCCAATGAACCGATCTAGGGATTGGCATGTCACATAGAAGCCACGATCTTTTCAGAACCGTGGTGTTACAAGATGGTATCAGAGCCCGTGTGTCGACTGTAGGATCGTGACCTAGGATTGGAATAGGAAGCCATAGAATTATTAAAGCTTATATTAACTCTGTATTTCATCTTATGCCTTTCACTCTCGTAAAATTCTTATCATATGCTATTCTCACACTTTCCTCTTTTAATTAATAGATGGGAGAAGTCAGGACTGAGTATGCAACCATGGAGTCACCAAGGCCCTTTGCAAGACAGTTGGCACAGCTCTCGCAGTCATTGGGATTGCCAGTTCCCATGTTCAAGGGAAGAAGGTTGCACACTTATGGATATGGTGAGGATGCATGGGAGATCACCACCTTCATCTTCAGGGATGCCGCCTTGCCAAACCCTGTGCATCTGATCTACACCAAGACATACTGCAACTGGGGACTTGGAATTAACTTGGCCATACATGAAGCCCTGTCTCGCCATCTTGTCAGACACCTACTGCCAGCAGATTCACCCTACCTTGACTATGGGAGGCGTGATGAAGATGGGCACGTTGTGGTTACCCCGGGTGACAGGAACAACATGCCGCCCCGTCGGAGGCACATAGAGGACATGGAAAGGGAGAATGGAGCTCTAGCTGAGAAAGTGATGATGATAAAGGAGATTGCAGATTTTGCCAGCAATGGTATGGTGGTCCCAGGACGGGAGATTAACACCTTGCATGAAGTTGTGGGAGTTCTGGAAAATGCCCTGATAGGCAGGGATGCAACCATAGCTCATCTTAATGGGACTGTGCAGCATAACACCCAGACCATACAACAGTTGCAAGGGATAGTCCAGGAAAGGGATCAAAATATTGAAGTTATGGCAGCCTAGATTGCCGCTCTCCAAGAACAGCTGAATCCACCCTCTGATGATGACAATGGAGATGGTGCCAACAATGATGATGATGATGACAGTGGGAACGATGATGATGATGAGGACGAGGATGATGATGATGGAGACGATGATGGTGGAGGAGATGAAGTTGTTGCTGTTGCAGCAAAGAGTGAAGAAGAAGAGGACGATCCAGAACAGGTGGAGTTTGAGATTTCAAGTGATGACTCAGGAGAGGTGTACACTCCGCCGCCATGGTTGAACCGTGGACAGAAGCGCCAATGCATGAGTGCAAGGACCTACCGCAACCTCTTCAAGAAGTAGATAGAAGTCCACCAATTAGTCCTCGTTAGGTAAAATCATTAGGATTAGTCTCGATCGATGTAATACTTAATTACTGTTAGTTTAAGAGTGTTTAGTTGCTTATTTGTGTACTCCAATATCCCAGGATTATTTGTGCGAATTTTATGAAAGAGTTATGGCAAGTTTGGTTAATATTTGTGTCATTCCTGCTGCAGTTTTCTGCTGATACAGCAATACTGTATGATTTTTCATATTTGGGAGGAGGACATACCAAAAACCGCTTTCACTACTAGGTATGGTTTATATGAGTATACAGTTATGTCTTTTGTACTAACAAATGCCCCGGCATATTTCATCACCATGATGAACAAGGTATTTATGTAGTACTTGGACAAGTTCGTGGTGGTGTTTATTGATGACATACTGATATATTCCAAGGATGATGCTGAGCATGAGAAACATCTGCGACTGATTATGGAGAAACTGAGGGAACACAAGCTGTATGCCAAATTCAGCAAGTGTGAATTCTGGCTTAACACTATTGGATTTCTTGGACACGTGGTGTTAGGAGAAGGAGTCGCTGTTGATCCAAGCAAAGTGACTGCAGTAACTGAGTGGGAAGCACCCAAGAATGCGGGAGAGATTCGAAGCTTTTTGGGACTTGCTGGATATTATAGAAGGTTCATTGAAAACTTCTCCAAGATTGCTAAACCAATGACAGAACTTCTGAAGAAGGAGAGGAAGTTTGAATGGACGAATGCGTGTGAAGCCAGCTTTCAGGAACTGAAGCATCGACTAGTGACTGCACATGTTCTGTGTTTACCAGATCTTCAGAAGGATTTCCATGTGTACTGTGATGCTTCTCGACAGGGACTTGGGAGTGTGCTGATGCAAGATGGGAGAGTGGTGTCATATGCCTCGCGGCAACTTAAACACCATGAGAGGAATTATCCCACGCATGACTTGGATTTAGCATCAGTGGTTCATGCCCTCAAAGTATGGAGGCACTACTTGATGGGAAAACACTGTGATGTGTACACCGACCACAAGAGCCTGAAGTACATATTTACACAGAAGGAACTGAATATGAGACAAAGGAGATGGTTGGAACTTATCAAGGATTATGATATCAATCTGCAATACCACCCAGGAAAGGCCAATGTAGTAGCAGATGCTCTGAGCCGGAAGGTCTATGCCAATGGATTGACTGTTGGGAAATTGCCCGAGGATTTGTGCAGGCAGTTCAAGGACCTTAGACTGGAGGTAGTGTCAGAAGGGTATTTGGCAGCAATGGAAGTCCAACCAACGCTACAGGACACAATCAGGAAGGCTCAGGTAGGAGACAAGGAAATAGAAGAGATAAAGGAAAAGATGAAGGAAAATCGAGAAAAGGATATTCGCGAGGATGAGCATGGTACCTTGTGGTATGGAGATCGTCTGTGTGTGCCCAGAGACCCGGAGATAAGGAAGTTGATTCTGTAGGAAGCTCATAACTCGCCATACTCCATACATCCGGGCAATACAAAGATGTATATGGATTTGAAGAGAAGATTTTGGTGGAATAACATGAAGGGAGACATCGCCAAGCATATTTCCCTATGTGATGTGTGTAGCCGAGTGAAGGCGGAACACCAGAAGCCAGCAGGACTGCTATAGCCATTGCTCGTGCCGGATTGGAAGTGGGATAGAGTGGGAATGGATTTTATCACAGGATTGCCTAGGACCAGGTCAGGATATGACTCCATTTGGGTAGTGGTCGACCATTTGACCAAGGTAGCCCACTTTATACCGGTGAAGACGACATATACGAGTACAAAGTTGGCCAAGATTTACATGGACAGGATTGTGTGCCTACATGGAGTTCCCAAGAGTATAGTATCTGATAGAGGCACCCAATTTACCTCACACTTCTGGCGCCAGTTGCACGAGTCACTTGGGACTAGATTGGAGTTTAGCACAACGTTTCACCCACAGACTGATGGACAGACCGAGAGGGTGAATCAAATTTTGGAAGACATGCTAAGAGCTTGCGCTTTGGCTCATGGTTCTAGTTGGGATGAGAATTTGCCGTATGCTGAGTTTTCCTACAACAACAGCTATCAAACCAGCATCAAGACATCACCGTTCGATGTGCTATATGGGAAACGGTGCCGGACACCATTGCTATGGGATGGAGTAGGAGAACGTCAGTTGTTTGGACCTGATTTGATCAAGGACGCTGAGGAGAAGGTCGCCTTGATTAGAGATAGGCTGAAGGTAGCACAATCAAGACAGAAGAGCTACGCTGACGCCAAGCGCAAGGAAGTGATGTATGAGATAGGTGATAGAGCATACCTCAGAGTATCGCCGCTTCGTGGGATCAAGAGATTTGGAATTAAGGGTAAGCTGGCACCTCGATTTATTGGACCATATCGGGTCTTAGCACACAAAGGTTTGGTACTACACTGCATCATGATCATCATTCACTTGCATTGACATCCCGCATTCATGAAATTATTTGAATTACAAGACACTATTTTGAAACCCTACTTGGAATCACCGAGATGCTCCTGCAAGGGATCATACTAGGTTTCGTATTTCCACCCTTTTTGGGAACTAGTGGTGTTGATACAAATGATCCTAGGTTGATCCCCTAGATTTTAGAAAAATTTAGAGACGAAAATAGCTCGATTCGGAGTTTGTATGATAAAGTTATGATAGAAATACTAAAACAGAAAAGATTAAAAGAATAAGAACAAAAAAAAAAAGCAGCAGCGCGCAGCCCGCTGGGCCGAGCCAGCCCCGTGCGAGCTAGCGCACGCTCACGCGCCTGCAAGCCGCCGCCCCGCGCCCAGCCACCGACAGGTGGGGCCCACCTGTCGGTGCCGCCGCCGCCGTGTCCGATGCGGACAGTGTCCGCCGCCGCCTCAAAATCCGCCCCCGACTCTGCCACGCGCCGCCCCTAAAATCCCTGGCCCGACCCTACGCCCCTCCCTAGCCCTAGCTGCTCGAGCCGCCGCCTCTCCCTCGCACGTGCGCAGCCGCCGCAGAATCGGCACCGTCGCCGCCCTCCGGTAAGCACGCCGCCGCGCGCACCTTTCCCTCGCCTCGCCCGCGAGCTCCCCTCGCCTGCCACCGCCGCTGAGCCCTCTCATCTCCTCTCCCTACAGGACGCCGCCCTGACGACCACCCGAGCCGCCGCCGCCCAAGACCGCTGAAGATTTTGTCCAGAATAATTAAATGAGTTAATTGCCTTTTTGGAGTAATTAATTCGTAGAAAAAGATCTGTAACTCCAAAAATTTCAAATAATATGTCCCTGGATTTAGTAGAACAAGGGGAATCTCAAAGTGAATTAAAAGGATAGGCTTACATTAAAAATGTTTGCACAAACTATTTAGTGGCTTTCTGCAGTATTTTAATTACTCAGGGAGTTATGTAATTCCTTTTTGAGAAATTCCAGTTGGTACTGTTCCTAATTAGCAATGCCCACGTAGTAGAATTTTCCCAAGATTTTACAAACAGTATGTTAACAGTAGTGATTTATTTGGGTTCTAGCTCTAGTTTTGAGCATTATAAATTGCATAATAGTTTTCCTTGCGCTAAAATTATTTTCCATGCATGCATTCAGTAGCTTTACTGGATAAGATTGTGTGGTGCTACTGTAGCATCAATCCACTTGTCATGCATGCATTCTCGCATCATCTTTGTTTGTATAAGCTTGTGGATGGTTGTTTATGATTGCAATTATATCGTGGAGATTGTGACGAGTGCAACGCTTGCTCGTGTGTGGATTGTTCTTCCGACCGCTACAACCAAGGCAAGTAGATGCTACCTTGTTCATGATATCGTCCTACTATTTTTGATGCATTGTCGTGTATTTCGTAGTTGCATGTGTAGGATGATACTATCGCTATGCTATGTCCTATTATGTGGTAGGGCTTTCCTGGTAGATGAACCACCGTTGGTAGATGTGTTTAGCCATGCTATGATGAACGAGGGCTGGGTTACATCACTGAAAGTTGTTTCTAAATGTGTTGGTTTGCGAAAACTAAAACAACTTAATCAATGAATCTCCTGGGTGTGATGGGATTGATAATTTTTGGTGGTATCATTGCGGAAAGGCACCCAGGTATCAAGAGAAAATGATTGGCTTCTTTATTCTGTAGCTTACATGTACAGCCATGTGCCAATAATGGAATGGGCGGTTGGTTGGACTTAGTAGGTTGTGGTAACCCGAACCTGCGTATCCAGAGATGTAGAATTTTGGTAGGTTGGACCGGTGCGCGTCGGGATTTGGGAGCTACTTCCCGAATGGTCTCTTCTTGAACTTCTCCCTATCATCACCCAAAATGAGAGTGATGGTACGAGCTGGGTTGGCCAAGTCACATGGGTAAAGTGTACTAACCCCTGCAGGGTGTATAATCTAATCGATTAGCCATGTCCCCGGTTATGGACGTTTGAGTTTCTTGATATTGATTCCATGAAATGTTTCTCGCTCATTCTAATTTCATAATTGCTTTAATGTTGTTGGGTTAACTTAATTGGGATCTTTTCAAAGAAAATCAAAAACTGTTTATGAAAGTAGGACAAAGGTATTTGCAAATGCAAGCTAGCCACAACTCCACTTGCCAAATAAGCATGTAGATGTTAGCACTATTGTCTCCTTTCCTAGCTCTACTTGTCATACATTCCATGTATTGACCCTTCGGGGCTGCTACGTTTCATGTTGCAGGATATTCCGATTCTGAGTAATCGATATAGGCCACGGTACTCCACTCGGCACTTGTTCACTTGTGGGCAATTTGAAGAATGGAGGATTTGCTTTATTTATGTTGCTACATGAATAATTTGAGCTAGCCTTGAGCTAAGCTTTTATTGTAATAATGGTACTCTGGATCTTCGTTATTTATGATACACGGATATTTTGCTATGTTATTCATCTTATTCTATTGTGGGCCAATGAACCGATCCAGGGATTGGCATGTCACATAGAAGCCACGGCCTTTTCAGAACCGTGGTGTTACATATATGATATATGCAATGTTCCTTATTGTAAGTCGGCAAACGGCAGGAGCCTTATGGTTGTCTTTTAATTTCGTTGAGACCTGCGTGTCTATTATTCAAAGTAGTTGTAATAGTTGATGCTGGTGAACGACAACCATGGAGCGGCGCCATAGACCTTGACGCCACGCCGGTGATGATGGAGATCATGTTCGTGCTTGAAGATAGAGATCGAAGGCACAAGAAGAAAGGCCATATCATATCACATATTTTGAATTGCATGTGATGTTAATCCTTTTATGCATCTTGTATTGCTTAGATCGTGACGGTAGCATTATAAGATGATCCCTCTCACAAAATACCAAGTTATAAATTGTTCATCCTTAGTAGGCACCGTTTCCAAAGCTCGTTGTTTCGAGTCACCACGTGATGATCGGGTGTGTTAGATTCTGCAAGTGTATACAATGGGAGCAAGCCACATTTGCTCATCCGGAAACTAAGGTTAAATCTTAACGAGCCTAGCATGTAAAGACATGGTCTCGGAACACGGAATATCGAAAGGTAAAACATGAGTCATATAGATGATATGATGAACATGATGATTGTTCGCCTTTGAAACTATATCATGTCACGTGATGATTGGACTTGGTATAGTAGATTTGGTTCATGTAATCACTAAAACAATGTGAGGGATATTGTTTTGAGTGGGAGTTCAACAGAAATATGATTAAAAGTTGAACACTATTTATCATAAATTAAATCAAAGTGAATTTGCATAGTCGTTGTAGTCATTGGCATCCGTTTACCACCTTGCGCTTAGTTATAATTGAGATAATAGAAATATAGAATTCTGGTTAGTTACTTGACGAACTGGTATCGTATTATTTTGAAGTGTTGATCTAAAGTTTAAAAGTCCTACTGCAAACATTCAGTAAGTTCCGGTTACTTCGTGAAGTTTGAAAATTGGTATTAAATTAAGAGTAACGATTCTAGTGTTAGTAAATAAGTATCATATTTATCTCCATGATTCTTTGTATTCAAAATATTGTTTTACTATCAAGGTTATCTAGGAGCTGAAAGAATTGTTTCAGAAACCATCATGTGTGAAAGATATTGTGATATCTGAAACAAAGTTTTGGTTGCAACATGATAGAGTATAATATGGAAAAAGTCATGTTCTCATATTTGATGAGAATTTGCAAAAGGTTGGAGACACTTGTCATCCTAATCCTCCAAAAGGTTTTGGAGAGCAACATTATACTCACAATTCACCTTTATAAGCTAAAGTAGCTTGATCATGAATAGTTCCATGATAAGGATGAATATTTGATGTAGGTAAAATGTTTACTACACTAAAAGATTACTAAAGAAAATGGAATTTGAAAGAACACCAACCATTTGATGATGGTGATCTACTTCAAAGTGCATGTCCAAAGACATTGGTATTTAACGATACACGCTTTGGTCTAGGTGTCATGATCATGGCGCCACTGTTGATGTTGATAGATTCTTTTGAAAGGATAAAGAAATAATGAAAGACAAATCTAAGAAATATTTGGAAGAAGAGAAAGGACGAGAATTGTTCAGCTTAGGTTTATAGAGTATATACATGTTATGGATGTATTCTTTGCTTGTTAAACAATGTAGTTCTTGAGTATTGGATACTCAATTTGTTGGTGTGAATCGTCATACGAAACAACACAATTCATGAACAACAATGGCCTAAGTAACTAGCAAAAGAATATGTGATGATGTTCATCGAGAACAAATAAAGGGTTGTTATCTTGATCGTTGAAATCAAAACCTACCTTCAAGATTTGTTTCAATATTTCTATTTCGATTAGGTATTATGAGAACAAAAGGGTTGTTCCAATAATTGCCATAATCCATAAAAGATGGATGATTTACAAATCTCGTTGGAGAAATCACATCCATAAAACTAGTGCTAAAATGTCGAAAGACAAATTGATTGAAAGATCACTTAGGAAGTGACATCACAGTTTAAATTATATTGGAAAGAAAACACGAAGGAACTCCATGTGAATGGAATTTTGGAGTATTTTGATTTTTGATCAAATGACGCTTGTGAAACTTTCCTAGAGATAATTAAAACTCCGTTCATAGGCCAAAAGGGAACGAATGACTAGATTATAGGAAGTTGTACATATTTGATGTATGAAGTCCATTACGTGTAGTCGAGAGTGATGGATTTCAACTTCATATGCTTTCTCCAAAATTTTGAGTGAATATATGAATATTTTAATTAATGAGGATGAAGTGTGAAACATTTGAGAAGTTCAAAGACTTTCAAGATGAAGTGAAAAATCAATTTAACAAGAAAATAAAGAATTTATGATAGGATCATAAAGGAAGATATTTGACTTACAAATTTAGCATAACACCTAAGATTTGATGAATCGTTCCATGGATTTGCGTTTCCCGAAACACCATATGAGTATGGAATAAATCGAGATATGCAATGAAACCTTGTTTTACATGGGAAGATCATAGGTGTAATTCATAAAACTTCCATTATATTTTAAAGATTAAAAGCTTTAGAGACTGTCCCTTTTGCACTAAAAAGAGCTCCATAATGATCCGCTGAAATGACACCATATAAAGTTATGGTTTGGGATAAAACCCAAGTTTTCCTTTCTTAAACATTGGTATGCTATGCATAAAATAGATGTCTACTACCAAAGTCAGATGAACATGTTATGTTATTTCGAATAATCGTTGAGTATTCCTCCATAACACAGAATACAAAAATGTTTGTCGCTTAGAACGTCAAGTTTATTTGAGAAGGAATTTTCCGTGAAAAGTGAAGTGGGAGGACAATATAACTATGATAAGGTTAAACGAACCATAGCTATATGTGCAAAGTTGCGTAGCACTAAAAAGTGTTCCAGAGACAGATACAATGCTCATGGCTCACATGCTTCAAAGGTTGTGGTTACGGAGGTCTAAGTTCCTATGGAACCAAGTAGGTCGGGTAAACAATCAAATACCAAGATTTGAGGGTTGAATCATTATTTGACAATAATGAATGGACTACATGTAAAGAAGCGATGATGGGCCCTGACTCCATCAAATGGCTTGAAGCCATAAAATCCGTGATAGTTCCATACATGAGAAATCAAGCTTTCAACTTGAAAAACCCTCTATAAAGGTGTAAGACCTTATAGTCGTGTTTGGATCTATAAAGAAATAGACATGGATGTTTCACATCTATGAAATAGTCGACATGTTGGGAAAGAGTTCACAACAATGCTCAAAGGTTGACTATGACTAGATTTGATCTTTCATAGCGATATTTAGTCTAGACGGATTAATTTAGCAACCACTACATATATTGGTATATGATAGTTGAATAAACAAAACAAAGTTCTTCTAATAGAATTTTACCTAGGACGTGTGCATAACGGTCCAAAGGGTTTTGTTAATTCAAAGGATACTAAAAGAATATGCACACTTCAATGGTTGAAGTGAGCATCGCAGAGTTGGAATATTCACCGTGATGAAACGGTTAAAAGAGTTTTAATTCATAAGAGACGATGAAGATGCTTGCATTTGCAAGAAATTAAGTGGGAGTTCTAAGACATGCTTCTAATACATTATGTGGAAGACATATTGTTGATTGGAAATGATGTATCTTTTATTAACACATGTTAATAATTTCATCTCGATGAAAGACTTAGGAAAATCCCGAATATTTGGCATCAATATCTATATAGATAGATTGAGACGCTAATATGGTTGTGCCAAATGTACATAGAAGATATATTGAATGAGTTCAATATGGAAATGACAAGAAAGGTTCTTGCCACATTGAAAGGATTAAATCGAAATTCAAGTGTATCGACACTTGGTAAGTGAAACAAAGATTCAAGTATTGATTGATACTTGATGAATAAAATCACAAAAAGTATTTTTCAATCATATTGTGGTATGTACAAATCCAGATATGTCCTATGCTCTAAATGTTATGAGCATATACCAGAATGATTCATAAGATGATCATTGGACGATAGTAAGGATATTCTTATGATCTTTTGGAAGAACTAAGAATATATTATTTTATATAAGTGAAAAATAGAAGATTAGTTCATTGTAAATGGTAGTACATTTATACTAGTTTTGTCACAAAGTACAAATTAAGTTTATCTCAATCTAAACTAAGGGTGGCACAATATGATGGAAAGTAAGTTCCATAATGGATTTAGATGAGTTCCAAATTTAAGACATTGTGACAGATACTACAATATAAGGCTAAGTATATGACTGCTGTTATAGTAGAAAAAGAGGGCATTTGTGTCAAGTAGTTTGTTATAAACTAGGTGTAGTTCACAGCGGGATAATACTATGAAGATATATTGTACGACAATATTGTCAACATGTTTTAACCCCTAGGAACTAAAGGTCTCACCAAAGGTCCAAATTTATACAAAGCCATCTCATTAGAGAATGAGTGATGCGTAGAGATGCAAAGACATGCAATTACACACGGACCTAAAAGTGTCGGATCCGAAGATCGGTTGATCACTAGCAATCATGTACATACAACACCGAAAAGCAATAGGTGTTGAATACACAAAGATTTTAGACTAGATTATTGTCTCTAGTGCAAGTGGGAGACTATTGGAGATATACCCAAGAGGCAATAATAAAGAGGTTATTATCATATCTGCATGCTTATGATAAATGTTTACATACCATGCTATAATTGTATTAGCCGGAAACATTAATACTTGTGTGATTTGTAAACATAAAAGAGTCCCTAGTAAAGCCTCTTGTTAAACTAGCTTTTTGGTTAATATATGATCATGGTTTCCTGATCATGAACATTGAGATGTTATTAACAACAAGATCATATCATTAGGAGAATGGTGTGATGGACAACCTCCTATAGATAAGCGTAGCATAAAGATCATGTCATTTCAATAGTTCATTTTCTATAAGCTTTATGATACATAGTGAACTAATTCCTTCGACCATGAGATCATGCTAATCACCATCACCGGATGGATGCTTTGATGACATCAAACACCATACCGTAACTGGGTGGCTATAAAGGTGCCATTGAGCGTTCGGAAAGTGTGTGTTGAGGCACATGGATCAAGATTGGGATTTGTCCATCCATATGACAGATATCTGGGCCCTCTCGGTGGAATGTCATCCAATTAGCTTGCAAGCATGTGACTGGCTCACAAGGGATCACATCTCACGAGAACGAGAAAAGATTACTTATCGGTGACGAGGTTGAACTAGGTATGTAGAGATACCGACGATCAGACCTCGGATAAGTAAACTATCGCGAGACAAAGGGAAACTGGTATCGTATGTAAGTGGTTCATTAGATTGCAAAGTAATCGTAGAAATATGTGGGAGCCATATGAATTTCCAGATTCCTCTATCGGTTATTTATCGGAGAAGAGTCTCGGTCAAGTCTGCATAATTCACGAACCGTAGGGAGACACACTTAAGGATTCGATGTTGTTTAGTAGATATGGAATTTAAGTAGGGAGACCGAATGTTGTTCGGAGTCTCGGATAGGATCCGGGATATCACGAGGATATCCTGAATGGTCCGGAGAATAGGATTCATATAAGGAAAGTCCAATTCCGGAGTTCGGGAATGATTCCGATGATTTTATCGGAGAGGTTCTAGAAGGGTCTAGAAGATTCACCAGACTAGAATTGGAAGGGTACATGAATGTGTCATGGATGAGTGGAATGATTGAATCATGTCCTAGCTCACTTGGTTGGGCATTTGCAAGAAATAAATTAAGCTCCAAATTGAAATTCAAAAGGCAAGTTTGAAATGTCAAACTGGGACAATGTATCCTGATGGAGGAAGGAAAGAATGCTTCTTTCCCTCCACCACAAGCCAACTAGGAGAGGGAGTTGGGGAAGGATTCAAAATTCCCTCTCCCAAGCTGCCCTCCCTCTAATAAATAGAGGGGAGGGGTGCCCCAAGGACTACAACACCAGCCCCTCCCTCTAATAAATAGAGGGGAGGCGGTGCCCCAAGGACTACAACACCAGCCCCTCCCTCCCGCCGCCGCCGCACTGCATCTCTATACCACCGCTGTGCACCACTGCCGCCACTCCGCCACCGCTGTGCGCCGCCTCTGCCGTGCCGCCGTCGTGCGCTGCCGCCGGCTCAACCTCCTCCTCTCCGGCCTCTAAAACCCTATATCACCGGGGAATCCTATTTGTCCACCATAACCTGCTCTAGCTTAGGCGAAGCCCTGCAAGATCTTCCCTCTACTTCCGACACCATGTTGTCGTGTTGACGGAATCGCAAGAGGAGAACTACAACCTCCGCTGCCTGCTGGAACAAGGGAGAGGAAGGTCTTCATCGAGTACCGAATGTGTCACCGACTGTGGAGGCGCTGCCAGAACGCAGCGCCAGAAGGATCGTCTACGCGATCTTGAGATCGGCAAGTGTACGACTATATCACCCATGAGAATCTTCTCTCGTTAACCGCTTTAGAATCTTCGAGGGTGAGTACTCTAATCGTCTCATTGCTACAATACAGTAGATATATCTTAGCTTGTTTATGTGCATGTAGTAGAAATTTTTTGTTTTCCATGCTACGAAATCCTACAACTAGACATGGCCTCAAAGAAGAGGAGCGGGAATTTCAGGTTGATAATGTCCTGGTCTAAATCCTCCACCATAATCAAGGTATCGTCAGCATATTGGAGGTGGGTTACCCCACCCCTAGAATAAGATTCCCAACCACACCCGAGAGGTGGCCAGAAATCTTGGCATTCTCCAGGATTTCTGCAAGGGCATCCACCGTGGCATTAAACAAGATTGGATAGATCGGGTCCGCTTGCCTAACCCCACACGAGGGTTTAAAGTAGGGGTCCACCTATACATTTATGTTTATCGCCATGTTCCCACTCATAACAATCTCCATGATCCACCCTATCATGAGGTCATCAAGGCCTTGTCGCTGGAGGAACTGGCGTAGAAAGGTCCAATCTAGCCGATCATAAGCCTTCTAGAAATTTAGCTTCAGGAATACGCCCATCTATCGCCTAACCTTCATTTCATGGATAATCTCATGAAGCGCCAGAATCCCGTCATCGATATATCTTCCTTTGAGGAAGGAAAACTTGTATGGGTTGCATCAGACGCTCCATAATAGGAGCCATCCTGCACGCACATACCTTGGAAATGATCCTCCGGATCACATTTATTATGGTGATTGGCCTAAACTAGTATATATTTATAGCCTGCACAACCTTGGGATCAAGGTAATCACGCCGAAGTTCAAGCGCGCCATCACAAGTGTCCGACATATAGCTCCTAGAACATGGGCATGACCTCTCCTCGTATTCTCTCCCAGAACTTCTTGAAGAAAACTACAGGGAGGCCATCAGGCCCAGAGGCAGAGTTAGCATTCATTTCCATAATGGTCTGCTCAACCTCAATCGACAGGAATGGGAGCGTAAGCTCAACATTCTCCACTTTGGAAGCCCTGGCATCCTCTGGCTAGAAGTCCATGGCTAACGCGACACGTGTATGGGGACTAGCCGAGAAAATCTCCTTGTAGAAGGAGTAAATATGGGAGGTGACGTCCTTAGACTCCTCTAAGAGACATCCATCATCCTAGAGGTAGGGAATGGAACACTTCCTACGTCTTGCATTCTCAATGGCATGGAAGTAGGCAGTGTTCACATCCTCTTTTAGAAGCAAATTCTGACGGCCCCACTAGCACCAGAAAGTCTCCTTGCTCCTATAGATCTCCATGAGGGAGTCCTCAAGCTCATACCTCTTTAGCCATTCATTTGTTGAGAGGCCAACAGGATCTGACGCCCAGTCTAGGTCCTGGATGGCCAGAAGGAGATCACCTTTTTTGCGCCGCAGCTCGTTTCTAAGGTTGTCTCCCCACCCAGGCATGAATTGGCACGCCATCATAGCACAAAAGTGCTAGACATCCACGGCGCAGCCTCAGGACTAAAGCTGACGTGGCTCCCCACTTGAGCCGGACCATCTCCACGAACCCGGGGAACTAAAGCCATAAGTTCTCAAAGTGCAACCGATTAATCCTCGGTGGGGCGCCGCCCCTGGTGGAAAGCAGGAGTGGACAGTGATCCGACCCAATCCTCGTGACTGCTCATAGAGATGACAGGGGATAGGCCATCTCCCACTCACCGATACAAGGAATCTATCCAACACGCTCATGATAGCGCCCACCCAGTTATTAGACCACGTGTATCGCCCCCAGCGCGGGTGATCTCTCTAAGTGCAAGATCACCAATGTATTCATTAAACAAGTGCATCCTAGGGATATTCACGTTATTCGATCTTTTATTAACCGGAGAGAAGATAAGGTTGAAGTCTCCCACCACCACCACGGGGATGGTGCACCGCTCTACCTTGACTAAAAGTTCAGCCAGGAAAGCAGGAGAACAACGATGGTCCGTGGAGCCATAGACAATGATGAACTCCCTGACATGGTTATACCCCACGGGTACATGATCTCATCATACCTCGTCCAGCCCAAGGAAGGCCCACGGCAATTATACGTCGGCCCATTAAGATTTTCGGGTGGCCAAGGCCCATGACGCTTTCGGATCCTTGGAGAGCAAGACTAGAGTAGATAGGAAATTCAAAGGGGTAAAACCCTAGAACCTGTAACCGACTAGGTCTATGCCCGGGACCTGCCTGAGTCTATATAAAGGCTAGGAGGGAACGACCTAGATCTCCTCCTCATACTTTCGCATACACACCTCCATGCCAGATTGCATCTGCGCACCCCTATAACCTTCGGTTCCGCCGTAATCAAGAGGAGACAAGCAGGAGTAGGGTTTCCCTCCAAGGGCCTGAACCTGGGTAAAACCTTGTGTCTCCGTCTTTCTTGTTTGCTAACCGTTCCGCGATCTCCAGCATCCCCATCTTCTCGAAAACCCAAGTCCATAACAATGGGCATTGATCAGATCAAACCTCGTCACTCCCAGCTAAGGTTAGATCGTGTATGGGTGATCAACATGCGCACACAAAATTCCCCGTGGTCCATGTACTATACCTCAAAAGTATCCCCCTTTACGCCTAAGAGGTTCCCTGCCGAGTGGCCATCAGCCAGCAACCAGTGCCAGATGAATCTATGGTGTCTCAATCCCTGCACCTCAGGGATCAAAAATTCATGCCTATTTGTCTCCAGAAAACCCACAATGACCATCATTCCCAAAGCCCCTAATGTTCCAAATGAATGCAAAAACCGGTCAATTCATTGGGAAACATTGCCGGGGGTGGTGCCCTTACGATGGACCAATCAGGCCCTACCAACCAACGAGGTCCTAGACGATGATTTAGGAGGCCTCCCCCACTTCCCCCTCTTGGGGGGTCATGCAGGAGGTATCATCCTCCAGAAGGCGAGGTGGACTGCCCCCACTAGTCACCAGGCCCTGCAACCACGTGCTGGTGGCGGCTAGATCTTTGTCAGCCTCTCTTGCTCCACCTAAGCATGATAGGCCGCCAAGGCTCCATCATAAAACTCCTTCGTTGTAAGCACTGCAATCTGCTCCAACCGAGGGCAGAGTTCCCCATGTAACATAACACCACTGTCTCTAGCCACAATATCGGACTGTCCATCGGGACCTCTGCCAACACAGAAAACCTGGACCTAGACGGAGGAGAAATAACAGATGGAGGGGATTGGGTAAGACTACTCATACCTGGGTCAAGTTTGCGGGCCGCAGCCTGCGACTTTTCTTACTCGAGAATGGTCGTCTTGCTCCCCTTCCGTCCTAGCACTCGTGATACTGGCACTAGCACGCGAGGGAGGTGGTGGTGTAGGCCTGGGTCGGCGGTTGGGGAGGGTCTTAGCTCCAACATCGGGGTGTCGGGGAATGCCGAGACTGGCTCTCCTGCAGGGGGAGCCGATGTTGTCGAAACTATTGTTGGCGACATCTAGGGCGAGGTGGGAGAGGATCCCGGTGAGATGGTGTACTAGACGCCCCCAGGAGACCGTGGTGTGGAAGGCGGAGAAACCACCATCCCCTCACAGGAGGTGGCCCTGGTCTCGATGGGGTTGTAGCAAGTGGCGGTCTTCATCGCTGCAAACCCCGAGAGACCCAGGTAGTCTAGGACCTCACCCAAGTTCGAGATGTATGGGGCTAGGACCAGCTCCTTAGAGACCATAGGTTCGGGGCACAGGCACATAGGCACATCCACAGGGAGGAGGACAGGGGTGAGGACTAGCCTGGTAGCCAGCACGGCAGTACGGGGGCCGGGCCCCCTGAAACTATCGGCGAGAGAGCCTACTAGGGGGAGGAGGGCGGAGCAAGCACGGAGTGGTCCTGATCATCCCCAGAGTCCTCACTAGAAGAGTCACCTCCCCCGTCCTACTCAGGGTCACAGCGATGCTCGAAGTTTTCGGGGACGGAGAGCAGGACTCCACCTCCCCCCATCCCAGCTCCACAGTAAGGGTCCTGCCAGGTGTCCCGAAGTAGAAGGGCGGGAGGGTGTAGTCCATCTTTGCGGGGTCTGGGTATCTGACCCGCATCCACACCGTCCCTAGCCTCGAGAGATATCTCGTCCATGCACATGAACTTGTCGATTGCCTGAGCGATCAGCTTGATGTACTTCTCCTTTCTTGCTTCATCGGGCATCCACATAGTCGAGAGAGCGTGGTAGTATCAGGGTGTACACGACTCTCGGATGGATACCTTGATGTTGTGGACCGGGAGGATCATCGTCTGGTCCCAAGACAGGGCGCTAAGAGCCACCCGGGAGGTAAAGATCACTAAGAACACCATGGGGCAGTCTCCCTCACATTCCACACAAAGTCGAAGTCAAAGTTCTTCAACTCTATGCGGATGATGTCCTCCGTAACCTCAACTGACAGGGGTGGGTCCTAGGCCAGCAGTACATGGATCTTGGCCAGGTTCTGAGGCAGTGACACATCAACATCTCCCATGTCGATTTTGTAAAACCCAAGTTCAATCATGTGGCCAAGAAGCTCCAGAGTGTCACGCTCACAGTGCGGAAAGAGGGTTGTACAGTCCAGGACCCGGTGTGAAGGATTGCCACAAAATAGATAGTGCTCTGGCTCCTTGCAGCCCAAGCGGAAGTGGCCTACTTCTCCATAGTTGAAGCACTTGTTCCGAGTCAGGGACATTGCACGTGGCGTGTCCACCCCTATTAGCGGATGATCCCCCTGAGTCAGACCGCGACTAGAGGCAGGAACACCCGCAGGCAGGGGCAATGGAGGGTGCCCAAGCTGGCTCCCTCCTATGCCCGCACTACCCTGCTAACCCCCATCATAACCCCCTGGGTCCTTCTCTTCTTGGTGTTCTTCTTCTTGGCACCATTCTAGGTCGGCGCCATGAGCTGGGTTGGTGGACCGGCTGTCGAACAACATGCGTGCTCTCGTCCTCCTGCAGGACACGGCCCTCCTTCCTTGACCCGCAGTAGTTCCCAGCAGCTGGCCTAGGGCACCTCTCTAGTTCCTCCCGTAGTGAGCTCTCCAGGTGGAGGCCCGTAGGCAACACTGTGCAGCGCGGAGGTGAACGCGTCGCCGGCGAACGACCCCGAGTCAGGCTCCTGGTGGTGGGAGACCTACAACCCCTCCTGTCTGGCATATGCGCGGACAGTCCTAGCCTCCTTGCGGCCCTCTGAGGCCTACGCCACCGGTGGAAAATGATTTCTAGCCGGGGAGCGGCGTGCGGGAGGGCGGGAGGGGGCAAATGTGGGTGGAAGATGGGGTGGGCGACAATTCCTAACAGTGCTTCATCAGTGCGGTGGCGTAGGAGAGTTTCAGGGCTGGAGGTGGAGGGGTGATGCGAACACTATGGGCAAAGGCGATGTGATGGCGGACCTGTTCTGGCGATGCAGGGAACCCTATCCCTAGTCTGTGGCCCCTTGATGTATCCAAATCGATGATCCCACTGCCCATTTCGTCCCAACCGAGGCCCACAACACTAGGGGAGTGGGGGCCCGGGCGTCTTGGATCCTCCAAGGGAGGATTGGGTCTACGAGGACACGGTCTAGTTGAGTGGGCCTCCTAGAAGGATGGCTCAAGCCCAGCCTCGGCGCGGGGTGGAGGGCACGCTCCCTCCCTCCTCGCGCGTCTCAAGCGGCGGCGGCCCTTACAGGAGTGTTGGCCCCATGTCTTCCTCGACACTAGAGTCCCTCCCCGCCGTTGAAGCCACACCCTAATCATGCGGCAGGGCCGAACCTCCGGCCGGTGCGGCCTTTCTCCCCCGAAGAGGATTCCTCCTCGTGGACGGGCATGAGCATGCCCGTGTTCTGAAGTGGGCTTCTTCCTCCTCCTCCGCGGCCTCCTACGTGTCGACCTTGTCGGTGACGTCCGCCCAACGCCAGCCTCGAAGCGACTCGGGAGGTGTGACCACAGGGGGGAAGGAGCCATCGTCCGAGACTCCAAGGACACCAGCAGGGAACCAACTATGGGCTCAACAGTTCACTGCCAGTGGTGCTCTAGTGTGGTCACCCTCCATCGCCAAAGCACTCGCCTATTCTGGCCTCACCATACAGAAATCAATTCAGATGAGTCTGTATCTAGGAAAAGTTGAGTCTACTCTAGCCTATGCCCGAAAAAACCATTCAAATCTGATTTAAAACTACTAAAACCTTGGTTTCTGCAAAATATAAAACCCACAAAGCCTCTTGACAATCCCAAGCATGTACCAATAGGCTTATTCTTGCATTGTGGTGTAACTTGCCAATACATTCAATATGTATTGACCATTCATGACTACAACCTATCATGTTATAGGTATTTCTTGTCATCTATAGAGGATATTTATGAAGGGTACATGATATGTCGCAAACGTATCTATAATTTTTGATGTTCCATGCTTGTTTAGTATCCACTCTGCTTTGTATACACTTTGAGGTATTTTATACACTTTCTGGAACTAACCTATTGACAAGATGCCATAGTGCCAGTTGCCTGTTTTCTGTTGTTTTTGGTTTCAGAAAAGCTAAAAAATGAATATTCTCGGAATTGGACGGGACAAAAGCCAAAGTTACTATTTTTCCAGAAGACTCACAAAGCCTGAAGGAGAGACGGAGGAGGACACCAGGGTGGCCACACCGTAGGGTGGTGCGATCCCACCCTGGGCGCGACCCCCAGGTCCTCCACCGACCTTGCCCCCTTCACCTATAAGAAGCCTCGGATGAGAAAACCCTAAAACATCCATCATACATCCACAAAAAGTTCCGCAGTGCCGCCGCCACTGAAGGGTAGATTTGAGGGACATAAGTCTTTGTTCTGGCACCCTGCCAGGGATGGGGAAGTGCCCCCGGAGCCATCTCCATCAATCTCCACCATCATCTCCATCGCCGTTGCTGATTCCCATGATGAGGAGGGAGTAGTTCTTCCTTGAGGCTAAGGGCTCTACCGGAAGCTATGTGTTCATCTCTCTCTCTATGCATGATCATATTATGATCATGAGCTTTGTAATCAAGTAGATCTACTCTTCTACTCAAGTGCTTTAATAGATCTCTGGATCTATCCACGTGTGTGAAAGTGACAGCATGCATATCGTGGTGGCACTTAGGCTAGAGTTTACATAAATACTCAAGTTCTTCAATAGATCTCTGCTCTCCCCACGTGTGTGAAAGTGACTGTGTGCACGCCGTGGTGGCACTTAGGCTAGAGTTTATAAATATTTATCATGAGTATATTTTGAGTTGGTTGTCTCTATGAAATTATGGTGTTTGTTGGAACCGTCTAGCGCTCAAGGTGACAGTGTGGGGTTATATAGATGGGGAAGGCGGACTTTGAGGAGTGCTATTATAGCCCTACCATGGATTAGAGTGTCCAACCGAAGAGTAGTTCAGCGTAGTATCATGAAGAGAATATATTTATTGAGAGTGTTCACTAGTGAAAGTATGATCCCTAGGCCTTGTTTCTAAGCATTGAAACACCATTTGCAACTAGATCTGTTACATGTTTGCTTGCTTCCATCTATTTGCCTTTAGTCTTATCCTCCCCGTCAAAAGCTCTTCTCTGGCACCTATACACCTGACAAGTGTATTGGGTGTGTTGGGGACACAAGATACTTCTTGTATCTTGATTGCAGGGTTGCTTGAGAGGGATACCTTTGACCACTTCCTCCCTGAGTTCGATAAACCTTGGGTAATCCACTTAAGTGAAACTTGTTGCTGTTCTACAAACCTCTGCACTTGGACACCCAACAATTGTTTATAAGAATATAAGTGCGTAGACATCAAGCTCTTTTCTGGTGCCATTGCCGGGGGAGGTAAGGTAAAAGTTACTCACACCCTCTTAGAGTGTGAGTGCTCGAAGTTATTTCCTATAGATTCTGCAATTTTGTATTTTTTTTCTTGTTTTCACTAGTTAGGCTTAATGGAAAACAACAAAAAAATTAGAGAGCTTTATAGTATTTATCTTGAGTTAGGACATGAAGTGTTTGAAGAGAAAATTTAAAAACCTATGGAGCTTTATTTGCATGCTAATAGCAATGTTATTAGTATGAATTCTTTGAACACCATTATTGCTAATGATATGGAAATTTCTAAGCTTGGGGTAACTAGTTTTTATGAAAATGATCTTTTTTAGTTCCCTAGCTTTGGAAGATAGCTATTCTATTGCTTATGATGATACCAAACCTCCAATATATGATGATTACGATGATGAATACGATATTTTCAATCCACATACTATTGAGGATAAAATTAATTATGATTACAATATGCCTCCTATATTTGATGATTATGGTGATGAGAATATTAATGATAGATATTTTGTTGAAATTGCTCCCACTACAATTAATAAGAATGACTATGCTTATGTGGAGAGTAATAATTATTTTATGCATGTGGCTCATGATAAGAATATTTTATGTGATAGTTATATTGCTAATTTTATTCATGATGCTACTGAAAGCTATTACGAGAGAGGGAAACATGGTTTTATGCATCTCGATAATATTCAATTTCCCCTCTTTATGTTGAAAATTTTGAATTTGCACTTGTTTTGTTTTCCTATGCTTGTTGCCTTTGTGCTTGCATGACTTGTTTCTTTACAAGATTCCTATGCATAGGAAGTGGGTTAGACTTAAATGTGTTTTGAATTTGCTTCTTCATGCTCTCTTTTACTTCAATTCATATTCCTTGTGTGAGAATCTTCTCAAAAGTATCATGCCTAACTTAAAGGCGTTAAAGAAAAGTACTTCTTGGAAGATAACCCAATAGTTTTCTTGAGTCTTGGAAGTTATTACTTCTGTAATAACCTCTCTTTATCCTTTTTGATTGATTTTTGTGCCAAGAATAACCTCTATGAGGGAGAAGTAAGATTTGGGGAAGTTGTTGTCCCGAAACAGATTTTTGTGCTTCACTGTAAAAATTCGTGAAAGAACTATGTATGTCGGGTTGAGCTTTAATTTTCTGAATAAATCCCCCAGGTTGTTAGCTAACTTTATTTAGTTCAACACTTTTGATTTGAGCAACAGAAGGTCTTTGAAAAAATCGTTTTCTACCTGCTGGTCTGTTTTGACAGATTACCATCTTTTTGCATTTGCCTCTTTATTGATTTATGTTTGAGTTCTCTTTGGGAAATTGAGCTTTTTGAAGGAAGTGCTACAGTAGCTTGTGTTTGTAATGAAAGTTTTTCTGTTTTGAAACTCAACCCAAAGGTCTATTACTTTTCATTGCACTAATGTTGCTAATGAAGATTCTGTTAAGTCTTGTATGAAGGAAAATTTTCAAGTGTAGGGAAAGAATGATGTAATGAGATGAAGAATGGACAAAAACTCAAGCTTGGGGATGCCACCCCATGTCACCCCAAGAAATATTCAAGAGGTACAAGCGTCAAAGCTTGGGGATGCCCAAGGCATCCCCTTCTTCGTCAATAAAAATCTCATGTCTCTTCATGCACTGTTGTGTTGTTCTTGGAGCGTCTTAGTTTTAGTTTTTAGTTTTCATTTGCTTGGTTTATTGCAATAAGTTGGTTGGATCCCAGAACACTTATTTTGGAGAGAGACAGACTCAGTTTTCATTGCCTAGAACACTATAGTTTTCATTCTTATTGTCTTGTGAGTGTTCTCTTTTGCTAGCACTGTGTTTAGCCTTAGTTTTCTTATGCTTTCTGCTTAGAACTTTATCATGTCATGCTAGATGTTGCTTTGACCTTATGCTAGTGATTATTTATGTAGCATGACTTGTTCTAAAATTGAGATTGCTTAATGTGCCTTGAAAGAATCATTTGTTGTTTTAATATACAAAAGCATAATATTGTGGTATTCTCCTTTGATGCTTTGTTTGGGTTGACTTGGCACATGATCACACCATGTTATGACTATGAACCAGTCACCTTAGACTCTATGATCATTTAGTTTTTGACTTGTGGTACCACTTTATGCTTTGATTGATAATGTTTTGTCGCTTTGCATGATTATGGCCATTATTGCTCTCTTAGTTGGTCGCTCCCAGTATTTTGCTAACCTCCACTTGTATTGAGTAAGCTCTACTCATGCATCCATGTAACATCCCAAAAATCATGATTTAAAAAGCTTGCATATCATTCATGCATTCATGGGAATTTGGTCTTTTTTAAAACAAAATTCAAACAAAAGAAACCAAATTTATGCCTTATACTTGTTCAAGTGAGGCAAGGTTTATATCTTATTTTCTATCTATGCTTAGTTTGCTCAGCATTGTTTTGAAAGTGAATGCAAGGCCACACAAGGATTTCCAAAACAAATTCAAATTTAAACCCACTTGTATGCCTATTAAAAAATATTTCACCAAAGACATGGTTTTAAACTTTAAATCAAATCCAAAATGTTTTTTAATATGATTGGATGTTTTACACACCCCAAGACATAAGAAACACAGTACAAAAATCTGGAGAAAATTCAAATTGAAACAGAATTGAAATAAGCATTCAAATTCAAACTAGAGAATCAAAACAGAAAAAGAAAAAGAGAAATAGAGAAAAAATAAACTATACCAGCTATCTAAGCCAACCCAACTCGCGCCCATTAACCAGCCCACCCGGGAAACCCCTCCCCCTCTCTGTTTCTCACTTCACCCGCGCTACCCCACAGTCACTGTCTGGTGGACCCTCGCCAGTTCACCTCTTTCTTCCCCAAAATCACGCCCGCGACCACGTCGTCGCCGGCCGTTTCCTCCTCATCACTACGATGATCAATCCCATTGATTCACCGCGAGATTTTCGCCCCTGCTCCAGCTACTTAACCCCCACCGCTCTGCGACCATTTCCCCTCACTCAGCACCCCCACTCCGCCACCAGGCTGCCCATATTTCGCAGAACACCGCCGCTGTCCGACGAACTCCAACGAAGAAATTCCGGTGAGACCAATCGCCCATGTCCTTCTAGTTTATACGAGTGTGTTCCTTGTGACCTTGTGCATCCTCTGACATCGTTGGTTTACCTGCGCATGACCCAGGTCGTCGTCCCCGTTCACGCCCGCAAACGCCAGAGCCGTCGCTCGACTCCGGCGATTGATTACGGTAATTACTGAGCGCCCCTTGACCTCGCTTGCACACGACCAGGTTCTCCTTGTCCTTGCGCAGCTACTGATACCACTGGCTTGTGCTAGGACGATCCAGAGCCTCAGCAACGACCTCGTCTGCAAGGACCCAATGCCGCCAGCAACTCTCTCGAGCTCTAGGCCCCGCTACAGCACGCCCCCTACCCAACCGCGACCACGTTGAGCTCCCTCATGCGTGTGCGAGTCTGGTAAGCATCATCATCGCCCCTAGGCCTCGCTAGAATCTCTGTTCCACCATCGCTAGTAGCGCCGCCATTGCCAGCGCCGCCCATCTCCGGTCGTATGCTCTGCAGCATTAGATCTAGATCCAACGCGTAGAATTAGATCACGTAACGAAGGGGTATGGGTGAATCTGTCCTGTGCGATTTCATTTATATCATGCGGCTCACGTTGATCGATCCGGCCGAACCGATACGGGCCAATCAGACACGCCCACGTGTCAGGATTTTAGATTTAAATTCTGTTTTTGAATCTATTAGATATTCAAACTTCTAAATTCAATAACTTTTGACCTTTTTATCCAAAAAATAGAAATAATATACCATTGGAATCACAAAAATAAATCCTACACATCTATGGGATCAGTTTTGTATTTTGTTTCTGTTAAAATGGAATTTTAGGCAGAGACATTTGTAGGCATATTTTGTGTATAAAAATTACTTGGAAAATGTTCTAAAGGGCAAATTAAGTTTATTTGGTGTATAATTGTTTTGTTTATGATTCAGTACTATTTCACTTGTCTTGTTTAGTTTAGAAAAATCATCACATGGCATTTGCATGCATTCATATATTTTTGTATGATTATTAGGATTGTGAATTTGGTGCTATCATTTTATGTGTAGATTTTGGTGCTAGTGGTGATTGTGACTGTGAGGATTGTTGTTACTCCCCCAACTACCAAGGCAAGTGGTGCTTCATACCTTTGTCCCAATATTTTGACTATGCATTAGAAATATTTTGTATAGGGCTTGCATGATAATTTTTGCTAAGTATCTATATGCTATGCTTGGAAACCCTTGTAGTTGAAGAATTGTTAGAATTTTCTCTAAGTTAAGATACTTGCTATTGCCATGCTTAGCCTAGCTAGTAGCAACCAAGGGTGGAATATATAAACATGCTATGGAAAAATATTACTAAGTCTTTGACTTATATTTTTGCTTAATAAAACAACTAAGTGAATGAAACACCTGGGTGGAATGGTAATTGCTTGGTGGTTTTTGGTTGAGTGGTTACCAGGGCCCATTTTCCAATGGTCTACCCTATGTATCTCACTTGTGGAATGCCACCCAGGAACAAAGGGATTTGAGATTCCATATGTTAAGAAGCTTCTAGTACAACCACATGGCATTATGTGCTCTGCCTGGATCATATAGGTTGCAATAACTTAGCCAAATGGACAGTTGGTGGTAGGGAATGATAGGTT
This sequence comes from Avena atlantica, assembly GCA_910589765.1. Taxonomy (NCBI): domain Eukaryota; kingdom Viridiplantae; phylum Streptophyta; class Magnoliopsida; order Poales; family Poaceae; genus Avena; species Avena atlantica. Next base: position 360,613,599 of record OU342739.1, read on the forward strand.
TGGAGCCCGTCCCTTTTGGTCTAAGGGAAGGATTTTGAAAGGTCATGTCTTGATGAAAATCAAGTCTTGTGGGGAAAGTGCACCACCTCTGCATAAGGAAGAAACTAAGTACTTAGCCGTGTCCCCGGTAATGGACAATTTGAGCATCAAGACATGGAAGCTATCAAGAATCTCCTCATCCCAATTTCTAAGTTAAAAACTTGTGGTTGAACAAGGGTGAAGGTTCACCAATGTCTATTGGTGGTTCCTGGGGAGTTTTTGCCAAACAAAAACTTAGTGTTTTCAACTGATAGGTAAAACCTATTTTGAGCAAAGCAAGCCTAAGCTACACGTAGCCAAATTCGTGTAGAAGCTAGATACTATTATTCTACTAAGGTATCACTTGCCAATACTATTCCAATGTATTGACCCACTGTGGTTGTAACTTGTGATGTTGCAGGTTACTCTGATGAGGATTAGGGTTATGAGTCTACACTCAACATGCTTGCCTATGGCACATGAAGATGAAGACTTTTATTTACGTTGTTAAGTTAAACTCTTGTACTAGCCTATGGCTATGGAGTTGTAAAATACCATGTTATCTCTGGAATGATGATGTAATAATGACCTTTGTTTCTGTGTACTTCATCGTAAACTGTGGATGCTAGCACTTGATCCAGGGACTAGCATTAATATCACAGGGACCTTTAACTTTATAAAGGTGGGGTCTTACAGATGGTATCAGAGCACTGTGTTGCCTGTAGGATTATGACTCTAGGATTGGATTAGAAACCACTAAGGAAAAAAATTCATCACTATGAAAAATTTCCACACTTGTCTTTTTCTTCTCGTAAACTTTTCTAATCTTCTTTCTCATCTCTATTTGTAGATGAAGTCCATCAACGAAGCTGTGAGGAAGGGACCACTCATGACCATGACTTTGGAGTGTGAGACTGAATTTCCCAAGGCCCTCAAGAACCTTATGGTTACCATGGGGATACATGGTGCAACTGTGTACAAAGGATTCCTTGTGATGGATGAAGGAGAAGAGTACTGGTGGGTGCAACTTCACTTGTATAAAAACAAGGAAGACAACCACATGGAGTCAGGATTCTGCATGGTCACCAACTCAGAAATGCACACAACATTCTTTGACTCTGCAAGAAATGCAGCTTGGAATTCTATCAAGGATCTTGGTGATAGACTCAAGTGCAGAATGCTCAACACTCAAAATGACCTTAGAGAAGAAAAGAAGCATACCCAAGAGTTGGAAAATACCAACCAACAACTAAGGGGAGACATCATAGACTTAATATGGGATTCTTGTGAACAAGATAGACATATGGCTACTAAGGATGCCCTGATAGCTATTTTGTCTAGTGAGTGAGAGTTGTAACGTACTTCGTTAGTTGGACCACCACACTTATCGTTTGTACTTCCAAAAATTTGTCTAAGTTATGTTGAACCTTTGATGTTTGTATTGGATTTGTGTATGCCATGACTTGTGTGTTTGTTGCAAAAGATGTGCTTGTGATATTTTGTCTTGTGATTTTTCTCTATTGATGTTGATTCTAACTTTTCTCTATCTTATAAAAATAGATGCCTAATGTTGTTATCAACACGGCCGAGGAGTTCAAGGGAACTCGTTTTGGTACTCGTATCATTGAGCTCACTAGCATGCTCAACCTTCCACTTCCTAGCATCATGACACTTCCACTCACCAAGTTTGAGAGGAAGGATCTTTGGGGCTTCAGAGTCACTCAGTGGGGACGCCAGACAGAGCCAACCATGAAGACCATCACTTTCAAGCTGATGCATGACGACAAGGAGAAAGGCCTAGATGTAGTCATGCAGGATTAGGGTGGGCGCCTGGTAGGGAGACACTCCACCGAGCTTAGAGGTCTTTACTTTCACCCCTTTGAGAGACGCAACAAGGAGGGTGAGGCCATAGAGTACGAGGATGCTGCTAGAGAGACGATGGAGCCGATTCGTCTGTACCTCCAGGACCTAGAGGGTCTTATTAGACACCTAGATACTGATAGGACCAACATCATGCTTAGCAATGACGAGCTCCAGGTTCAGCTTCGTGAGAAGGACAAGCTCTTCACGAGCAAGACGAGATAGTCAAGGAAATGGAGGCCAAGTTTGAAAGCCAGGACAAGAAGTTCAAGAGCCAGGAGAAAAGAGTCCAAGACAGGAACAAGAAGATCCGGGAGATGAAGGAAGAGCTTGAGGCCAAGGACTTCGAGCTTGAGCATCAGCAGGGAGTGATCGAGAGGCTTCGCTCACAGAAGAGGGTTCTTAGGTCCTAGATAGAGGCCTTGACTACTAGTGTTGATGAGTACAAGACCGCCATGGAGAATGCAGGTCTTACCCTCATTGATATAGAGATTGACGCGGAGGAGTAGTGTGGACTACTCAATTATCTTTCATCTATCGTACTTTTGTTTATTGAGTCGCAATGACCATCCAACATGTGGGTGGCTTGCTATGGTGTGTTTTGCATTTCAAAACTTGTTGTTTATGTCATTCAAAATCTATGTTATTTTGATGCTTGGTTATTGTGATTGAGTATGTGATGTATTGTGCATGTTAAGCATCTATGGGTATCTCATTCTTATCCTTATGAAAACCACAGATGCCTCCTCGATGTGCCAACCCCAACCCAAACAACAACAACAACAACAATGTCACTCCCGAGATGCAACAGTTGATGACAATACAGGCACAACTGATGCATATGATGACCACTTTCATGCAGAACCAGAATCAGAATAACAACAACAACAATAACAACAACAACAACAACAACAACAACAACCAGAATAATCCGCCAGGATTTGACATGCTCACCATATTCCTAAGACTGAGACCTGCAAAGTTCTCAGGAACCACTGATCCAATGGTGGCCAATGATTGGCTACGTTCAGTGAACAAGGATTTAGTGACTGTCGGCTGCACCGACGAAGAGAAAGTCAGGTTTGCAGCACATCTGCTGGAAGGGCCAGCAGCAACCTGGTGGGACAACTTTCAGATCACCACTCCCATTGATGATGTGACATGGGCTATCTTTGAGGATGGATTCTATACAGCTCACATCTCATACATAGTGATGAATTGGAAGAAGAAGGAATTCCACAATCTAAAATAGCGTCACCATAGCGTGGCCGAGTATATTGAGGAGTTCAACAATCTGGCGCGTTATGCACCGGATGAAGTTGATACTGATGCCAAGAGGAAGGAGAAATTCCTCGAAGGACTGAATGATGAACTGAATCTGCAGCTGTCTGTTGCCTATGTCCCAACCTACCAATCACTTTGTGACAAGGCTACCATCTTGGAGAACAAGATGAAACAGGTTGAGAGCAGGAAGAGGAAGCACAGCTTGGGATCATCTCACAAGCGTTCCCATCATGATGATAGTGGGAGTTCTGGATCCCACAAACATGGAAAGTACAACAACCACCACAGCCACAACCGCCATCATGACAACAAGCATCACCGTAGTCATGATAATGACAAGTACAAGAACCACAAGAGTGGACACAAGAGTCACCACAGTGGAGGTGGAAGTGAAAGTGGAAGTCAGCCTGCAAAGAGAGATATCAGTCAGGTTGAATGCTTCAAGTGTAAGAAGATGGGACACTATGCAAATGAGTGCCCAGAGAAGAAGGTTGAAGGAACCACCAAGCCCAACCCTTTCCAGACGGGACAAGTGAACCACATCAATGTGGAAGAAATATATGAGGAATCTGATGCTGTGGCGGGTAAGTTCAAACTCAATTCTATTCCAGCACTTGTTCTTTTTGATACTGGTGCATCGCATTCATTCATATCAAGAGCATTTGTTGATAGAAATGGATTTCCAACTAAAAATATTGGGTGTCCTATAAAGGTAAGTTCTCCCAGTGTAGATATGATAGTAAGCCTTGGATGTCGTGATCTAGTAATAGAATTTGGAAAGCATAAGTTTCCAGTTAGTCTGATAATCCTAGATTCCCAAGGACTGGATGTTATTTTGGGAATGGATTGGATGACCAAGTATGAAGGAGTACTAGATTGTGCCAATCGTACTGTCGCACTCACAACCCCGGATCAGAAACGGATTAGATTCAAGTCTAACTTTGAATCAAAAGGGAGTAAGCTAAATTCTCTTAAGGGTCTTAGCACAGACATGTGCTAATTGTGAGAGAATATCCAGATGTGTTTCTGGAAGAATTGCCGGGAATGCCACCAGATAGAGACATGGAGTTTTTGATTGACTTGCTGCCAGGATCAGGACCAATAGCAAAGAGACCTTACAAGATGTCAGTTGATGAGTTGAAAGAACTCAAGAAACAACTTGGAGAATAGTTGCAGAAAGGATTTATTCAACCAAGTTCTTCATCTTGGGGAGCAGCAGTCTTGTTTGTTGAAAGGAAAGATAGAAGTCAAAGGTTATGCATAGATTACCGTTCACTCAATTAGGTGACTATCAAGAAAAAATATCCTTTGCCCAGAATCAATGACTTGTTTGATCAGTTAGAAGGATCCTGTGTATTCTCAAAGATTGATCTCTGGTCAGGCTATTTTCAGCTTAAGATAAGGGAACAAGACATACCTAAGACTGCTTTCACCACTATGTATGAATTGTATGAATACAACGTGATGCCATTTGGTTTGACCAATGCACCAGCCTACTTCATGAATATGATGAACAAGGTGTTCATGGAGTTTCTTGACAAGTTTGTTGTCGTTTTCATCAATGACATTGTGATATATTCCAAGAGCAATGAAGAGCATGAAGGACATTTGCGTTTGATACTTGAGAAGCTTAGAGAGCATAAGCTGTATGCAAAATTCAGCAAGTGTGAATTCTGGTTGAATGAAGTTGGATTTCTTGGACACATTGTGTCAGGAGATGGTGTACCAGTTGATCCCGCAAAAGTGTCAGCTGTAACTGAATGGGAATCTCCTAAGTCAGTGAAGGAAGTTCGTAGTTTCCTTGGCTTGGCAGGATACTATAGAAGGTTCATTGAGAATTTCTCAAAGGTAGCTAAGCCAATGACGGAGTTACTTAACAAAGACAAGAAGTTTGATTGGACTTAAGGATGTGAACTCAATTTCCAAGAGTTGGAGAAGAGACTAGTGATAGCACCAGTCTTATGTCTGCCAGACTTGGAGAAGGATTTCCAAGTATATTGTGATGCATCTCATCAAGGATTAGGTGCAGTTCTGATGCAAGAAGGGAAAGTTGTGTTTTATGCCTCAAGACAACTCAAAACTCATGAAGTAAATTATCCTACTCATGATTTGGAGTTAGCCTCTGTTGTCCATGCACTCAAACATGGAGACATTATCTTTTGGGAAAACGATGTGAGGTGTTCACAGATCACAAAAGTTTGAAGTATATCTTCACCCAGAAAGAAATCAACATGATACAAATAAGATGGTTGGAACTCATCAAAGACTATTACTTGAGTCTACAATACCACCCCGGTAAAGCAAATGTTGTAGCTGATGCATTAAGCCATAACGTTATGTGAATGGCCTTACTAAGGGAGAGTTTCCAGATGACCTGTGTGCCAATTTAAGGAACTCAGATTGGAGATAGTGCCTGAAGGACATCTCATGTCATTGGATGTTAAACCCACCTCGTTGTACAAAATCAAGGAAGCCCAAAAGACGGACAAGGAAATTTAAGAGATTAAGGAAAAGATTGGTAAGGGAAAAGCCAAAGGATTCCATGAAGACAAACGGGGTACTTTATGGTATGGAAAACGTATCTGCATTCGCAAGATCCGGAGCTTCGGAAATTGATTTTACAAGAAGCACACAACTCACCATATTCCATCCATCCGGGTAACACCAAAATGTACATGGATGTGAAGGAAAGATTTTGGTGGAATAATCTCAAGAAGGACATCGCCGAACATATTGCTTTGTGTGATGTATGTAGTAGAGTGAAAGCGGAACATCAGAAACCCGTAGGATTGTTACAACCACTACCTATTCCTGATTGGAAGTGGGACAAGATTGGCATGGATTTCATCACTAGACTGCCAAGGACTAGATCTGGATATGATTCTATTTGGGTTGTAGTGGATCGCCTAACTAAAGTGGCTCATTTCATACCCGTGAAGACAACCTATACAAGTGCTAAGTTAGCCAAGATCTATATGAATAGGATTGTGTGTCTGCATGGAGTACACAAGATTATCGTGTCTAATAGGGGAACCCAATTCACTTCCCATTTTTGGAGGCAACTGCATGAGTCATTGGGAATGAGATTGGAATTCAGTACTGCTTTTCATCCCCAGACTAATGGACAGACAGAAAGGATCAACCAGATTTTAGAGGATATGTTGAGGGCATGTGCCCTAGATTACGGAGCTAGTTGGGATGAAAGTCTGCCTTACACAGAATTCTCTTACAACAATAGCTATCAAGCCAGTATTGAAATGACACCGTTTGAATTTCTCTATGGGAGAAAGTGTACTACACCATTGTTATGGAATGGTGTTGGAGAAAGAAACTTGTTCGGGCCAGAACTAATCGAAGAAGCTGAAGAGAAAGTCAAGTTAGTGAAGGACAGATTGAAGATAGCACAGTCCCGACAAAAGAGCTACGCAAATCCAAAGCATAGAGAAGTCACCTATGAGGTGGGTGATAGATCATACCTTAGAGTATCACCACTTCGTGGAGTGAAGAGATTTGGAGTCAAAGGAAAATTGGCCCCAAGATATGTTGGACCATTCAAGATTCTGAGCCGTAAAGGAGAAGTAGCATATGAGATTGAATTGCCTGAATCATTGTTTGCCGTTCACAATGTGTTTCATGTGAGTCAGCTAAAGAAATGCCATCCGGAGATCGAACAGACTTCTTCGAAGGATACTATACCTTTGGAAGAGGTCCAATTGGAAAGTGATCTCACCTATGAGGAGAAACCTATCAAGATTCTCGAGACCGCAGAAAGAGTAACTCGGACAAAGACTATCAAATTCTGCAAAGTTCAGTGCAACCATCAGACCGAGGAAGAAGCAACATGGGAAAGAGAAGATGATCTTCGGAAAGACCACCCTCACCTATTTACTAGCCAATCCGAATCTCGATGGCGAGATTCACCTTAAGGGGTTTAGATTTGTAACATCCCAAAAATCATGATTTAAAAAGCTTGCATATCATTCATGCATTCATGGGCATTTGGTCTTTTTCAAAAAAAAATTCAAACAAAAGAAACCAAATTTATGCCTTATACTTGTTCAAGTGAGGCAAGGTTTATATCTTATTTTCTATCTATGCTTAGTTTGCTCAGCATTGTTTTGAAAGTGAATGCAAGGCCGAACAAGGATTTCCAAAACAAATTCAAATTTAAACCCACTTGTATGCCTATTAAAAAATTATTTCACTAAAGACATGGTTTTAAACTTTATTTCAAACCCAAAATGTTTTTGAATATGATTGGATGTTTTACACACCCCAAGACACAAGAAACACAGTACAAAAATCTGGAGAAAATTCAAATTGAAACAGAATTGAAATAAGCATTCAAATTCAAACCAGAAAATCAAAACAGAAAAAGAAATAGAGAAATAGAGAAAAAATAAACTAAACCAGCTATCTAACCAACACCAACTCGCGGCCCATTAACCAGCCCAGCAAGACCACCCGGGAAACCCCTCCCCCTCTCTGTTTCTCACCGCACCCGCGCTACCCCACAGTCACTGTCTGGTGGACCCTCGCCAGCTCACCTATTTCTTCCCCAAAATCACGCCCGCGACCATGTCATCGCCGTCCATTTCCTCCTCATCACTGCGATGATCAATCCCATTGATTCACCGCGAGATTTTCGCCCCTGCTCCGGCCACTTAACCCCCACCCCTCTGTGACCATTTCCCCTCACTCAGCACCCCCACTCCCCCACCAGGATGTCCATATTTCGCAGAACACCGCCACTGTCCCACGAACTCCGACGACGAAATTCCGGTGAGACCAATCGCCCCTGTCCTTCTGGTTCAGACAAGTGTGTTCCTTGTGACCTTGTGCATCCTCTGACATCTTTGGTTTGCCTGCGCATGACCCAGGTCGTTGTCCCCGTTCACGCCCGCAAACGCCAAAGCTGTCGCTCGACTCGGCGATCGATTACGGTAATTACTAAGCACCCCTTGACCTCGCTTGCACACGAACAGGTTCGCCTTGTCCTTGCGCAGCTACTGATACCACTGTCTTGTGCTAGGACGAACCAGAGCCTCGGCAACGACCTCGTCTGCAAAGACCCGACGCCGCCAGCAACTCCAACGAGCTCTAGGCCCCGCTACAGCACGCCTCCTGCCCAACCGCGGCCACGTTGATCTCCCTCGTGCGCGTGCGAGTCTGGTAAGCATCATCGCCGCCCCTAGGCCTTGCTAGAATCGCCGTTCCACCATCGCCAATAGCATTGCCGCTGCACCGCCGTCGCCAGCGCCGCCCATCTCTGGTCGTATGCTCTGCATCGTTAGATCTAGATCCAACACGTAGAATTAGATCACTTAACGAAGGGGTACGGGTGAATCTGGCTTGTGCGATTTCATTTAGATCATGCGGCTCATGTTCGATCCGGCCGAACCGGTACGGGCCAATCAGACACGCCCACGTGTCTGGGTTTTAGATTTAAATTCTGTTTTTGAATCTATTAGATATTCAAACTTGTAAATTCAATAACTTTTGATCTGCTTATCCAAAAATACAAATAATATACAATTGGAATAAAAAAAGAAATCCTACACATCTATGGGCTTAGTTTTGTATTTTGTTTCTGTTAAAATGGAATTTTAGGCAGAGACATTTGTAGGCATATTTTGTGTATAAAAATTATTTGGAAAATGTTCTTAAGGGCAAATTAAGTTTATTTGGTGTATAATTGTTTTGTTTATGATTCAGTACTGTTTCACTTGTCTTGTTTGGTTTATAAAAATCATCACGTGGCATTAGCATGCATTCATATGTTTTTGTATGATTATTTGGAATGTGAATTTGGTGCTATCATTTTATGTGAAGATTTTGGTGCTAGTGGTGATTGTGACTGTGAGGATTGTTGTTAATCCCCAACTACCAAGGCAAGTGGCGCTTCATACCTTTGTCCCAATATTTTGACTATGCATTAGAAATATTTTGTATAGGGCTTACATGATAATTTTTGCTAAGTATCTATATGCTATGCTTGGGAAATCCTAGTAGTTGTAGAATTGTTAGAATTTTCTCTAAGTTAAGATACTTGCTATTGCCATGCTTAGCCTATGTAGTTGCAACCAAGGGTGGAATATATATACATGCTATGGAAAAATATTGCTAAGTCTTTGACTTATGTTTTTGCTTAATAAAACAACTAAGTGAATGAAACACCTGGGTGGAATGGTAATTTCTTGGTGGTTTTTGGTTGAATGGTTACCAGGGACCTTTTTCCAATGGTCTACCATGTGTATCTCACTTGTGGAATGCCACCCAGGAACAAAGGGATTTGAGATGCCATATGTTAAGAAGCTTCTAGTGCAGCCACATGGCATTATGGGTTCTGCCTGGATCATATAGGTTGCAATAACTTAGCCAAATGGACAGTTGGTGGTAGGGGATGATATGTTTGGAGCGCGTCCATTTTGGTCTAAGGGAAGGCTTCTTAAAGGTCTTGTGGGGAAAGTGCACCACCTCTGCAGAAGGAAGAAACTAAGTACTTAGTCGTGTCCCCGGTAATGGACAATTTGAGCATCAAGATATGGAAGCTATCAAGAATCTCCTCATCCAAATTTATAAGTTAAAAACTTGTGGTTGAACAAGGGTGAAGGCTCACCAATGTCTATTGGTGGTTCCTGGGGAGTTTTTTCCAAAAAAAAACTTAGTGTTTTCAACTGATAGGCAAAACCTATTTTGAGCAAAGCAAGCCTAAGCTACACTTAGCCAAATTCATGTAGAAGCTAGATACTATTATTCTACTAAGGTATCACTTGCCAATACTATTCCAATGTATTGACCCACTGTGGCTGTAACTTGTGATGTTGCAGGTTACTCTGATGAGGATTAGGGTTATGAGTCTACGCTCAACATGCTTGCCCGTGGCACATGAAGATGAAGACTTTTATTTATGTTGTTAAGTTAAACTCTTGTACTAGTCTATGGCTATGGAGTTGTAAAAGACTATGTTATCTCTGGAATGACGATGTAATAATGACCTTTGTTTCTGTGTACTTCATCGTAAACGGTGGATGCTAGCAATTGATACAGGGACTAGCATTGCAATCACAGGGACCTTTACCTTTATAAAGGTGGGGTCTTACAATCCAAGTCCCAAGAAACCAAGTTATTCCAAAGTGTACACTATAAATGCCTATGCATGGTGTGGTACACCATTCCAAGTATATTCTTGTTTTATATATCTTCCAAATTAAACTTGTTATGTGAAAGTTAGTGATTAAAGCTGTCACAAACTTGATGGCACACTTTATTTTTCTTGCCACTAATAAACTTGAACCATTGTGTCATCTATGTTGTATATGCTTGCACTTATACGTTGGGATTAGCAGAACCGTGCTGTCACGGGGAACGCTTTCAACACCTGGAAATATCTACCCAGTTAATATCATGCTCTTTTGTTTATCAATGTCATTGGTGTGAAATAAAAGGGGAGCTTTTGTTTATCAATGTCCATGGAGTTATGTATATGTGTTAGAGAAACGCCTGGGCCGCTATCCTAATCATGGTGGAAACTTGCAGCATCACCATATTGAGCAATCTATGAAGCATTCTTCTTATAAAAAAGAGATTGAGAAAAGGAAAAAAATGAGAAAAGAGGAAAGAGAGAAAAAAACACCATTTTCCCATGGTAAATAAGAAGATTGCTGAGATGCTCATTGTCTGCTTGCCTTGTCATTTTGATATGGGATAGCTCCTGTATCATTGGGAAAGGGGTACCCCGTTGGCGGTTCTCTATGATACACATGTACTTACTATGATAAGAACTTTCCGGTAACTAAAGTTGAGTAGCATGAGGAGCGGCCCTCGTACTCAATGGACATGAGATTGCCAACTTATACTTTGTCAAGAATATACTCCATATTTTGTTCACTTTAACCTTAATCACTTCAAGATGCTTATGATAGGGGTAATGAGAGATTAAATATAACAAGTACCATAATTTTTGGAAGCTCTTTATGAAACTTGAAATCCCTTCTTCCCTTTGAAGGGCCTTTCTTATACTTTTATATTGAGTCTCCACCTTCTATCCTTAGGCACCAATTAAGAGAGCATAGTTGTCATTCTTAGTTCTATGTGCATTGTCCCAAAACTTATTGATTGATAATGTTGATATTGCTTGTTCTTGAACTATTTGTATCTAGTTACCCTTATGAACTTTGAAAAGTGTCCTATGCATTTATGTTTTGATACTCCATGAGGGACAAGCTGAATGCCACTATGCTATGTTTTCTATTTGTGAAATAAACAAACGTTTTTCAATGCATTGTTATTCATGACCTTTGTTTGTATTCTTTCATGTTGCAGCATAGTTGCTTTGTCTTATTGTTAGAACTTCATCTTTCATGCTCATGTTTAGAGTACTTTGATCCCAACTTTCAATGCTTGCAAATGGTTTGATCATGATTGTGATGGTGCATGTCACCTCAAAAATTACTATTTTTTATCACTTACCTACTCAAGGAGGAGCAAGAGTTAAGCTTGGGGATGCTTGATACGTCGCAAACTTATCTATAATTTTTAATGTTCCATGCTTATTTAGTATACACTTTTCTTTGATTTGTCTACACTTTGAGGTATTTTTATAAACTTTCTGGAACTAACCTATCTACAAGATGACATAGTGCCAGTTGCCTGTTTTCTGCTGTTTTTGGTTTCAGAAAAGCTAAAACATGAATATTCTCAGAATTGGACGGGACAAAAGCCAAAGTTACTTTTTTTTCAGAAGACTCACGGAGCCCGAAGCAGAGATAGAGGAGAACACCAGGGTGTCCACACCATAGGGTGGTGCCGGCCCACCCTAGGCACGCCACTAGGGGGTGTGGGCCCCCTGGGCCTCCATCGACCTTGCCCCCTTTGACTATAACAAGCCTCTGATGAGAAAACCCTAAGAAATCCATCATACATCCACACAAAAATTTGCAGCGTCGCCGCCACCAAAGGGGAGATTCGGGGGACAGAAGTCTCTGTTCTGACGCCCTGCCAAGGATGGGGAAGTGCCCCCGGAGCCATCTCCATCGATCTCCACCACCATCTCCATCACCGTTGCTGATTCCCATGATGAGGTGGGAGTAGTTTTCCTCGAGGCTAAGGGATCTACCGGTAGCTATGTGTTCATCTCTCTCTATGCATGATCATATTGTGATCATTAGCTTTGTAATCAAGTAGATCTACTCTACTACTCAAGTGCTTTAATAGATCTCTAGCTCTCCCCACATGTGTCAAAGTGACAGCATGCATATCGTGGTGGCACTTAGGCTAGAGTTTACATAAATACTCAAATGCTTTAATAGATCTCTGCTCTCCCCACGCGTGTGAAAGTGACAGCGTGCACGCCGTGGTGGCACTTAGGCTAGAGTTTCTAAATATTTCGCATGAGTATATTTTGAGTTGATTGTCTCTATGAAACTGTGGTGTTTGTTGGAACTGTCTAGCACTCAAGGTGATAGTGTGGGGTTATCTAGATGGGGAAGGCGGACTTTGAGGAGTGTTGTTTTAGCCCTACCATGGATTAGAGTGTCCAACCGGAGAGTAGTTCAGGGTAGTATCATGAAGAGAATATATTTATTGAGAGTGTTCACTAGTGAAAGTATGATCCCTAGGCCTTGTTTCTAAGAATTGAAACACCGTTTGTAACTAGATTTGTTACATGTTTGCTTGCTTCCATCTATTCTCCATTAGTCTTTTCCTCCCCGTCAGAAGCTCTTTTCTGGCACCGTTACCACTTATAATCATCCATACCACTTGTATTTCACTATCTCTTCGCCGACTAGTGCACCTATACACCTAAAAAGTGTATTGGATGTGTTGGGGATACAAGAGACTTCTTGTATCTTGATTACACGGTTGCTTGAGAGGGATACCTTTGACCACTTCCTCCCTGAGTTCGATAAACCTTGGGTAATCCACTTAAGGAAAACTTGTTGTTGTTCTACAAAACTCTGTACTTGGAGGCCCAGCAACTGTCTACAAGAATAGAAGTGCGTAGACATCAGTACACGATACCCCTATTGATTGCCTGTGGCAGATTTACTGGAGTCGCCACTTTGTTTATTTGGTCCTCTGCTGTTCACTTTGGCCTACAGACATTCATGTAATGACTATGTATTCAGTGTTGGTATGTCGTAATAATGATGAAACTAGTAGATGATTAGGACTAGTACAATGGTTGCACATAACTCCAGATTCTACCAGGTCCGAGTTGTCACAGATGGTATCAGAGCCATATCAACTCTAGGTCATGGCCTTAGGTTTGGAAACCCTAGGAAATTAGTTTAACAAACTATCCTTGAAAATTCCTTATACTCTTGTATATCAATTTAGAAGTTTACTAACTCTTTACTGATTTCAAGTTATAGATGGCCAAAGTTGCTAATGAGATCTTTGTCACATCCCAAGATTTTCCAAATCTTGTAATGTGAAAATAAATGAATAAAATAAAACTTTGTTTGATTTTCAAGGCCAGAAGAAGCTTTTTTTTAGGGTAATAACAGTAGGAAAGACTCCTACTGCCTCATTTTCATTAATAATGGGTCAGAATCAGTAAGGTTCCATATTTACACAGAGACAGAGGATGGGGGAGAGACTCAAAAAAGGTCAGAAAATATAAATCTAGGAGTACAAGAAGGTTTACAAACTATGAATAATGCTCTTGATAAGTGGATGTAGCTACTCTTTAGTCCTATGAATCAGTAGTGACAGATCAGCAGCAAATCTTGATTTCCAAGCCTGAACTGATGGTTGTATGTTATTAAACCCGAGATTGTTTCTCTCTTTCCAGATGTTCCAAGAGCCCAGCAAGGTATTTTCCATAAACAGCTTTTTATTCCAGCTCTTTTTTCCTTGCTCAATGATCTGGAGCCTAGAGTTATTCATAGCCCAAGAGATGTTAATTGAACTCCAGCAATCTTGGCTAAATGGGCAATGAAAAAACAAGTGTTCAATTGTTTCCTCAGTACTGTGATTGCACATAAAACAATCATATCCAGTCCCCAATGCATAATGTCTTCTTCTTAACATGTTCCTTGTATTCAATCTGTCAGACAGAATTAACCACCCAAAGAACTTCACTTTTGCTGTGCACTTCGATTTCCACAGCCATTTAAAGGATATGTGTGGATTTATATTTCTGAAATTTTATTGATAATATTTGCTGGAAGTGAATTCTTTGTCCCCCCAAACATAGCTCCAAGTGTCATGTGAATGTTCTCTTAGTTCAATTTCTCTACAGCTATTCTGAATGTCCTTCAATTCAGTTAGTGCTTCAGGTGATAAAGGGAGATAAAAGAGTTGTGTTAAACTATCAGCTGTAAGAAACTCCTGAACAGAGATATCTTCCTTCCTAGCATAAGAGTAAATGGTTGGGTGACTCTCTTCTAAGATGGTTACAGACCATTGATCCTTCCAAAACAGTGTGGTAGCCCCATTACCAATAGAGATTTTAGCGATTCCTCTGAATAAGTGTGAAAGCCTAGAAACATCTCTCCACCAGAAAGAGCCACAGGGTCCAGAAGCATGGGGAACAATGTTGTTGTAATATGCATTCCATACTAGGGAGACCCAAGGTGTGTCATCCTTATTATAGAACTTATGCAGGAACTTAAGCAAAAGACCTTCATTCTGAATTTTAAGGTTGACAATGCCAACACCTCCTCTACATTTGGGCCTACAAATCATATCCCAAGCAGCTAAAGAATTACATTTTTCCCCCACTTCAGTTTTCTTGTTCCATAAACAGTGTCTCTGAATTTTTTCTATATGCCCCACAATCTTCTCTGGTAGTTTGATTGCACACATTGTGAAAGTTGCAATTGAAGCCAGTAAAGAATTAATCACAGTAACTCTCCCACTATAAGACATCATCATGAATGAGGCAGAAACCTTTCTTTCAACTCTGTCAATCAGTGGCATAAGATCATAAACAGTGGGTTTAGTGATGCCAAGAGGAAGCCCCAAATAAGTGAAAGGCATTTTGGCAATTGCACATCCCAATATATCTGCAATTTCCTGAGATAAGTTATCAGCCAGATTTATTGGTATTAGGTGTGACTTATGAAAATTAATTTGTAAACCAGTAGAAATAGCATAATTCTGAAGAATCCCTTTCATTATCTGTATTTGATCTTTGTCTGCTTGCATTATAATCAAAGTGTCATCTGCATATTGAACCACAGGAAAATCCTGTCCAAAATCAGGGGAGAAAGGGGCCTTGAGTATGTTGTCTCTGAATGCCTTATTGATTGCAGATTGTAGTAAATCAGCAGCAAGCACAAAAATAAGGGGGGACAGAGGGTCTCCTTGTCTAACTCCTCTTTTGCAATGAAATTGCGTCCCAGGTACTCCATTGAGCAAAACAGCAGACATTCCAGTACCAAAAATAGTTTCAATCCATTTCAACCACTTATCATCAAAACCCATCTGTTTCATAATTTTCATCATAGCCATATGATCAATGGTATCAAAAGCTTTGGCAAAGTCCAACTTGAGTAAAATAATCTCTTTCTTAGAAGCTTCACATTGATATAAAAATTCAAATGCCCAAGCAAGGCAATCCTGAATGTTTCTGCCTTTTAAAAAACCATATTGATTTCTATGGATAATCTTCAATATAACCTTCTGTAGCCTATTAGCCAAGATCTTTGTTATAAGCTTCAGAACACAATTAAGCAGAGTTATTGGCCTGAAATCATTGATAGATTCAGGTGATCCTATCTTTGGAATGAGTGTAATATGACCCATATTTATACTTTCTAGATTCAGATCTCCTTCATAGAATTGGAAACATAAAGAATAGATATCTTCCTTGATGATGTGCCAATATGTTTTGAGTAAGAGACCATTAAAACCATCTGGACCTGGGGCTTTATCACTTGGCATCTCCTTCACCACCTTGTCAATTTCCTCTCTAGTAAATGGTAAGGATAAAACCTCAAGGCCCTCAGTAGGAGTAATCAGATGTTGAAGATTAAAAAGCATCTCGGGCTGTGTAGATGTGCCCAGTCTTTCTTTATAGGCTTGATAAATAGCATTTTCTTTATCAGCATGCTCAGTAACAAAAGACCCATCTGAGAGTTTAAGTGAGGCAATATTATTCTTTCTATATCTTTCAGTAGGAAAATTATGAAAGAATTTTGTGTTTTCATATCCAAACTTTGTCCATCTAACTGTGCATCTTTTCTTCCAATAAGCATTCTGATATTGTAAAAGTCTTACAAGGTGAGCTTTTAAAATTCTCCTGAAATTTGCTTCCTGACAGAATAAAGGCCTTTTGTCCTCCAAATTATCAAGTTCAGAGAGGACTTTATTTGTATTTGCAATACAAGTGGACAACTTTGAGATTGATTTGCTCCAAAATTTCAGGTCATATCTCAGCTTTTTTAGTTTTGCATTAAGATTTGCAGCACTGTTGGATTTGTGAGTTGGCTTACTCCAGCATTTTGCAACCACATCCAGAAATCCAGGATGAGCAACCCAAAAGTTTTCAAATCGAAAAATCCTACTACCAGGGATCTTAGTCTGAATAGAAACAACACAGGGAGTGTGATCAGAAGTTGGTTTGCCTTGTGTGGAAACAACTGTGTTAGGAAAACTAGTTGTCCAGTGAATGGAGGTGAAAAATCAATCAAGTTGCTCTAACAGAGGGTCTTGTTGCATGTTACTCCAAGTATATTTTCTTCCTTTAATTGGCAGCTCAGTGAGATGTTGCTCTCTAATGAAATCATTAAAGATGAGCATGTCATTAACATTCCCCCCAAGTTTATTCCTATTTGCAGGAGACCTAATAAAATTAAAGTCCCCCATTAGGATCCAATCTTCATCATCAGGAATGTGCACCTCAAACATCCACTCAATTAATTTTACCCTCAGTTCACCATTATAAGGGCCATAAATGTTAATTAATGTCCAAGACTGGCCAGAATGTGAGGAAGTGAAATGAACAGAGAGAGCAAACTTTTCACAATGCATGACCATTCCAGAGAAAATTGTACTATTCCATATAATAATGAGGCCACCAGAAGCCCCCATAGAAGGCACAAAGACAAACTCATCAAAATTTGCTGGGTAACAAGATTTAATAAACTGCAGATCAAAATCCTCCTTCTTTGTTTCTTGCAGGCAAATAACTGAACATCCACTAACTTTAATCGCATTCATTAAGGCTAATTGTTTTTCACGAGCATTAAGCCCTCTGATATTCCAACACAAAATAATCCATTGTTTAGGTAGTGACATTATTACAACTCAAAAGTAAAGAGACCAAAGTAAGAAATAGACAGGCACTAGGCACTATCAGCATTTTCCTTCTCCTGCCAGCCTTCCATAAGCTTCATAGGAGTGAGATCTTCCTGAGGTACCCCACAAAGAGATATTCCAATAGACTGGAGTACTGGGATTGGTGTTGCAAGGAAAGTTCTATCAGAGATCATGCCACCCTGACCAGGATTTATCTGAGCAAGTTCATCAGTGACTTCAACAGCCTTAACCTCAGGAATCTTCCTTTGCTTCACTTTAGATTTAGTGGTCTTGGAGTCACAGATAATTTTAGGCTTAAATCCCCTGTATCTAGTAGACCTTGAGCTTCTTCTAACTTGATTAGTAGAGATAGGTGTCACAAAGTAAACCACATCAGTATCATCCAACTCAGGAATCTTCCTTTTGACACCAGCTTGAGTAAAATCAGGAGACCCCAAAGTTCTGTTATAGATCATTTCATGCTTCTTCCTTGAATGAAGCAATGACTCCCATTCATCCACCAACTCAAACTGCAGAAACTTTGGCATAGGAAGAGTGAAAGAAAGGAGCTTGGCATTATCCAGAGCAAAGTTAGGGAAGCAAAACTCCTTAAAAGCATAATTAGCAAAGTTCCTTGTCATCCAGATTTCAGAGCTGACATCCAAAAGATGGTCATCAACCAGAGAAAAGTTGATAGATAAAGTGGTGTCAACCTGCATCAAGTCTGAGCCAGAGGAATTTCCATCAAAAGTATCAGAAATACTCTCATGCCAAGCTTGCATAGGACTGTCCTGAACATTGGTGGAGGGGGGTGGCACACCATCCTGAAAAGAGACCCACTGTGCAGCTAGGATCAGCTGAAAATTGATCAAAGGAGGGTTGGGAGCAACTACAGCATCCTCCACAACAGGTGCAACAATATTTTCAACTTGTGCAACATTATTATCAAAAAGTGCAGCAATGACTTGAGCAGGGACAAAATGTCCAGGTTGATGAAACAGAGCAGCATGGTTAATTCCTCCAGCATTTCCTCCTTGAGCATGTCCCCCTCCAGGCATCTGATTCTGTAAATTCCAATTGTTAAGTTGTTGCTGGTAAAGCTGTTCAGCAGAGAAACCTTCGCCATGCATGGGATAAGGATTGCCATCATCAGGTTCAGGGTCTTCAGGAGGTGGCAGAATTTCAGGCAGATGAGCATTCCAGTCAGCACACCTGAGCAAGATAACAGGGACAGTCCAGGAGTGCCTAGCCCCCCCAAGCTGATGAATAACCAAACTTTTGGGCACAAACTTAGGATGAACAATCCACACCTTGACCAACACAGATTTATCATCCCCTCTTGGGTTATGCCACATGGATAACAGCCCAAACTCTTGAACAGCACTATGAATATAATGGCTAGTCTGATAGTCAAGGGGAAAAGCTAAAAATTGTATCCAAGTTTCCCTTCCAAAAGCAGTAAGCCGCATGTTCCTGGCTTCATTGTGTTTCACAAATGTAACAGTGGTAATCTCATCAATATCAAAGGTAGTTCCAACTGTAGCATCCGCAATCAGGGTTTCTGTCATAGTAAAAATGCCAAGTCCTAATGGATGATCATCAAAGCGACTGACAAACAACTGTGACTCATTGAGGAGATTCATCACCTGAATCCTATAGTCTTCTCTAAGCTGAATCGGAATAAATCTGTTGGTCTCAGCAATTACCTTTCTGTCATGCTGCAGAGGAGCCTCAGTAGGAACCACCATGTGAGACCTCACCAAGCGATCAGCTGGCCCTGGATCAATAGTCAAGCCATTGGGAAGAAAAGCTAGTGGATTCACAGGAAAGTTGGCCATTGTCAAGGTGGAGAGAGAAACTTCAGCGGTCGGCGGAGAAGGAGATGAAACGACAGGAGAGAGAGGGGGTGAAACTCCAGGTGAAAAAACGGTTTGCTTCTTAACTACCCAGATATTCCGACCAGGAATATCGGCCTGATTGTTTAATGCAGTTTTCTTTTTTTGCCAAACTCTTCGTATCTTCTTTGGGCAGATCCTGGCCCAATGGCCCAATAAATGACAATTCCGACACCGCCAGCCCAAGACACATTTACTCGCCAGGTGCCCAGAAATTAAACATTTAACACACCATTGGCTACGCATAGAGAGGCATTTCAAACATTTGTGACCCAGAGAGAAAATACATTTACAATTTTTCTGGCAAGAACCCACAAGATGATCATGATCTCCACAATTTGAGCAGCGTCCCAGAAATTCAAAAACCATAGCTTTGGTAGGGACAAATTTCAAGTCCAAAGCATGCATGATGTCCTGATCAGAATATAGAGCTTGCCTCATATCTTCAATTTTCTCTAACGTGACAGAAGGCAGTTGCATGCAAAATTGACGTACAAACTTTGAACCAGTAAAAACTTCTTTATGATCACGTTCATGATCCACCAAAATAGGATCAGGGAAACTTCCAAAAGATAGATGTCTAGCCAGATCAGATCCATCCGAAGAAAACCCAAGAGATGAAACCCAAATTTTGCCAATTCATGTGATGAATCCGAATGAAGATCTTGTGTAGCACTTTCCTTTAGGAAGTCCAAACTTGGCTTAAAACGAACAGGATTAGATGGAGAATTCCTCACATGATTAACAAAGGGCCAATCAGAGCACAAGTGATCATTTGTGAAGCTAGAGATCTGAGGATGAAAACCTCGAAACAAACTAAAATGGCACACAAAATCAGGCCAGACTCTATCTCTCAAACTATAGATGAAGTGCCCCACTTTATTTGAAGCAACAGAGAAACGAAATCTTCGATCACTTAATTGAAAAACCCTGAATCTAGCCGCCACTCCACCAATGCAACATTGAAGAGCAAGACTCACAGATTCAACATTCAGAGGAAAAGATGCCGAGGAGAAGTACACCACCAAAAAGAACTCATTGGCAGCCGAGGAAGGGAGAAAATGCACCGTAGATCCAAAGCGTCGACGCACCTGATTAGCCAATGCCTGGCCAGGAGAGAAATCCCAGTGGAGTAGAGTTTCCATAGCCGTGGAGAGGCAGAGAAAACCCTAGATCGCCAAGGAGTCGCCATGGGTGGGTGGGTGGGTGGGTGAGAGAGTCGCCATAACCAGAGACATTTTCCCAGAAGAAGCTTTTGAATCCAATTGGAAACCTCAAACCAATTTGAATCAAATAAATCCTAAAGGGATTTATAAAAATAAACATTTAATAAAGGAAAATAAAATATTTTGGAAATTACTATTTAGGATCTTTAAAATAAAAGGATTAAGTTTTCAAAAGGAGGATTTATAAATAAAGGTTATTTTATAAAGCCAAATTAAAACTTGGCCAAGCTTTTGAAATAAAATGTTTTGTTTTGATAAAAATAATAAAGGATTGTTTAAATAAAATAATAAGGAATTAATATCCAAATTTTGTTCAAATAAAAGGTTTTACCATTTTAATTGAAACATCAAAACTTGTTAAATTATTTTAAATAAGTTTTCTAAGTATTTTATTTTCTTAATTAAAACCTACTGAAGTGTTTTGGTTTTATTTTAGATTTCAAAATAAATATTATAATAAAACAAATCCTATTTGATTTAATAACTAAGGTCCACTTTAATTAATTATTAATGGAGCCTAAAATAAAAATGTTATTTTATTTTAAACAAGATTTCCAAGTATCTTTTATTTGAAATAAAACCTACTGATTTGGTTTTGAAAATATTTGGATTTCAAATGAAGATTTTATTAAATAAATCAAACCATATTAAATAAATAAAGGACCATTTTATTTAATTAATGAATGGATCTTAAATGAATAAAAAAATATTATTTTATTTTGGAATTTAGGTTTATGCTGATAAACAGAACCAAGTTCAAAATTGTGAAGTGTGGTGTTTGTTTGAGTTGATTTGGTTGAATGAATCATTTGTTTGAATTTCAAATCAGTAAATTGAAAATAGAAAAGGAAAAAGTTTCAGACAGAAAAAATAGAGCAGCCCACCATCTGGCCCAGCTAACCCAGCAACAGCCCACCTAGCCCACCTGTTCTCACGCCACTGAAACGTTTTCTTCACCGCAGAAGAAACCCGCACCCTCACTGACTAGTGGACCTCCCCCTCACTCTTTTTCCCACTGACGCAACGGTCCCACTTCGCTAGCCATCGTCTTCACTGCGACCTGTTCTTCCTCAGACAGCGCTGCCGTTCCCTGTCAGTCAATTCCCGATTGAATTCGCCTTAATGCCGCGAGTAAAACCTGCAGTGATCATGCAGGATAAATCGTCTACCTCCCCTCTTCCGTTTCCCCCAGACACCCCTCCTCGGCACGCCCCCAGGCTGTCAGATTTTAATCAAACATCGCCACTGTCCGACGACGCTCCGGCGAGAATTCCGGCCGTGTCCTGCCACCCCTAGTCTCCTTAAGCACACTCACTTAGTCTCCTAGCCCTGGCGCATCTTCCGGCGCTTTCCATTCACCCGCGGGCGTCCCAGAACGTCGCCTTCATCAAGCTTCGAGCGCCGCCGTGTCTGATTCTTCTCCGATGAGCCTCACAGGTAATTTCCGACCACCCCGCGCCCTCTCCTTCACGCACACATCGTCGCCATAGGATTACGCATCTGGTACTGTCTTCCATTTGTCCTAGCGTGCATCGTAACCCCGTCTCCGACGACGCCGAGCGAACCCGACGCCAGCAGGAACTCCGGCGAGCGATTAGTACCGGCCCGGTGCGCCCCTCGCCTCCTCGAAACCACGTCGAGCTTCCCCACGACCCGGCGATCACAGTGAGCTTACTCCCTCCCTGTTTTGCTTCCTGCCTCGCCAGCACCGCCGCCAACTGGCCGCTCCGCCGCTCGCCGTTATCCTAGCGCCGCCAACTTTTGGCAAGCCAGTAGGAGCTGTTCGATCTAGATCGGGCGGGCACGATAGAGTCAATCAAATCACGAAGGGGTATGCGATCGGTACCGCACGATCTGACTTAATCCAACGCGCCAGAGCAGTCGATCCACGCGAAACGTTTTTGACGAATAGGAGCCCGACGCGTGTCACTGGATTGAGTTAAAACATATTTTTGAATCAGATTTAATTGCAAACTTGAAACCTTTGTAACTTTCAAACCACACGTCCAAAAATTACAAATTTTATATCAATGGATTCAGTGGAACAAGCCCTAGCCAACCATGCCCTTGGTTTAGCAAATAGTATCTGTTTGTTTGCTTGTTTTTGCAGATTCATTTGTATGCTTATTTAGATTAGAAAAATTGTTTATAAATGTTTTTAAGGCTAAAACCTTTGCAAATTGGTTTGTTGTAAACTCACTGACCCTAGGAACCAACCCATGGTTTTTAAAATGGATTTGGAAAAGTTTAGGAAGGATTAAATGAATTAGTCCATTTCTAGCCAAGTAAAAATATTGGTTTTATTATGAGAATGATTTTGGAATAAAAACCTTGGGAAAACAATTTGATTCAAATCTACTGACCCAATACACCAATCCTTGAGAGTTAGAAACTTTTGGTGAAGACTTAAAGGTTTTAGATTTTATAAAACTAATTTCCACCACATAAAATGATGAAAAATATTTAAAAATGGTTTATAGACCAAAACCTTTTTTTAAATGACTTTTCCACTTTGGAAAATAACCACTTTTGACTTTACAAAGTTTAGAAGCCTAGTGGAAACCACCTTTGCAATTAGAACCATCTTTTGCATGCTTGCATGCATTTCATTGACTTTGTCATTTTATGTGTTGTTTTGCTTGATTGGTAGATTGAGTTTGTGCCTTGTTTGATTGATTTGTAGTGACTTGAAGAGTGTAATTGTTGCAAGGACAAGGAGTGAACCCATACTCTACCAAAAAGGCAAGTGATGCTTCATACTTTTTCTCCCATTACTTTCTCTATGCATTAGTGATTTTTGCTAAGTAAAACCTGCATGGATTTTGCTAAGTATAGACCTTGCTATAAGAAAACCTAGTAGATGAATCCTAAGTAGGATTTTCCTAAGTTAAAGATTCCTACCACTATCCAGCTTAGCCTAGCTAATAGAAAACATGGGTGGAATATATATTCACACTATGGAAAAATATTCTAAGTCTGAGGACTTATGTTTTTGTTTAATAAAACAACTAAGTTAATGAATCACCTGGATGGAATGGAAGGATTGGTTTATGTTGAGTGGTTACACAAGGCCATGGACTTGGCTTGTGTATCTCACTTGTGGTATGCCACCCAGGAACAAAGAGATTTGAGATGTCAAATGTTGAGAAGCTTCAAGTGCAACCACTTGGCAATATGGGCTCTGCCATGATCATATAGGTTGCAAGAACTTAGCCATATGGACAGTGGGTGGTAGTGTTTGATAGGTTGGAGCGCGTCCATTTTGGTCTAAGGGAAGGCTTCTGAAAGATCTTGTCTTGGGAAACCAAGTCTTGTGGGGAAAGTGCACCACCTCTACAGAGTGTAAAACCTAAGTACTTAGCCATGTCCCTGGTAAAGGACAATTTGAGCATCAAGACATGGAAGCAATCAAGAATCTCATCATTCCAATTTCAAACTTGTGGATTAAACAAGGGTTGTTTGAAATCTTCCTTCTTTGATTGAGAGATGCCTTGCAAAGGATCTTCAATCTTTGATTGAGAAAAATGATTATGTCAAAACAAAAACTTAGTATTTTCAAATGTTAAGGAAAAATCTATTTTGAGCAATGCCAGCCTCAACTCCACTTAGCCAAATGCATATAGATGATAGACTCCACTATACTACCATAGTATCACTTGCCAATACAATTCAAATGTATTGACCCTTTGTGGCTGTAACTTGTATGTTGCAGGTTTGATTGATTTTAGTGAAGATTGATTGATTAGGATTACAAAGTCTACAACCAACATCTGCCTGTGGCACTTTGAAGATGAAGGACCCCATGACTATAGTTATTCCGCTGCAATGTATTGTAATAGCCAAATGAGCTATGTAAGATGTAATAAAATTATGTTATTCCTGGTTATAAAGTTATATTATGACCTTTGTTTCTTGATATTACATCTTAACTGTGGATGCTAGCTATTGATCCAGGGACTAGCATTGTAAACACAGGAGGCTCTATCTTATTAAAGATTGGGACCCCTACAATCTTGCTTAGAGTAAGTGTCAGACACTAGCCTCGACTGCTTTGGAATATGGTATATCTCACCTCCAAATGAAGGCTCACCTAGTGTACCTTGAGAATGGAAAAGAACTATGGGATGTCAAAGTGCATGTATACCCAATATTGGTGGATCCTCACCTGTTACATATCATTTGGGCACCTATACCAGGTGAGAACTTCAACACTGGTGTCGAGGATGCTGCACATGAAAGGTGTTTATGGCCTGAGATGACTCTATGATCCAATGTTCAAGGGGACCCACTTTGAGTACTTCCCCATGTGATACACGAATAACACCTTGGTCTATTCCCCAACAAGCACTGAAGACAACCCAAATCTTGTTCAATAGGTGGATCTGATTCGAGCCTTTTATGGATCTTTGGAAGATGCTATGTATGAGATATGCCGCACAAGGAGGCAGCTTAAAGACATGCACGAAGAACTGGATGTTCTCAAGGCCGAGGCTAAAGGCAAGACGCGCAAGACCAGGATTGCTCGAGACTACACTACTAGGTTCTTTGATACATCGTCATCAACTTAGATGCCCACCTTTGGACTAAGGAGTAAATCGTTAGCATGCTCATGAGTTGCATTTATCTTTTTCGACAACCATGTTCGAATTTGTTTTGATGTGTGATACTTTTATGAATTGTGTTGAATTTTAAAAGTTTTATAAAGGTGTTCTCATACCGGCAAGCCCGGGTTACCCACAGTTGGTGGTTAGGCCTATGTCATAATCGGACGGTCCAGTTGCCGATATACAATATGGAGGTCCAGCGGGGATGAAGGAAGGCGACGTGCCACCGCCTTAAATGGAAGCCGGCGCCTTGGAGGACACGAAGACTAGTTAGTGTTATTCTAGGACACTGTAACCGTATCTGGCTGGGACTCTCCTTGTAACCCTAGGTCCTGGCGCTCTTATAAGCCGGCCTACGGGAGCCTTTAGGACACAACAATAGACAAGTCAACAACAGACAAGTGCATAGCACAACTCGCACACAGCCAACCCTACAATCCTATAACTCGAAATATTTCCATTATAGTAATTTATAGCAGGAGTAGGATCTCGCCACTGTCGTGAGATCTGAACCTGGGTAAACTGTGTTAGGCCGTCTCGGACGCTCTCCGTCTTACCCCACGTATCTAAACTCGCCGTTGGGATACCCCTATGGCGTATGTGTCGACAATACCACGATAGTTGGCGCCCACCGTAGGGCAAGAGGCGTTTACTGCATGGATCCGGGTGGGATCCTTCGCCGTCTTTGACGACGGGCAAATTGCATCTCCGCCGACGCTCCGGCTTCATCGTCTCTCTTGAGAGTATGAAGAGGGTTTATATCTCTCCTCGTGAGTGTATGGTCAAGTCGGCAGTGTCACAGATATCTTTATCAACATCTTCTTCGATCTTGTTGGAATGCAAATAAATTCCGTCTATACACTCGCAGATTGACATCAACAGTGTACTCATGCATCACCTGCTGGCTGGCCAATTCCGGTTCCAATCAGTATCCTCTTCTGAGGTGTTACTTGCATGAACAAAAATCAATTAAAACTTCATATCAAGAAGCATATTTCTTGCATGGATTTTTCGGCAAGGATGCTAATCGCATGCATGATCACGTGAGGGAGCAGGCTCATGCATGGATTTTTCCGGCAAGCCTCCCTTTGCTTGGATCTGGCGCGATCATTGCATGCCGATTACCCTGAAGCAATTGATTATTCATCAATTCCGGACCGAGGAAGGCTACAACTTGTAGACACAAGTTTCCTATTTGTTTTGACTCTGCCACGTCCGACTTTGCTGCCGTGGATCGTCGTCATCTACTTCATATTCATCCAGGACGAATTCATCTTCGTCGCGAACAACATCGACTCCGCTCAAAAAACTAAGTCTCTATTTATTTTTAAATATTTTAATTGTTTATGATCATTATATTAAGATTGGTTCACTCATATTCCGAGTTTTTTACCGCTTTTATTTTGGTTATACCTTTTCCATGTTTCAAATTTCCCTCGTCAGTATAAACTCTTTAATGGTTTGCTGTTTAAGGCCCAAGTACCATGTAAAAACCCTCCTTTGGGTGTTAGTTTAAGTTTTCTAGATACACGTTTTCTATTGTTTTTATGTGGATTCTGAAGTAGTGACTTTTCGGCATTCAAAGCCGGCGATTTGGCCTTGGGTTTTAGATGGTGCCATTAGGCATCATCACCCAAGGACATGGTTCGTCTCACAAAAGGTCAAGCATAAAAACCAGAATAATGGATAAGCTGACACTTGCTTAAATTTTTTACATAAATTGTTCAAATTAGTTGAGTTTTTCCTCCTAAACAGTTGTATGTTTTCCAGCTCCTGCATTGTTTCAGCTCTAAAGCATTTGTTTAAAGGTCATGTTTGTTTTGCCTTACATTTGTTTGTTGGACACAGTTAAAGGAACAATTTAATACATTTGTATTTTCATGTTTATGTTTCAGGTACATGACACTTGGATGTTTTAGTGGTCCACGGATTAATGTGTTTTGAGCTGGATTTTCACTAGGCTTGACACCCCGGTGGCTACAATTGGAGTTGTCGACCAAGACTTGAGCTGCCTTTCAGGAAGTCTACTTGACTCTCGGGGGCTTGACATCTCTAATTTAAGAGCTTTGTCCCGCCTTGTGTCCAAGCCAAAGCAATCCTCGGGGGCTACGGTACGTTGATATCCAAGATATGGTGAAAGTTATCTTTGAGAATCAAGCCGGAAAATTCAAGTGAATTCCACCTTGACACTCGGGGGCTATAACGATGCTGAATTTTGGTAAAGTTCTCTCTAGAGGACCAAGACGAAGTAATTCCGACTTGACGCTCGGGGGCGAAACTATTTGCATTTTTGCTAAAGCTACTTTGAGAGCACCAAGACGATTTTCTTTTGAAACTCCTACTTGGCGCTCGGGGGCTACAGTCGTTTGATGTACAATTATGCAGGTTCTTTTGAGCATCAAGCCGCCTTCGACGAAGCCGACTCAATGCTCGGGGGCTACATATGGTTATGTCAATAAAGCTTTCAAGACGGTGAAAATCCGGCTAGCGAAACCCGACGGCTTTCAACTTTGCCTTCGCGAAAGTTTCACTGGATTACACGGCTAGATGGCCTAAACGTCCGTGATATGAGAGGCTCTAAGAACTTAATTCGGCAAGCTCCTATGTCCTTGACTTTGCTGGCTCTAAGTCGGCAGTTTGGCAGCCTTTACGACTGTGACCCGGTAGCCATGATTTTTTCCGGCTTGCATACCATCCTACATAGATGATGATATTAAAGACTTTCCTAGACCTTGAAAGTATCACTAACGATTCGTTTAAGTGTTATCCGCATTGGATTCGTTCATAGAAGCATAAAAGCATCTATCTGGCTAGGCTTAGTCAGATAAGAATATGATATGGGAGATCTCCAAGATTCTTCGCGAAGCACACCTACAAATTGAAGACGACGTGATACTTACGTTCAAAGCTATACGGAGGAACGCAAGGATCTTGAAGAACTCCGGGGGCTACTGTTGTGGATATACCAAATAGGTATACCTACAGCATAGTCTCATATCGCCAAGCCCGGGTGGCCCACATTTGGTGGTTAGGCCTATGGCATAATCGGGCGGCCCAATTGCTGATAGACAAGACAAAGGTCTAGCAGGGATAAAGGAAGGAAACGTGCCACCTCCTTAAATGGAAGCCGACGCCTTGGCAGACACGAGGACTAGTTAGTGTTAGTCTAGGACACTTTAACTGTATCCGACTAGGACTCTCCTTGTAAACCTAGGTCCTGGCGCTCTTATAAACCGGCCTATGGGAGACTTTAGGGACAACAATAGACAAGTCAAAAACAGAAAAATGCATAGCACAACTCGCACACAACGAACCCCACAATCCTTTTAACTCGGTATATTGCCATTATACTGATTTATAGCAGGAGTAGGATCTCGCCACCGTCATGAGATCTGAACCTGGGTAAACTGTGTCAGGCCATCCCGGACGCTCTTCGTCTTACCCCATGGCTCTAAACTCGTCGTTGGGATACCCCTATGGCATACGTGTCGACAATACCATGACATAATTCTCTTCCCTTTCTATCTAAAGTATATCTCTCCTTACTATCGCCTTGATACCCATCAAATGTCTCGTCGTGGAAACTCGTGGAGCAACCACAACACATCATGATCCATAAAACAACCTTTCCAGGCTCAAGCGCAACCGATGACACTTATGACCCAAAACATAAACCAGAGAAACAATAACAACAACAACCCTCAACCAAAACCTCCCACTGATCGCTCGGTGCATTTGATGTGACTCAAGCCCAATCCCATTGATGGCTCCAAAAATCTCCATCTTTTCTCCACATTTAAACATTGTTTTTCGTCAAGCAATTGACAGTAATCTCCCTTGATTTGTCACTAATGACTAATTATTGCAAATATATGCAAAACCTTGCTTTGATTTGTGTTGTGCAGGAACTCATGCTTTTAATGCGAAATAAGGAGTGATAAATGATGATTTTGAGGAAGTATAGACGACCAAGCAATCCTAGAGCATTCCCTAGGCACCAGACATCGTAACAACCACTGGTATAGGCGCGGCCCGCCCGTATGGACCACTCATACCATGTGGTGGTGGCTTCGTCTTGTCAAACCCTATAACTCTTGTGAAGGCACCTATATATTTTGAGGTCCCAGCTGTCGTGTAGAGGGCCGCAATTCTCAGATTGCATCACTACACCAAGAAAGGAGATCCACACCATAGTTTATGCCTTCCATCCCCCATACTCTCCATTAGCCATAGCCATTACTTTGTACTTGAGATCTTCTTGTGATTCGGCGACCATTGTAAGAATATTTGATTTCAATCTAAGTATTTTTCACAATGTTTTCTATCCTGATCTTGTTATTTTTCACAACATATCTCCTTAAGGCTTTGATCTGTGTTTATCACTTAATAACTGTTTTTTGCCCGGTACTTCATGGTGCAACCGGTTGGATCAAAATACTATTTCTATGCATGTTGCTCGCAGGGGCTCTAGTATATTAGGATGTGCTGCCCACAAAGATTATCTCTATTGGAACATTACACATGACTATGATTATTATTATATTTTATCCCATATGATGTGCATCTGCAGGTGGATCTTAATGCCCTGTCCTATCTCCATCCATCTAATCAAAACACAATATAAAGTAAACTAGATTGGTCTGGTAAACAAAGGTAAAACGAAGTCTTGTAGACGTGTCCTTATTTTTATTCCTTTTAGCGTTGTTTCCCAAGATCTGATTAAACCTAGGTCTACTGGGGAAAAAGCTACTATATACTGCATCCATGAATCCAGATCGAAGGTATCAACCCTTTTTCTGGCACCGTTGTCGGGGAAGCAATTCGCTATCCTCGTGAGGTCACTAGAGACCTTGTTTTTAGTTTTAATTTTTGTTTGTAGTTTACTTCTAGTTCTTAGTTTATTTCTTATTATCTATTTGAAAACCCAAAAAAATTAGTTACTTGTTTATTTTTTTCTCTTACTTTAAAAATACCAAAAATAAAAGAGCAATGGCTCAAAATAAACTTGGGGAGTATGCTGCTCCTACTTATGATTTTATTCATGCACCTATTACTCAGCCCGTTGTAGGTGCGGAAGCAGATGGTATTAAGCCTAACCTTTTGAGTTTGGTTCAGCAGAACCAATTGATGAGTCCAAAATTAAAGCATATTTACGTTTTAATTTTATGTAAATAGAGTAGGGATCTTTGTATTTCACTGCGTTTGCACGCACCTTTTTGTCCTTGTTTCAACAGGATCCCGAATCATTAAGTCTTATATGAACATATCAATTGGAAATGTCATATTATGCTATAGTATAATATGTTTAAGTGATAAAAGTCATTTTATGGATTTACCTTCGCACCCGGGAGAACACCAAACAAGGGGAAGTGATCAACACCGATAACGACCAGTGTTACGGGCGAAGCTCGCCCGTACCGTCTGCCTGTACTGCGTGGCAGGGCATTTGCCTCGTCAAATACTTTCTCCTAGCAAAGACTATAGGGGGATCTGACATTCACAGCCACTAGAAACCACAAAAAACTGCTTCTGAAAGGGATCTAAAGGAGGAACTTGGCTAGGGCAAACCCTGCGGCTTCACATATCATTGGAGGACATCGCGCCATCCCCTTCACCATCAACCATTGCATCTCGATCACCATCGCTACCCCCATGTCTCATCTATTAGATCTTGATGTAATTCGAGATTCAATTGTGGTTTGCGTTATATCTACCTCCATACTTTTATCCATCCACTTGATTATGATGATGTTGTTGATTGCTTCCATGTGTGAGTAGTTCCTTTTTCTTGGGGAGATGTAGAAACCCTAGCACTATTATGAACTTGCAATAAAGATGATCTATTCTGGTCCATATGACTGGCTGGTCTATGATAGATTTATGATTTGTGTTTGACCTCTCTCTCTAGATGGTATGTGTAGTCGGCCACTTATCATTTTCCCTCATTACAGAAGGGAGGGAGAAATCCTTTGGACGTGTTTGGGATAGTGCCTGGAATAGCTACACGGTCAAAGGAGGATAAAGATAGACTCCATAAGCTAATTATGATATCCATGATGAAACCCTTAATTGCGGTGGTTTGTATGGGTAATTGCTCTTAGACATCGCATTGGTTATTTAGAGGTGATATCGCTCTTGGCTCAACAAAGTGGCTTCCTACGAGCCTTGTAGTGAACATATTATTATGGAGCTCTCTCCACACATCTCATGATAAAAGAAGTATATTATCTTAATTAATAATAATAATATCATGCTAGTGGTGTATCCTACATCACCGAGAACGTTTTAGCCCTATTGAATTCAATCACGCTTTCACACAACCTTGTTAATTGCTTTTTTTACTTGTTTTAATTACTTTTCTGCAAATAAAAAAACCTTTCAAACACCCTTACATGAGATCAAAGGCAGCTTATAAGTATCCTTGGGTAGATAGTAATGAGGGGCATAAAGACCTTTACCAATAGAGCTTTGTGTGTTTGATACTTTTACTTCGAAACTAGCTACAATTTATCTGTGCACTTGCAGCTTGGAGGCTCATCTTCTAAGGATTCAGGTTTGCACCTATATACATTTACTGAAATTTTCGACATGATGAGTACTAAGGATGTTGACCAAAATGCTATTAAAGTATGATTTTTCCTTTCTCTCTGAGAGGAAAGGATAAGGTATGGTTGTTATCTCTACGTAAGGGAACTACTACATCTTGGGAGGAATGCACTAATCGTTTTATGACTAAATTTTCCCCTATCTAAGGCTATGTAGCTAACATCCAATATTACAAGTTTTAGACAAGAAGACCGCGAGCCAGTAGCACTTGCATGGGAAAGGATGAAAGAAGCCATAATGAACTTTCCTAATCATTGGATGGAAGAGTGGCTTATATTACATTTGTTTTATAATGGACTTAACCCAATGTATGAGTCTATGTTAGATACTGTAGCAGGAGGAACAATCATGGGAAAGCAGGTGAGTTTTGCAAAGAAATTACTTGATGATATGCAAAATAACCATGCTCAATGGCATGTGGAAAGAACCTCAAAAACGGTGAATACGATCACTGAGGCAAACAATGAAGAGCTTACTTCAAAGCTAGATGAGTTACTTAACATATTAAAGGGTAAGGAAGATACCCAAGTTAATGCTATCACTATTGATGTTAATTTTATAGCTCGTAGTCCTTATAACCTGATGGAAAAATCAAAAGTTTTCTTCTAATGTTCAATAACATTATTCTGATCTAGGAGGAGCTCCTTATAATAATTATGATAATCATAATGGATAAAATCATGAAAATCTCTCGTTTGAACATATTGTTAGAAACTTTATGCAAGCTCAGATCAAGCAAAATAAGATGCTTATTAAAATCATGGAGAAACATGAGACTAGTATTGGTAAATTATCTAATCAAGCCGTTGCAATTAGAAATGATGTTCAGGCTCTAAAGGAAAATACAAAGACCATGGAGGCACAATTGGGCAAGGTAGCTGAGAGCTAAGCTCTCATACTTGCAAAATTCGCTGGAAAGCCCGAGCCAAATCTGGTTGAAGACCTCAAGATGATAAGGGTTGAAAAGAATGAAGAGAAGCCTGAATAGCTAGATTATAGTAAGGCGCCAACACCTGAATATACCATGGAAGATCTACTAAATATGATCACCATAAATAATACTGGTCTTGGAAAAGTTAATGATGCAACCTACCGACAATTTAATCAACAAGTAGCATCTAAATTCTGATAGTTAGAAATGGAGTATAAAAGACTAGCTGATAAGCTTCCTGCTAAGCTAGATAATATATTTGAGCCCACTATTAAAATTGAAGTTGGTGTTAATGAGATATCTGCACTTTGTGATCTTGGTGCAAGCTTCTCAACAATTTCCAAAAGCCTATTTGATAAATTAAACTTGGGTCCATTTACAACCACTAAAATGAGACTCCATCTTGCTAATTCAAATTATAAACAAGTTGTTGGCATAAAAGAAAATATAGTTGTAGAAATTAAAGGCAGTCACGTGCTTATTGATCTTGTTATAGTGGACATGCTCAAAGGTCCCATAGCACCTATAATTCTAGGTCGGCCATTCCTAAGAACTATTAAATCTTTAATCAACTTGCATGAAAGGAATGTGAGAATAGGACTACAGTCTAGAGATCCCTTTATAGTCCACTTCTCTAGGAAGTAGAAGGCGAAGCCTAATAATAATCATGATGGTATAGTCACACTTAAGATAAATTACTTTGGAGTGGGTGTTCCACTCACAAAACCTAAATGATCACCATCTGGGTCAAGCTAATTGACCCTAACTATAAGCGCTTTCATGGGAGGCAACCCATGTGAAACAAAAGTTCTTATTCTTGTGTTAGTTTTTGTTTTGTTTTTTGTTTTTAATAAAGAGTGTACAAGAAGTCCTTTGGAGAGAGGATAAGAAAATAAGGTAATCATCGATTTTATATTTTGCTAACACATGGCCTTAAGGTATTGTTTATTTTTACAAAGTCTATTTGCTTTTAATTTGTATTTGCTAAGATGTGCAAAGGTGCGTGAATCTACTAATCAAATTCCTCATGTTTTGCAGCTTCAAGGCCACATAACGACCACTGGTACAGTGGGAGTGACCATACTGCGCGCCCGTACCACATAACGACCACGAGTGTTGATTTTTGCCGCAGGACACAGTGGTCATAACGACCACTAGTACAGTGGGAGCGACCGTACCGCCCGCCCATACCGTACCGTCGAGCAAAACATCAAACATGAAGCAAATGTACCGATTGTGTAACGACCAGTAGTATGGGTACGCATGACCATACCGTGCACCCGTACCGAGTGCACCGCCGAGAGGAAATTGTCGACCCCAAGTTATGTACTCAGTATGGGAGGGCTCCGGATGTACCACCCGCCTGTACCACGTACTAGGCCAGCATATGACCCCAATAAGAGGTAACCTAAAATTCCCAAAACACAATTCTCTCTTTCTTCTACCTCCAAACTCCAAACCACCTCCATTGGATCTTCAATTCTACTCGTTGTTTCTTAAATTCCTCGCACCCAATTGATCTAAGGTATGTTTCTCCTCTGATCCCCAACTTATTGCATCTAAACATTGCTCAATCTTTTACCATTATCAATCTAGACTTAGGTCTTGTTCTTGAGCTAATCTTGATGTTGATCATGTTTAGTTATTTTTAGAGGAGATTCTTTTATACTAGTGTAGAGGATCATACATGATATGTTTCTATTGGACCAAAAAAATTATTAGCATTTTTATTTATTTTTATTATTATAAAAATACGAGGAGCCATACACGTGCGATGGTTACGGAACAAGCCGCACACCCATTGATACGCTGACCCCCCGAGTCACTTGAATCGAGTTCACCGAGGAGTTTTAGCTGAACCGTTTCAACAGTCTCAAGCTCCGAGATCAAGTCCACCAAGTGGGCGTGTCCCTTAATCCTGAACCAACTTGGCATCCTGTAACATCCCAAAAATATAAAATAATGGTCATCAAACTCTAATCACTAAAATTAGGGTTAACAAAAACTTTGATTAAATAAAAACCAAATTCATGCTTGTGAGTATGTGATGAATTGATGAATGCATGAATGGACTTGTGTTATGAACCTAAATAGCAAGGAATGGTTTAAAGATGAAAATAACATCAGATAAAACATTTCCAAGCAGAAATAAATAAAGAGAAAATAAAAAACAAATCAAATAAAGCAAATGGTCATTTTTGCCAATCTTGCTCACTAGGTCACTTTGAGTGTTTCTAGTCCAAGATTTCAAACAGAAACTTTTCCAATTCTTTTCACCCCTTGGTGGACTAAGGAAAAGTGAATCAAATCCCACCTTTCAAACTTGCAGAAACATTTAGCAACCCCATTCAAATGAAAATTCAAAATTGAATCTTTAACATATGTGAAGATCACACATTTTCAAAACCCAACCAAACCAGTGCCCCTTTACCAATCCAACTAACCATATACTCGCTAGTATGTGCCTAGCAAACCCACCAAGTTTGAACCAAAAATTCAAATTTAAATTTCTTGCGGCCATTTCATCAAACACTTGGAGACAGAAAATCAAACTGGCCAAACTTCACTGTTTTGAGCAGTAAATTGGCTAAGCATTGTTCACCATTGATCACCCTTGTCTCCCCCAGTGCCAACCAGTGCCTTGACCACCCCTAGCCCCTACCCATTTCACCATGCCATGCCAACCTGAAGGCACCCTTGCCAGCCGACCATGGCTACCTAGCCAGAGCAAGTACCCAGCCTAGCCACCATGTTTGGGACGCACGCCACCGTCCACCGCCACCCCCTGTCCAAGCCTCGAGCATTGCCAGCCCCTGGACCACACTGCCCGAGCATGCCAAGCCTCTCTGCGAGCGAGCCGAGAGAGCTCCAGTGCGCCCAACCGCGACACACGCCCACAGAACGTGCGCCGCCCTCACCGCTTGCGTGCGTGATCGCCAGCACCCTAGCAACCCCGCGGACATGCCCATTCACCGCCGCGCAGACCGTAGATGTATTGCACCATTAAAATCACCATCAGACCCTCCCAGAGCGCCGCGACGTTCCGACCGATTCGCACCGCCCCATGCCTCGCCACCATGTCCTTGAGCTTCACCAGGGAGCACATCACCACCACCTATCATCGCCAATGCCAATAGCACTCTGTGTTGTCGACATTGACGAGCTCCACCCGCGTCCGTAGGTCCCCTTCAGCCACTATAAAAGGATGCCTCCCCGCTCGTTTTCTTCACAACAGTTCACTCCCCACCTCTCACTGATCACACCCACTCACTCCCGGAGCAAGGCGAGAACCAGGTGGTCGGAATTTCACCGGAGTTCGCCGCTGCAGAGGAGGAGAGGCGCCGTCGATTGGAGCGGCCCTAGGAGAAGCTGCCGGTACCAAGAGAATCGCTATCGTCGACTTCGTCGTTCGCCCCCGTCGCCGACCATCGCCTGAGCCCCGGTGAGCCTCCCACGACCCCCACCAGCCGTGCTAGGGTTCTGTCTCGCCGGCGCTGCCCGACGCGGACGATGAACTAGAGCCGTTCGATTAGAGTTAGATCGTGCGGCCTAGATAACCCCGTACCACTTCGCCACTCGTTGTCTCAGTGACGAGTGGGGTCGCTCACTTAACCATCCCGCGTGTGCGCTGTGCGTAGTGGGACGACCCAGATAAACATCCCGCGCGTGCGCTGTGCGTAGTGGGACGACCCAGATAAACATCCCGCGCGACCCAACAATTCAAACTTAAGTTTTTTCATTTAATTTGAAACACAGTTCTGTACCTAGATTCAAAAATCAACCCAGCTTGATTCACTGAACCAAAATGCATGAAACCAATTTTGTTAGAAAGGTACTGAAATGCTTAATCCAAGCCCGTTGGATTCAAACCATTTAGAATTGTAGATCACCCATCGTAAAAATGACAAGGTAGAAGCTTTTCTGCATTCAAACATTTTTCAAAATTCAAGCATAAGAGCTTTTGAGTTGTTTCCAACTTTCAAAAATCACATTTAACCATAACTTTCAGAATATAGAAAAATATATAGGTTTACTTGCAGAAATAATGATCAAGTAATAAAAGAATGCCTCATAGGACATTCTAGTCACTTTATTTAATTAAAATAAAAAGGTTAAACCTTATTAAATTGTGACACCACTTTAAATCACATTCCCATGTACTAAAATATGTGGTGATGACATGTGTCAACATGATCCCATGTTTTAGTTGGAGAATATTAAATCTTAAGTATTTTTCAATGAGTAGAAATTTCTTTTATAAAATAAAGA
Source organism: Avena atlantica (assembly GCA_910589765.1). Lineage (NCBI taxonomy): Eukaryota > Viridiplantae > Streptophyta > Magnoliopsida > Poales > Poaceae > Avena > Avena atlantica. The sequence goes on from OU342739.1 coordinate 360,650,542, forward strand.
AAATAAAACTATTTGCCTTAATGATTGTAATGCTTGTGATGATCCTATATCATCTACTGAAAACCTTGGTGTAATAAATAGAAATAGTTAAGTATTGTTTGGTGATTGGGTACCTCGTATTATTTATAGAATCTAGTACCGACCAAGGATTTGATGAGGAAGGAGGATACTACGAGGAAGAAGCCGAGGAGAACTTCAACCACTGCTCTGCACAAGGCAAACCTATACTTGCAACCTTGCAAGCTAACACTTGCAAGATACCCTACTTATGCAAGCTACTACTTGCTTGTTATTATGCCAACTATATGCCTTAAGCATATGTGATTATACCCACTTGACACACCGTCCTAGTTTTACTTGCAAGCTTAGTATTTTGTTTCCTTTAATAAAAGCTTTCTATCAAAAGTTTACTTAGTGACTTGTAGATTCTAGAAAGATAATTGAAGGTAGCATAAAGAGCATAAAATTTGGCCTAAGTTAGATAATCTTGATGTCATCCTAAGGCATGATATTGAAATTATCTAACTCCCACTTGCTTATCACCCCTCATTAGTATTTACCCCCACTTATAGATGCTAGTGCTAAGCATAAAACTTGATCAACTTTAGATGGGAATACTTGGTGAAAATGGTTATGAAAACCTTAGAATGATGAGTCATTCTACTGAGATGATTTGACATGTTTTTCCGAACACTAGATGATTTTGATGATGAAAATGTTAAGGCATGAGCCTTAGACCTTTATAAAACTGATGGTTGTCTAGATGCGATACCATTCCAATTTTACCGTACAACCACGATACCCGAAAATTGGGTAGGGCTTAACTAGAAATTTATATACCTTAGTATGGGTTCCCTTGCGGCCAAGGTCTGAGCTGAGGCTACCTTGTGAGATTGTCCACCTGTGCAGTACCCAAGATGATGGTTGGTCATGGTTTGGAGGCCAAACTCACAAGAGAGGTGCCTATACTAGGGCGTGTAATTGAAAGGTTAGGATTGATTATCTGCATACTGAGTATGGTGATATCGTGAATTCAGGATTTGTTCCTGACGGATGTATCGAATGTTATGGTGAAAGTGTATAATCTCTGCAGAGTGTCAAACTATTCGAATAGTCGCGTCCGCGGTTATGGACAGTTGGAGTGTCCATACTGTTCGCCCATCAGATGTTTTCAAAATGACTTATGAAATGATTTGTGACTTTGACTTGACCACATCAGAGTCATGATATGAAATTCAAGTTCCCACTTAGGTGTTATAAAACTATCAACTAGCTTTCTTTGCTTTTTAACTTAGTAGAGGTAAATCTGGCTTTTTGCAAAAGAACCCTAGAGCTTAGTATATCCTATTCAAAACCACTTCACTTGTTAGCATTAGTTTGCGAGTACTTAAAGAGTACTCATGGCTTTGTCCCTGGCTATTCCCGTGGCCAGACTATGAAGAGGAGTATCAGGAGGACGGACAGCAGGAAGTTTACTACAACTAGGATCATATCCCATCGTCAGCATTGCCTGTGACCATGAAGATGGAGCTTCGCCCACGCTATCGTTATTATTACATTATTCCGCTTCTTGAATTGTATTAAGAACTGGATCATGAGATCCTTATTTGTGTAAGACCGTATGCATGGTTTGTAATGGATGATGTACTGTGATATCCAATCTGTTATTTCTTGCAAAAATGGTAATCCTGGGATTGCGATGTATGGTATAACAGGCATCTGTGATTAAAAACCCGGGCGTTGATCAGTTGGTATTAGAGCCATCCTGGCCATAGGAGACCCTAGTTAGAATGGACGTTTGAATCAAACAAAACTTAGTTTCAAAACCAAAGGAAGTGAGTATTTACAAAAAACTTATTCTTATTCTTATCATTTAAACTCTTTCATGAAAATTCATGTTCCTAAAAAATTCTTGCAAACTTACATAAAATTTGACACACTTTATCACTCTACTAACTTACTCATCCTATATTCTTATAGATGGACGTGAAGTACAACAAGTTTTATCAGTTGGGGAATGGAGGAGACCTCATATTTGAGCGTGACTTGGACCAGCTGTCGGAGATGCTGGAGCGTCCGCACCCCGATTTATTCGGAGCTCAGCTCAATGATCAGGAAGGAGAAGATTGGTAGTGGCTAGTTGTTGCAAGTCTCCGAGGAAAGATTGAACCCCCCACTTCAGAGGGAATTCAGTTCACCTTAAGAGAGAACAACTGGCTCGATGGACTTGCCAGGGCCATGCAGGAAGCTCTTGCCCGTCTATGTGGGCAGAGTATCAATCAAATCAAGGGTACCCGCTTTGAGTTCTACCCAAGGCGTGATGCTATGGGACAGCCACTGGAGGCCCCATATCACCATGAGCTGAAGAGTCAATTGGACCACCTCAGCTTCATGACGTATGACCGTCAGAAGGAGTTGGACAATGCTCGTTCCTACGCCAACCACAAGTACGCCATCGCCACCAAGAAGGATAAGACCATCGCCATGCTAGTGAAGGATCGCAAGCCTCGTCGTCGTCAGCTCGACAAGAAGGAGCGCATCATTGCCCGCCTTCGCCACCTGATCACGGATTTGGAGGAGACCATCCACGAGAGAGACATGCAGTTGGAGGAGAGGGAGAATGCAAGGTAAGATCTTCGTGGATACCCCTACTCCTATCTCAGCGATGATGATGACTTTGTGGAAGATTAGGTCATGGACTTCTTCACCGATGAGGATGACTTCGCCTTCATGGATGATGATGAGGATGATGAGGACACTGACTCCGAGGAGTAGTAGCAGTTGAGCACTAGTGTTAATAAGTTGTATTTGGTCCCACTGTATCGTAGTTTCCCAGAATGGTTCTTAAAACCATCTGTTTTCCTTTGTTGTGGTGTGTGTTTGTATCGTGTTCTATGAATGAATGAAAGAAATTTGCTAGAAAAATCTAAGTCAAATTTTAAAAACTTTTCAAAAACCCTGAACCTTAGAAATTTCCATCTTTTCTCATGATCTATCTCAATCTTCAGATGCCTCGCGGAGGAAGCAACTCAGCCCCGGACCCGATGTTGCAACTCTTGCAAATGTTGGTTTCTGACCGCGAAGCTGAAAGAGCCAAACATCAAGCCAACTTAGCCACCCTTCAACAAATAGCTCATATGGCCAACACCAATCAAGGCCATGGAAATCAGGACAACCATGGATCTAAGCTCAAGAATTTCCAGAACACCAATCCACCTGTTTTCACTAAGTCACAAGAGCCCCTAGATGCAGATGATTGGTTGCAAACCATAGAGAACAACCTAGAAGTTGCATGAGTGGAAGCTAACGAGAAAGTGTTGTTTGCTACCCACTATCTAGTCGGAGATGCAAGAGCATGGTGGAACAACGTTCGTGCAATGACAGGAGGTCAGCTGATGACTTGGGAAGAGTTCAAAGTCAAGTTTAGCAGAACCCATGTGCCACCGGGTTTGATCAAGAGGATGAGAGATGAATTCAGGGAACTAAAGCAAGGAAGGATGACAGTAGTGGAATACCGTGACAAATTCTTGTCATTAGCTAGGTATGCACCAGAAAAAATAGACACTTAAGCCAAGAAGAAAGAGAGATTCCTGAATGGTCTACACGATGAGATGCAGACATTGTTAGTCAATATACCCTTTGCTGATATTGAATCCTTAGTTGACTCTGCCATTCAGATGGAGGGAAATATCAACCAAGCTAATGACAACCGCAAGCGTCGCATGATGCATCAACCAGGAACCCACCATACACCAAAGTATCGCCAGGACCCATCTCCAAGATGTGCCCCAAGAACCAATAGACCCCGATGAACCATCCCACCTATCCCAACCGTGGAAACCCAAGGCCCGGAGGAAACCAAAACAACCCCGGCAATCCCAAGAATTTCAACAGTGCACCACCTAAGTTCAACAACAACAATGCCGCCACCAACACCAACACTTCCCCAAGGACTGGAAGCAATGTTGTGCCTGTTGCAGCAAAGGACAAGTCGCAAGTGACTTGTTATGAATGTGGAACTAAGGGTCACTATTCCAATGAGTGCCCCAAGAAGATTGCTGCAGCCCCCAATGCAAATGCCCTAGCTCAGCAGTAGCGTCGTGTTCAGCACGGAAGAAGGTTTGCCCCAGGGAATTCGCTCAACCGCAATGGTCGTCTCTTTCCCATGCATGCTGAAGAAGCCCAAGAAGCGCCAGATGTCGTGCTGGGTATGTTTTCTGTTAACTCAGTACTTGCAAGAGTGTTGTTTGATTCTGGAGCATCGCACTCATTTGTTACTGAAGAATTTGCATGCACTAGTAAGATTCAACCAACCAAATTGAAGCATGTTATGATTGTTCAAATACCTGGTTCAACCACCAAAGCTAGGCAAATTTGCAAAGTCGTCCCTATCCGAATCCATGGCATAGATTTTTATGCTAATATAATAGTACTCGGAACTAAAGGATTGGAAGTAGTACTAGGAATGGATTAGATGTCCAAACACAAAGGATTAATTGACTGTTCCAAGAAAGCCATAACTATGACCATTACATCCGGAATATCAGTCGAGCACGTATCTGAAACCTTGCCCCGCCAATTCAAGTGCAACAAGAGTCTATCCCAGCCAACCATTGACCAAGTCCGGATAGTCTGTTAATACCCCGATGTATTTCGAGATGTTTTTCCCGGTATGCCCCTAGATCGGGATATCGAGTTTATCATTGAACTAATCCCTGGAACGGGACGCATAGCCCAGAGACCATATAGTATGAACCCGTCAGAACTAATGGAACTGAAGAAGCAACTGGATGCCATGCTGGAAATTGGATTGATTCAACCAAGTGCATCACCATGGACATCACTTGTGTTGTTTGTGGATAAGAAAGATAGAGGTAACCGTTTGTGTACGGATTATCGAAAGTTGAATGATGTCACCATCAAGAACAAGTACCCGTTGCCAAAGATAGAAGATCTGTTTGACTATATGACTAGTGCCAAAGTGTTCTCTAAGATTGAACTTAGAACCGGCTATCATCAAATCAAGATTCGCGCAGAGGATATTCCAGAGACTGCCTTTACCACCAGATATGGATTATACGAGTATACTGTCATGTCTTTTGGATTAACCAATGCCCCCGCTTATTTCATGAACCTCATGAATAAGATTTTTATGGACTTCCTGGATAAGTTTGTCGTTGTTTTCATCGATGACATTCTGATTTATTCCAAATCAGAAGAAGAACATGAGCAACAACTAAGTACCATTCTTGGAACCCTTAGAGAGCATCAGTTGTATGCGAAGTTTAGCAAATGTGAATTATGGTTACAGGAGGTAGGATTCCTCGGACATATTGTATCAGCCAGAGGAATTGCCGTTGACCCTGCGAATGTGAACGACGTTGAAGATTGGCAAGCCCCAACCACTCAAACCCAAGGTCGTGCATTTCTAGGATTAGCGGGATACTACCGCAAGTTTGTAGAAGGATTCTCGAGTATTTCCAGACCCATGACCCAATTGTTGAAGAAGGACAAGAAGTTTGAATGGACAGACAAATGTGAAGCAAGTTTTCAAGAACTCAAGAGGAGATTGATTTCAGCCCCAATCTTGATCATGCCGGATATCACGAAACCCTTTGATGTGTATTGTGACGCATCCAAGATCGATCTCGAATGTGTGCTAATGCAAGAAGGCAAAATTATATCTTATCTATCCCGACAACTGAAACAACATGAACAGAATTATCCAACCCATGACCTTGAACTAGCAGCCATAGTTCTAGCCCTGAAGACATGGAGGCATTATCTCATGGGAAACCGTTGTGAGATTTATTCGGATCACAAGAGCCTGAAGTATATATTCACTCAGAAGGAGCTGAATATGAGGCAGAGAAGATGGATTGAGCTAATCAAGGACTATGATTTGGGCATTCACTATCACCCCGGTAAAGCCAATGTGGTAGCAGATTTCCATGTCACTTGAAATCCATGATTTTGAAGGAGCAACCCAGTTTGCACAAAGAGATGGAAGATTTCCGAATGGAATTAGTGAGTGAAGGATTTTTCGCTAGCATAGAACTTCAACCCACTTTGATCAGTCAGGTCAAGGAGGCGCAGAAAGGAATCCTAGTATCGACGAAATCAAACGTCGTATAGGTACAGGCAAATTACCCAGATTCACCGAAGACGAAGAAGTTCTGTGTACAAAGGATGTCTCTGTGTACCAGCAGATTCGGAGTTGAAAGAAGTTATTTTGAAAGAGGCCCATGATACTTTTTATTCTATCCACCCCGGAGGAACAAAGATGTATCAGGATTTGAAGGAGCAATTTTGGTGGCATAAGATGAAGAGAGAAATCGGAAGTTATATCGCCAAGTGAGATATATGTCAGAGAGTCAAGGCGGGACATCAAAGACCCGCAGGACTATTGCAACTATTATAGATTCTGGAATGGAAATGGGATTCAGTTGGAATGGACTTTATCACTGGATTGCCTACTTCTAGTAGGGGAAATGACTCTATTTGGGTCATAGTTGACAGATTGTCCAAAGTAGCCCATTTCTTACCAGTCAAGACCACATACCAGATTTCGAAGCTAGCAGATTTGTACATCGCTAGAATCGTCAGTTTGCACGGAGTACCCAAGAACATCGTATCGGATTGAGGAACTCAGTTTACCTCGAGATTCTGGAAGAAAGTCCAACAAGGTTTAGGAACCCTACTGGATTTCAGCACATCGTATCACCCTTAGACCGATGGACAAACGGCGCGAGTAAATCAAATACTTGAAGATATGTTGAGAGCATGTGTGCTAGAGTATGGATCTAAATGGGAAGATTGTCTGCCTTTCGCAAAATTTTCATATAACAACAGTTATCAAGCTAGTTTGCAAATGGCCCCATTTGAATTCATGTATGGAAGGAAGTGTTGCGCCCGTTTGAATTGGTCGGAAGTAGGAGAGAGTCAGATTTTCGGACCCAACATCCTACGAGAAGCAGAAGAGAAAGTTCGCAAGATTCGTGAGCACCTCAAGACCGCCTAGTCAAGATAGAAGAGTTACGCCGACAAGAGACGTCGAGACCTCTCTTTAAATATCGGAGATTTTGTGTATATCAAAGTATCGCCTTTGAAGGGAATGCAGCGTTTCTAGCTCAAAGGAAAGTTAGCCCCAAATATATCGGAACCTTCAAGATTCTGAATCGTCAAGGAGAAGTATCATATCAATTGGAACTGCCAGAGGAGATGTCAGCAGTGCACAATGTGTTCCATATATCGTTACTTCGCAAATTCCTTGAAGTTCCGGAGAAGAGCAAAGTTTTCAAGAACATTGATCATCGGACCATAGAGATCAACGATGACCTGACATATCCCGAAGTACCCATCCGTATTTTGGAAGAAGCTTTCAGAACCCGAAGCATCAAGTATCTCAAGATTCAGTGGAGCAACCACACCGAAGAAGAAGCTACCTGGGAGCGAGAGGATCACAACAAGACGGAGTTTCCCGATCTCTTTAAATCCTAGGTAATCTTTTTTCTTATTTTTCAAATCTTAGGGTGAGATTTTTTTAAGGAGGGAAGGTTTGTAACATCCAAAAAATATGAAACAATGATCATCAAACTCTAATCACTAAAATTAGGGTTAACAAAAACTTTGATTAAATAAAAACCAAATGAATGCTTGTGAGTATGTGATGATTTGATGAATGCATGAATGGACTTGTGTGATTAACCTAAATAGCAAGGAATGGTTTAAAGATTAAAATAACATCATATAAAACATTTCCAAGCAGAAACAAATAACGAGAAAATAAAAAACAAATCAAATAAAGAAAATGGTCATTTTTGCCAATCTTGCTCACTAGGTCACTTTGAGTGTTTATAGTCCAAGATTTCAAACAGAAACTTTTCCAATTATTTTCACCCCTTGGTAGACCAAGTAAAAGTGAATCAAAGCCCACCTTTCAAACTTGCAGAAACATTTAGCAACCCCATTCAAATGACAATTCAAAGTTGAATCTATAACATATGTGAAGATCACACATTTTCAAAACCCAACCAAACCAATGCCCCTTGACCAATCCAACTAACTAGATACTCCCTAGTATGTGCCTAGCAAACCCACCAAGTTTGAAACAAAAATTCAAATTTAAATTTCTTGCGGCCATTTCATCAAACACTTGGAGACAGGAAATCAAACTGGCCAAACTTCACTATTTTGAGCAGTAAATTGGATAAGCATTGTTCACCATCGATCACCCTTATCTCCCCGAATGCCAACTAGTGCCTTGACCACCCCTAGCCCCTACACATTGCACCATGCCATGCCAACCCGAAGGCACCCTTGCCAGCCGACCATGGCTAGCTAGCCAGAGCAAGGACCCAGCCTAGCCACCATGTCTGGGACGCACGCCACCATCCACCACCACCCCCTATCCAAGCCTCGAGCACTACCAGCCCCTGGACCACACTGCCCGAGCATGCCAAGCCTCTTTGTGAGCGAGCCGAGAGCGCGCCAGTGCGCTAACTGCGACACACGCCCACAGACCGTGCGCCGCCCTCGCCGCTTGCGTGCGTGATCGCCAGCAGCCCAGCAACCCCGCGGACATTCCCGTTCTCCGCCGCGCTGACCATAGACGCTGTGCGTCATTAAATCACCGTCGGACCCGCCCATAGAGCCGTGATGTTCCGACCGATTCGCACCGCCCCACGCCTCGCTACCACGCCGTTGAGTTTCCCCAGGGAGCATAACACTGCCCCCTATCGTCGCCCATGCCAATAGCACTCTGTGCCGTCTACACCGACGAGCTCCACCCGCGCCCTTCGATCTCCTTTAGCCACTATAAAAGGAGGCCTCCCCCGCTCGTTTTCTTCACACCAGTTCACTCCCCACCTCTCACTTATCACACCCACTCACTCCCGGAGTAAGGCGAGCACCGGGTGGCTGGAATTTCACTGGAGTTCGCCGCTGCAGAGGAGGAGAGGCGCCATAGATTGGAGACGTCCCATGAGAAGCTGCTGGTACCAGGAGAATTGCCGTCGTCGACTTCGTCGTTCGACCCCATCACCGACTGTCGCCTGAGCCCTAGTGAGCCTCCCACGACCCCCAACGGCCGCACTAGGGTTCTGTCTCGCCAGCGCTGTCCGACATGGACGATAAACCAGAGTCGTTCGATTAGAGTTAGATCGTGCAGCCTAGATCACCCCGTACCTCTTCGACACTTTTTGTCTCACTGACGAGTGGGGTCGCTCACTTAACCAGCCCGCGCGTTCACTGTGCGTAGTGGGCCGGATGTTGGGGATATGCTATATGGGTATCCTCATAGCATGTCCTCTATCCGGATAACCCGAGTGGCCCACAGTTGGTAGCATGGCCCATGGCCTGCTGGGCAGCCCAGTTAGATGGATCTAGAAGGGAGGCCCATGCCGGATAAAGGAAGGCTACAGTGGAGTCACCGGCGTACCCGGAGCCTTGGAGTACAAGAACACGCTACACTAGTAATAGACGGTGTAGGACTCTGTAACCTGTCTGACTAGGACTTTTCCCTGTAACCCTAGGACCTGGTGACTATATAAGTCAGGCCTATGGGAGCCTTTAGGACACGATCATAGACAACTTTAGACGATAACTTATACTCTCTAGTCAGCTCGCACAGCGAACCAATCCATGTAACTCGGTGTATTGCCCTTATAGTGATTTATAGCGGGAGTAGGATTCCGCCACTGTTGTGGGATCTGAACCTGGGTAAGCTGTGTTACCTCATACCCGTCAACCGTCCGCCTTCCCCCACGTCTCTAAACACGCACTGTGAGGACCCCTCCATGGCATACTCGCCAGCAATACCACGACAATTGGCGCCCACCGTGGGGCAGAAGGCGCTTCAGGCTCTTCAGTGGGCTAGGACCAAGATCTTCGCGGGAATCGGCGAAACCGTAGCCATCGATCTCGTTCTCTTCTCCGGCAACGTTCCGATCGACCCTCCCGACGAATTTTGGATCCTGGCGAAGACGAACCCTACACGGTGTTCGATCGTTCCTATCAGAGACATCCACCTCTTCATCGGTGAAACCGACTCGGGCAGTAGTTCCCTGGGAGTCGGAGAAGTATCAAGACCCGCACGGACTGCCTATGGGCATGATACGTTCGTGGAAGGATCAATGTCGGATCTCTCTTCGGAGTTTGCCAGCAAAGATCAGAAAAATTCAAGGCCCACCCAAACCGCCCCTGTGGAGGACATAAAGGTGGAAGATCACTGCAAGTCCGTCGGCTTCGTCCGTGCGTCTGGAAAGCAGAGATCCAAGTTCGTTGGCGTGGTTACCATCTTCGATCTAGCGTGTTGCGTTCAGAGAGAGGGCGAAAACCCCCGCGATTACCTTGCCAGGTGGCTCCGTATACGGGCCGACCTGGCACATTACCCCAATGATGATGCCTTGTATCACTTTGTGGAAGGACTGGACCATGGCACGCTTCTCTGGCATTCTCTAAGGCGGCAGGAGGCTTCAGGACGTCTTACCTTCAAAAGCAAGGTAAACACCATCAACAACTACGCGGAGGCCGAAGCGGCAGCTCAGACAGCGCTTGCTCTCATTGATGGAGCCCCTCTGATTCAGCCACCGCCTCCGGCCACCATCGTCGCAGTTGCGCACCACCTCCATTCATCGTCGCTGCTATTGCACCTCCACCCCCCATCATCGAGGAAGTCCTGGCACCCTCCGACTCTGTGATCGACGCGTTATACGCTGACTTCAGTGCAGATTTAGAGGAGATAGACTTCAGTCCAGAAGAGCTAGACTCCGCCATGCAGGAGATGGAAGAGGAGTACACGCGCAACAAGCAAGCCAACAATGCCGTCACGTCTCGAGAGGTGTTCGTCACCATTGGAACGGCGATGGATGAAGATCAACCCAGACGAGCTCCACCTACAGCTCTGGACAAAGGGAAGGGACCACCTGTTGCTGCCGACAATGATCGCGCAAAGTTCATGCCCCCTCCGCCTAACCCAGTTAAACAGCCGAAGGAACTCGGCACCGGTCCGAGCAATAACAGCACCGCAAACTTGCCACCTCTGGCATCTACGTCTGATGCTGCCCAAGTTACTCCAGTTGATAGAGTGATGTACGGCAATCTCCTCGTCGAGCCATTGACCGTAGCTCATATCCGGAACGTGACCCAGCTTGACAAGAACCACCAGCAGCTGCTGGAGGAAGCGCAGGCCATCAGGGAGAAAGGCGCTAAGCTAGATCGAGATCTGGTCAATGTGCAGAAATCCATAGAGAAAGCTAGAGCAATGGAGGCCGAGTACAAGACTCTGCTGCAGCAGCAGAAGGCCAAGAAAGCTCCGGCTCGCGTCATCAACGATCCTGGTGTATGGCGAAACCTAGGATGGGCTCCCCCGAAGCCGGCACAAGCCAAGCCATACATTGACAGTGAAGGCAGGCAGGTGATTCCCACTCCTCTCCTCAACCTCGTCGTCGCCAAGACCCTTCTGGAGCAGGATAGATCGCCCGAGGCGGTGGACCAGGTCTATGACCTAGTGGCCAAGGCGGTAAAGCAGCAGGAAAAGGCCACCTCTCAGAGGCTTGAGTGTGACCCAGCGCTTTGCCAGTCTAGCCAGTATAAGCTGCCAAGGGACAGATCTCCTCTTGATGTTGGGTCCTAGACGGGTTCATCAGAATGAGGACAGAGGGATGCGCGCAACAGGAAGGATGCTATCCCCATATCCTCTGACCACGGAGAAAAGGCTCAACCTTGTTGCCCATCACCACCGCCCCACTCCCCCCAACATCGCGAAGACCCCAAGACTCACCGCTGTATGGATATGCCCCTGCCAAGGCAGAGCGGCATCGTCATCCGCGACAACACGGAGCAGACCCGTCATGACGGAGAGCACATCCAAGGACACAAGAGCAGGTCGCGTCATGACCCTCCGCATCCTACAAGCAATCACGACAGGCGTGAGGCGTCGCAGGAGGGTAATAGCAAGAAGGCTAACCCACCGCCACCTCCGCCTTCGTCGCCACCTAGCAGTCACCATGGTGGAGGAGGCCCGCATCATTCACGCAGCCCATCCCTTGTTGACAAGAAGAAAAGAAACCCGGAGCCACACGTTGCACGTTCGCGGATCGATAAGATCCCCGAGGCCCGGGAAGGACCATACCTAGGACCACATTGCTTTGGACCTGCGATACGGTCTACAACTTACCCCAAAGGTTTCCAGATTGACAAGACCATCAAGCCCTATGATGGCACCGCTAAACCAGCTACATGGTTGCAGGATTACGGCAACGCGGTAGAGATTGCCGGGGGTAACCCCAACATTGCCGTCAAGTACCTCCCATTGATGTTGGCGGGCACAACCCATCAATGGATTGATGACTTGCTGGAGAAATCCATCTGCAATTGGTTGGACATGCAAGAAGAGTTCACCAAGAACTTTGAGGCTATGTACAAACGTCCCTGCACTGTTGGCGATTTATTGCGGTGCGTGCAAGAGAAAGATGAGACATCTCGCGCCTACCTCTCCCGCTGGCTAGACATGAAAAATTCCTGCGCAGGAGTGCATGCTCAGACCTCCATGGCCGCCTTCATCGTTGGGTTGGAAAGGGGCACGTTGCTCTGACATAAACTGAAGCGCTTGTAGGACAATCACCAGCTTGACTTGAACCAGATGATTCAGTTGGCTAGTGAGTTCGCAGCTGCCGATGACGATGCTCGTGGCTCTTTGCCGGCAATGGCCTTTCCAACTCAAGCTCGGAGGAACAGCATCACAAAGCGGAAAACTGCTCCAGAAGAAAAGCAAAATCCCGACATGGTCGCCATGACCTTCGTAGGAAGAGGTGATGGCGGACAACGTGGCCGAGGACGAGATGAAGTGAAACTACCTCGGCAGCGCTCCGTGTTCCCCAAACCTACGAAGAGTACCGCGATATGCCGTGCCTCGTACACCTCGATGTCAACGGCAAGGCCACCCATACCAATCTACATTGCAAGTTCGTCAACGACATCAAGGAGGACCAGGAGTCTGGCTACAAGCGAAGTCGGAAGAACAAACCGCGAGGAAAGGGCAAGCGGAGAAGAAGGAGGAGGAGTCCAAGGATTCAAGTGACATGGACAAGGATGTTGACCCCAAGCACGCCGCCAAGAGCGACGGCAAAGGCAAGAACCCCTTCGAGAAGAAGGCGGCAGTTTTCCACACTTTCCTTGGCACCCCCGCCGTCCGACAACAGAAGACCTCTATGAGGATACTGATGGCTACTCTACCCCCAGTTCCCCAGTTCCTGCGCTGGTCGGAGGTTCCAATTACTTCGGACAGGAAGGATCACCCAGACCTTATCCCTACGGAGAACCTATATGCCATGGTCATCAACCCTTTGATTGACGGCAATGAGTTCACAAAATGTATGGTGGATAGTGGAAGCAGCATCAACATCATGTACCTGGATACACTGCAGAAGATGAACTTGACGGAGGCAAACCTAAGGCGGACCAACACCATCTTCCACGGCGTAGTTCCTGGTCGGGAGGCTCGGTCCCTTGGGTGCATCAAATTTCAGGTAGCCTTTGGCGATGTTAATAATTACCGCTAAGAGCGCATGACCTTTGATGTGGTCCCCTTCAAGAGCGTGTACCACGTCATATTCGGCTGCGACATATTCCACACCTTCATGGCCAAGCCATGCTTCGTCTACAACAAACTCAAGATACCCAGACCAAACGGTGTCATCACCGTATTCGGAAGCTTTGCCAAAGCTAGGGACTGCGAGATTAGTGAAGCAGCCTATGCGGAAGTTGTCCTCTATAGTGAAGAATTCAAAGAGATCCAGAGCAAGGTCGATGCCTCAGAGATGCCCACGTCGAAGAAACAGATTTCTGACTCCGCTCCAGCATTTAAGGCCGCCATCGAGACCAAGTTGGTGGAACTTGTGGTAGGCGATGCCTCCAAGACCACCGCCATTGGGACGAACCTGGATCCCAAATAGGAAGCGCGCTCGTCGAGTTCCTCCGTGAGAACAGGGACATCTTTGCCTGGCAACCTGTCGACATGAAAGGTGTACCTAGGGAACCTGCCGAGCACAGATTAAACATTGATCCAAAATGCAAACCAGTGAAGCAACCTCTACGACGCTTTGGAGATGAGAAGAGACGTGCCATAGGCAAACAGATAGATAGGTTACTTAACGCTAGTTTTATCCGAGAAGTCCTTCACACCCAATGGGTGGCCAATCCTGTACTTGTCCCCAAAAAGGGAACCAAGGAATTAAGAATGTGTGTTGATTACACCGGCTTGAACAAAGCATGCCCCAAAGATCTGTTTGCTTTGCTTCGCATTGACCAAGTCATTGACTCAACGGCTGGCTTGGAACTTTTTTGTTTTCTCGATGCATACTCAGGATACCACCAGATCAAGATGAGGAAGTCGGACCAATTGGCCACTTCGTTCACTACTCCATACGGCACGTTTTGCTATGTTACGATGCCCTTTGGGCTCAAAAACGCAGGTGCTACGTACCAGCGGACAATGCAACATTGCCTACACGATCAAATTGGACGATATAGCGGTGATGTCTAAAAATTCAAATGACTTAATCTCCAACTTAAAAGAAACCTTTGATAATCTTCGGAAATACAACATGATGCTTAACCCTAAGAAGTGCGTCTTCGGGGTTCCAGCGGGCAAATTGTTGGGCTTCATTGTTTCCCAGCGTGGAATCAAAGTCAACCCAGAGAAAATCAAGGCCATATTAAACATAAACCGTCCGACATGCCTAAAGGACATACAACGACTAACAGGTTGTGTTGCAGCAGTTAGTCGGTTCGTCAGCCGACTTGGAGAGAAGGCTCTGCCACTGTACAAGTTGCTGAAGAAGGCAGACAAATTCACATGGACGGGCGAAGCAGATGCAGCATTGAAGTAGCTCAAGGAGATTCTTTCCTCAGCACCCATCCCTGCAGCACCCGAGCCTGAGGAGCCCATGTTAATTTACATGGCGGCCACAAACCGGGTAATCAGCATCGTCATCGTGGTAGATCGAAAGGAACCAAGCTATGAGCACGGAGTTCAACGACCAGTTTACTATGTAAGCGAGGTCTTGACGGAGTCCAAGCAGCATTACCCGCACTACCAGAAGATAGCTTATGGAGTATTCCTTGCTTCTCGGAAGCTGAGGCATTACTTTCAGGAGCACCCAATCACAGTGGTGAGCAAGACTCCACTGTCTGACCTAATCAACAACAGCGACGCTACGGGAAGGGTCGTGAAGTGGGGCATTGAACTTGCTGCCTTTGAGATCACCTACAAGAGACGCGACGCTATCAAGTCACAAGCCTTGGCAGATTTTATTACAGATTGGATGGAGATGCCAGATGCTACCCCATTGCCGGAACCAGAATACTGGGTGATGCATTTTGACGGATCAAAGCTGCTCAACGTCTCGGGGTGGTTTACTTTTATAGTCAACAACATGGGAAGGACTGTTCATCATAAGCAAGGCGCTACTCGATGGGTCTTACTACCTCGTTGACAATCGTGAACTAAAGGATAGACCCAACAAGGATCATAAGCGTAAGCGACGTGACTGGATGATGACTACCCGGAGCTTGATCGGCCATGGAACATAGCACAGCTACGTCCTTTCTACACTTAGAATTTTTATCTAATTGTGTACCTCTTATATGATCAATGAAATAAAGCTCTTTGGTTCACTCATATTTATGAGTCTTTTACCTCCTTTAGTGTTCATTTTTGGATCGTATAAAACCTTTATGCACAAGCTTTGCAATTGCACTTGTGAAAATTCCGCCTATGGGTGTTAGCTTAAGTCTTCTGGTCTACACATTCTTTGTCATTTTTATGTGGATTCTGGAGTAGTGACTTTCGACACTTATTGTCGGCGATTTTGTGCTTAGGTTATTGATGGTGCCATTGGGCATCATCACCTGAGTGCATGCTTCCGACAACGAGTCTTCCGACTCACGAAAAGTCAAGCATAAAAGCCGAAGTAATGGATAAGCCAGCACTTGCTTAAAAATATATACATGCTGGAAATAGTTCTTAAGTAGAAGTGCATACACCATTGTTTTCCGCCTTAAGTTAACACATGGTTTTTTCCGCATAACACGTTACAGAGGAAACAAATATTACAAGTTGTTTTTATTCCTCTGGTGCAGGAGACTTGGAAGCAACATCACCAGTAGTAGGAGAGTCACCTCCCTCGAAGTCGGCAGTATTGAGGGACTCGGAGGAGCTTTGGCCTTTGTCTTCAATGGTTTTCATGGGCACAAAGACGTTAACATCGACCAACTCGTCTGGTGTCATAGCCCGCAAGAGACGCCAAGATAGATTCGTGGTTTATCTTTTGGCCTTTGTCGTCTATGTCGGGGATACCGGAGGTTACCGTCTCGATGTCGGCATTCTCGTAGTGTGACTTCACCATTGACAATGCCATCCTGGCACCGGCCCGTGCACATGAAGCTTTCCAGCATGAAATACGCTCGGGGGCTCGGCGCGGGATCTCCAAGAACTTCGCTACTGAATCTGATGCCTTGATGTTAATCTGGAGGGATTTGGCAATCTCTTTGGTCTACACGATGGCGGTGTTGATGAAGTTGGTGGCAAGGACCATGCATTCTTTGGCAGAGGAGGCGACCGGGTTAAACCCATAGGAGCTGCGAATTCCCGACAAAGGAGCGCATGAGTTCAAAAATTCAGAATATCTAGACTACAGAAATCCAAGACGGAGAATCATTTACTGAAGATGCTAGCCTCATCCTGCCAGAGAGTATCCGCCATGGAGTCCCGTTCTTGTTGGAGGATCTTATACGCTTCATGATGGCGTTGATTTTGCTCATCGGCAGCTTTCTTCTAATCTTTTAAGATCGCGATTTCCTTCTTCAAGCGGTTCATATCCTCGGTGGCGGAGTCCTGCAGGGCTTTCATCGATTCCTCATGCATTTTGAGCATCTCCTCCCTCTCCTTATTAAGGATCTTGTTCTCGCTATCCAGCTACTGAATGTGCTTGGATTGCTCGAAAATATCCTTAGCCTTGGAAATGGTTTCTGCAAGTCGGAGAAAGAAAACTACACAGTGAGTACTCAGAGAATGTTGGCACAAGACCAAGCCGGAGTGCGGAAAAAGAAAGGAAAAACAGATGCTTTCTCTTGATGATCTGTTCCTTCAAGAAGGTAGTTTTACCCTTTTTGGCTTCCAAATCAGCACGCATCTTCTGGTACTTGTCATTGGTCATGCCCCTCCGAGCATTCTCATTCTATGGAAAAAAGAAAGTTAAACGTTGTTTGGTCTACTTGGATCATCTAGCCGGAAAATTTCCACCTAGACGCTCGGGGGCTACAGCGAGAGTTTTTTAACTTAGCAATATGCTTAGTCTTCCTTTAAGCATCTAGTCAGAACTAATTCAGTTTTCGATTAGAAGCTTGGGGGCTACAGTACAAAGTTTTTAACTCGGATGTATGCTTAGCTTCTATTTAAGCATCTAGTCGGAACTAATTCAGTTATAACTAGAAACTTGGGGGCTATAGTATCGAAATTTATAAACACTGCGTATGCTACTCTTAAAGCATCTAGTCGGAATAATTCATTTCACCTATATGCTTGGGGGCTACAGTGAGAAGTTTTCTAGCTTAGTCACTCTTAGAGCATTTAGACACAAAGACCTATGGTTTTCCGTCTAAATCCTCGGGGGCTACAGTGGGATACTCATATGAAACGCAAAAAGGCAAATATAACTTACAAGTGCAATGATATTGAGGTTGGTAGCACTCTCAGCTAGCAACTTTCTGAAGGATACACTGTTCCTTGCAAGATTTCTGCTTGCCGGAGAAGCTCCTCGAGACTGCACGTTGGAGATGTCGACGCCGCACCAGGAACCAGAGAAGTGCTACCTGGCGTAAGTACCAGATAGACTATCTTCGGAAACTCTATGGTTTTCTTGGGTGCGGGGTCGCCACCTTCCGCAGATGTACCACCTTCCAACACTGCATTACTGCTACCCATGGCATCCTTAGACGGAGCTTCAGCCATTTGGTGTGCGGCACTCTCCTGCGTCACTTGTTCGCCGACAACAGCGAGCTCTGTAGAGGCGCCTGAGTTCACTTCCATGGCGAAAGGTCCAGATGCTTCTTTAGCTTGTGAGATTGTCGGAGCGGACAAGGGTTGGACGATGGGAGTGATATGGGTGATGGAGGGAGATACGTCGCGATGCAGCATATCCTTGATGGTTCTAGAAGCCCCCAAAGTTTTGGAGGTCTTCTTCAAGCTGGTCGTGGCTTTCTTTCTGAAACATGCAAAATGCATAATTACAGGAATAAGACAGACAAATGGACAGTGTCAGAGAGAAAGAAGCTTACACAAGAGGGGGTGCTTTACCAAAAGGGATCCTAGTAACCTTTATTTTCTCCGCCTCCAGGGCGGCGGTAGTCTTCTTGGAGGCTCCACCCTCCGTCTTCTTCTTCTTGCCTCCGTTGGCAGCGTCAGAGGTGGAGCTCTTCCTCTTTCGCGCCAACGGAGCATCGTCGTCGTACACGACGGTGACTTCCTTCATCTTTGGATCATAGATTTGAGGAGCAATGTTATCCTCATCTATGTCGTTGAGCTGTTAAAGTGAAGAACCACCGTGTTAGATGAGATGGTAATGGCTACACGGAAGAAACAGAGTATATGTCATACACGTAAAATAAGCAGTTACCTTTGGGCACTTGCTCTCTACGAACATGTCGTAGGTGATGGTGAAGCCACGCTTTCCTGTCATTCACCTTGACGATGTCCTTGAGGCGGAGCTTGATGGAGTCGCTCGAGAAGTTGTCCTCGGAGATGTGGAGGCTATCCCTTCGATCGTTGGAATACTAGTGCATCAGCTTCAAGTGGTGGTGTAGAGGCTGGATCCGCCTGATGAACCAGCACATGGCTAGGTCCAGTCCGGTCAAACCCGTCTCTACGAACCACTCTATCCGCATTATAGAGCGGGAAGCGTCGATGTCGGAGGGAAGGGAGGCCTGGGATCTTCATGTCAAGGCTTCGGCGGCTGCTCCATCGACAAAGTCCGGGCACGTGACTTCTCGGCCAGCCAGAGGGATATCTGGGCCGTAGAAGTACGTCCACTGCAAATTCTTGCAGGATTCGTGGCCGACGATGTCGGGGAAGCGCCGGCCAGGCCAGATCTTAAAACTAATGGTTCCACAATTCCTAAGCTCTTCCTTGCCAGCTTCGGCTTCGTGCTTGAGGGTAAAGAAGTATATGAAGAGATCTAGCCTAGGCTTGATTCCTAAATAACCCTCGCAGAGCGCCGCGTAATTGCTGAGCGCTAAGATGCTATTGGGGGAAAGGTTCTATGGCTGTACTCGGTAATTATTCAAGACAACAAGGAAAAAGTTGGAGATGGGCAGGGAGATGTCGCGTACCATCTGTGCTTTGAGGTACACCTTTTCTCCGACTTGGGGAGAAGGTGTGACCTCGCCGGCCGACGCCGCCCGCTAGGCGAGCCCCTTCGTCATGGGGAGGTAACCCTCATTGATAAGCTCTTTGATGTCGCGGTCCGTGATATCCGAGCCACGCCAATCGCCCTTGTGCGAGTCGTACTCCTCCTCCAGCAGCTCCAGCGCTGCTGGATTATGGTCGCCGCCGGTGGTTTCTACCACCGCAGACTTGGGCATGACCAGGCCCTCTGGGGGCACGATGACGGAGCTCGCCGGCTTCGCCGCGGCTTCACCCTACGCCGCCATCGAAGGGGAGGAGTTGCTGTTGGCCATTGGGTGTGTTCGACGGTGACTGGGAAAGATTGGAGAGTTAGGGTTTTTCGCACGTTGCACGGAGAGCTCGAGGATGCGCTCGCTGGAGGAAGAAGACGATGCAGGGGAAAATGAGGTGAAAAAGTAAATTTTTCACCGCAGTTACTATTTATGGTCTCCGGCATCAAGATTCGTGCAGCTTGATCGAATGGTTGCCGCGTAAACGACGTGTGCAGAGGCGTGCGCAGAAATTTCTCACGTACCAACCGTCACCGCCAACGGTTCGTATCGCTCACACGGGAAAAGTGGACATGATTGTGTTCTCTGCATGTGTAAGTTACGAGGCGTTGCTGACCTATGTCTACGTCGCCCTAGCTGTCATAGGCAGATGAACCATCACATCAGAAGATTCCGGCATGGACGGATCCAGTCCGGCTACAGAAGAGTACGATGGAATATTCAGCAATTCTCCGACTTACGAATTGAAGACGGAGAAAACCTTGCAGGGTTCTTTGGGAGGACTACAAGATGTTGCTTGACGATTTGTCGACATCCATCTAGACGAAGCATTCCATGTGAAGAGGTAAGACGGTGCAAGATCTCGGAGTTCTCCGGGGGCTACTGTTGGGGATATGCTATATGGGTATCCTCATATCATGTCCTCTATCCGGATAACCCGGGTGGCCCATAGTTGGTAGCATGGCCCATGGCCTGCTGGGCGGCCCAGTTAGATGGATCCAGAAGGGAGGCCCATGCCGGATAAAGGAAGGCTACGGAGGAGTCACCAGCGTACGTGGAGCCTGGGAGTACAAGAACATGCTAGACTAGTAATAGACAGTGTAGGACTCGGTGACCTGTCCAGCTAGGACTTTTCCTTGTAACCCTAGGACCTGGCAACTATATAAGTCGGGCCTATGGGAGCCTTTAGGACACGATCATAGACAACTTCAGACGATAACTTAGACTCTCTAGCACCTCGCACAATGAACCAATCCCTATAACTCGGCGTATTGCCCTTATAGTGATTTATAGCAGGAGTAGCATTCCGCCACCGTTGTGGGATCTGAACCTGGGTAAGCTGTGTTACCTCGTAATCGTCAACCGTCCGCCTTCCCCCACGTCTCTAAACATGCACTGTGATGACCCCTCCATGGCGTACTCGTCGGCAATACCACGACACCGGCCTAGTTAAACATCCCGCGCGACCCAACAATTCAAACTTAAGTTTATTCATTTAATTTCAAACATAGTTCTGTACCTAGATTCAAAAATCAACCCAGCTCGATTCACTAAACCAAAATGAATGAAACCAATTTTGTTAGAAAGGTAATGAAATGCTTAATCCATGCCCGTTGGATTCAAACCATTTAGAATTGTAGATCACCCATGGTAAAAATAACAAGGAAGAAGCTTTTCTGCATTCAAACATTTTTGAAAATTCAATCATAAGAGATTTTGAGTTGTTTCCAACTCTCAAAAATCACATTTAACCATACCTTTCAGAATATATAAAAATATATAGGTTTACTTGCAGAAATAATGATCAAGTAATAAAACAATGCCTCATAGGAAATTCGAGTCACTTTATTTAATTAAAATAAAGAGGTTAAACCATATTAAATTGCGACGCCACTTTAAATCACATTCCCATGTACTAAATGTGTGGTGATGACATGTGTCAACATGATCCCATGTTTTAGTTGGAGAATATTAAATCTTAAGTAATTTTTCAATGAGTAGAAATTACTTTTCTAAAATAAAGAAAATAAAACTATTTTCCTTAATGATTGTAATGCTTGTGATGATCCTATATCATCTAGTGAAAACCTTGGTGTGATAAATATAAATAGTTAAGTATTGTTTGGTGATTGTGTACCTCGTATTTATTTATAGACGCTAGTACCGACCAAGGATACGAGGAGGAAGGAGGATAGTACGAGGAAGAAGCCGAGGAGAACTTCAACCACTACTCTGCACAAGGCAAGCCTATACTTGCAACCTTGCAAGATAACACTTGCAAGATACCCTACTTATGCAAGCTACTACTTGCTTGTTACTATGCCAACTATATGCCTTAACCATATGTGATTATACCCACTTGACACACCATCCTAGTGTTACTTGCAAGCTTAGTATTTTGTTTTCTTTAATAAAAGCTTTCAATCAAAAGTTTACTTAGTGACTTGTAGATTCTAGAAAGATAATTGAAGGTAGCATAAAGGTCATAAAATTTGGCCTAAGTTAGATAATCTTGATGTCATCCTAAGGAATGAGATTGAAATTAGCTAACTCCCACTTTCTTATCACCCCTCATTAGTATTTACCCCCACTTATATGTAGAGGTTGCAACCTTTAATAAGGTAGAGATCCCTGTGTTTACAATGCTAGTCCCTGGATCAATAGCTAGCATCCATAGTTAAGATGTAATATCAAGAAACAAAGGTCATAATACAACTTTATTACCAGGAATAAAATAATTCATTACATCTTACATAGCTCATTTGGCTATCTCATTACAATGCAGCAAAAATAACTATAGCATGGAGTCCTTCATCTTCAAAGTGCCACAGGCAATCATGTTGGTTGTAGACTTGTAATCCTAATCAACACACTTCACTAACATCAAACAAACCTGCAACATAATAAGTTACAGCCACAAGGTTCAATACATTTGAATTGTATTGGCAAGTGATACTATGGTAGAATAGGGGTATCTATCATCTATATGCATTTGGCTAAGTGGAGCTTAGGCTTGCTTTGCTCAAAATATATTTTCCTTATCATTTGAAAACACTAAGTTTTTGTTTATCAAAATCACCCAAGGCATCTACCAATCAAAGATTGAAGATCCTTTAACCCTTGTTCAACCACAAGTTTTTAACTTAGAAATTGGGATGAGGAGATTCTTGATAGCTTCCATGTCTTAATGCTCAAATTGTCCATTGCCGGGGACACGTCTAAGTACTTAGATTTTACTCTCTCGAGAGGTGGTGCACTTTCCCCACAAGACTCGACATGCATCGAGACAAGATCTTTCATAAGCCTTCCCTTAGACTAGAATGGACGCGTTCCAACCTATCATCCCCTACCACCAACTTTCCATTTGGCTAAGTTATTGCAACCTATATGATCAAGGCAGAGCCCATAATGCCAAGTGGCTGCACTTGAAGCTTCTCAACATTTGACATCTCAAATCTCTTTGTTCCTGGGTGTCATTCCACAAGTGAGATACATAGGGTAAACCATTGAAAATAGGGCCCTCGTAACCACTCAACAAAAATCCATCCATGCAAGTCCCTTTCCACCCAGGTGATTCATTCACATAGTTATTTTATTAAACAAAACACAAGTCCTTGAATTAGAAATATTTCATAGCATGAATATAATCCACCCTTGTTTTCTACTAGCTAGGCTAAGCATGATAGTAGTAGGAATCTTAACTTAGGAAAATTCTACTAAGGTTTCATCTACTAGGATTTCCCATGGCATAGTTTATACTTAGAAAAATTCCATGCAAGTCCTACTTAGAAATATCACTAATGCATAGTGAAAATAATGGGACAAAAGTATGAAGCACCACTTTCCTTTTTGGTAGATAATATAAGTTCACTCCTTGATCTTGCAATAGTCACACACTTCAAATTTCACTACAATTCAATCTAGGCACAAAATCAATCTACATTCAAGCAATTCATCACGCAGAATAATAAAGACAAAGCAATGCATGCAAGCATGAAAAAGATTGTTTTATTTCGAAAAGTGGTTTCTAATAGGTTATAAACATTTTAAAACACCTATTGGCCATTTATAAATGTGGCAAAACCATTTGATATTAAGTTGGTGAAAATGGCCACCTTAAATCATTTTTGTTTTACTAGAATTGATTTAAATCAAAGTATTAATTTCTAGTGTTAGCCAAAATGTTTTTAAACACTAATATTAATGCTTATGGTCATAATGTTTTAAAACAATTCCATCTGCAAAGGGTTTCATCCAAAATCCATTTTTAAATCAAAGCAACATTTTATTTTGTTGGAAATACCTTTAAACAAAGTAATAATTCTCTAGAGTTAATCAAATACATTTTTAAATCCAAAACATGTTGTTTAGGGCCAGAGAGTTTAATTCAAACCATTTTCAAAAGGTTTTACTCAAAAAGCATTTTTAAACCATATAAAATATTTTTATTTAACTAGAAATGCTCTTATTCAAAGATTTATTATTTAACTTCACAAAATACACTTTTAAATATACAAGTTGGTTTATGTGGTCAGTAGGTTCAAAACAATCCATTTACAAAAGATTCTATCCCAAAAACATTTTTACAATGAATTTTATATTCAAATTATGCCTACACAAGTTTCTGCAAAAACAACTAAGTTTACAAAAGAAAATTACTAAACAAAGTGCATGGTTGGATATAATTCTCTTTTCTGATTCCATTGATATAAAGTTTGCAAATTTTGGAGGTGTATATTTAAATTTATGATTTTTGCAAGTTTGAACATTCAATAGAACAAAATCTGGTTTTTAAATCGAAGGTTGGCCACGTCGAATGATTTCATTGGCTCATACCGGTTCGCGTGGATCAGCTAACATGGAGCGTCAGATCTAATGTGCATCGCACGGCTCGCAGCACATGATACCTCTTTGGTTAATGAATCTATCGTATTCGTCAGATCTAAATCGAATGGCGCATACGAGGTTGGCCAAAGATGGGCGGCGTGCGACAGTGGCTCGCAGCGGCGCGGTCAGATGAGGACGGAGCCGGCAATACAGGAAGCGAGAGAGCAAGGGAAGATGCTCACGGAGTTCGTCGTGGCATGCTGATGCTCAACGATGATGCGGTTGTTGAAGGGGCGCTCAGGGTCGACGGGTATTGCTCGCCGGAGAAGCTCCTGGCGATGGTGTGCGCGGGATGGCGACGCTACACGGCTCGAAAAGGCAAGACAAGCAGTTGGTTAGATGCGCAAGACGATGCTGGTTACGCGTGTGCCAACGAGGGGGAGAGGGGCGGCCGAGATTTACCACGGGAGGTCCTCGGAGAGGAGGCAGGCGGCGGCGGCTCTCGGTTGTCGTCATTTCCAAGGATAAAGGGCACGCGCGGTCGAGTGGTTGGTGCTGGGAGATGCAGGGGACGATGGGGTCATACTCGTGTGCACTAGGGGCACTGGGGAGGTTCGTGCTCGCCGGAATTTGCACGGTGGCTCATCGGAGTAGTGGTGCTTGCTGAGAGAATTCTGAGCAGCCTATGTGCAGTGACTGCAGGGAGAATGGGGGAAAATGGAGAGGGGGGCAGGCAATTAAGTGTGCAAGGTCACGGGGAGGATTGATGGAGGTATTAAGGCGAATTGATGCAGTCTTCAATGGCCAGTAACGGCGAGGAGGGGTTGGGGGCGTGGTCACCGCGGGTGAGAACGAAGATGACGGGGCAGTGGGACCTGGCGGCAGCGAGAGAGAGAGAGGTACGATGGGGTCACGTAGTCAGCGAGTGAGTTGGTTGGGTTCGTGGTGAAAAAACGATTCGGGCGGGGGAGGAGGAGGTGGGCTCGCTGGTCTTAGTGGGCTAGCTGGGTTGGGCTGGCTTCTTTCCCTTTTTTTGCTTCTCTGTTTATTTTTCTTTTTCTGTTTCTTTTATTCAGTTTTGAATTTGTTCAAACAATTTAATCAACCATTTGAATTCAGATCTTTGCCAAACTTTCAGTGAGTTTTAATGTATTTTAAATATCATTTTAGGAATAATTCTTTTATTCAATTATGGTTTATTCTTTATTTAAATTAGGCATTTGATTTTATTCAAATAATATTTAATCATATTTTCAATCTCTACTTGAATTCTAATTTTTCACCAAACCTTTTTCAGTAAGTTTTATTTATTCAAAAGGGTGTTGAATAATTCATTTTGAATTATTTGAAATATTTTAATATGATCTATTAATCATTTAAATTGAGCATTTGTCTTCATTCAAATAAAATCCAATATGGTTTTATTCCCATATAAATTTTATTTCAAATAATTCTTTGAATCCATTTAAGTTAATTTAAATAACTTTTATTCCACTTGGGAAAATTCCATTTTTTCCCATGATTTAATCAATCATTTACTTTAGGGATTTTGTCTTTATTAGAATATAATTGGAATAGGGTTTAATTCCATATACATTTATTTTGAATATTCTTTATCCCTTTATTTCATTTGGATTTGGATTATATTTATTCCATTTTCTTATGGATTAGGCCAAGTTTTAATTTGGCTTTTAAATATTCCTTATTTATTTATTTATTTATTTATTTCTTTATCTTATAAAATACATATATTTTTATTTAAAGATCCAAAATTGGTGATTCCAATTTGTGGAATTTTATTTAATATTTGTTTATCCTTTTAAATCTCTTTAGGATTATTTTGCTCACAATTTGGTATGGATTTTAGATAGGAGCTTTATTAGCTTTGGAAATAATTTCCTTTCAACTTAATAAATTCATAAGTTTTTATCCATAATTCCAAATTGAATAGAATCAATTTCTATGGTTTTATAATATTTCTATTTGTCATTCTTGATTCTTTATAAATGTTTGTTAGTAAATTTTTATATGGATCAAATCCATGGTCTTAGAGTAATCTTGGAAATAATTTATTCCATTTAGGGTTTTAGGGTTTTGGTTTACTTTTCCAAGTGTTTAAATTTTAAGATTCATTCTTTGATGAATGCATTTCACTTGATTGAAATTTTGTTGGATTCACTTTTCATTCAAAGTCTGTTCAAGATGGGTTTTTAACTTTCCATTTATAAATAAAAAGTTTCTTTTCACCCTAAATTTCAACAATTATTTATTTTGTTTATTTATTTTTCACATTTCAAAATTTGGAATTTTTTGGGATGTGACATTATAGATGCTAGTGCTAAGCATAAAACTTGATCAACTTTAGATGGGAATACTTGGTGAAAATGGTTATGAAAACCTTAGAATGATGAGTCATTCTACTGAGATGTTTTAACATGTGTTTCCGAACACTAGATGGTTTTGATGATGAAAATGTTAAGGCATGAGCCTTAGCCTTTTATAAAAATGATGGTTGTCTGGATGCGATACCATTCCAATTTTACTGTACAACCACAATACCCGAAAATTGGGTAGGGCTTGACTGGAAATTTATATACCTTAGTATGGGTTCCCTTGCGGCCAAGGTATGAGCAGAGGCTACCTTGTGAAGCTTGTTTTACCTGTGCAGTACCCAAGATGACGGTTTATCATGGTTGGGATTGATTATCCGCATACTAAGTATGGTGCCTATACTAGGGCGTGTAATTGAAAGGTTAGGATTGATTATCCGCATACTAAGTATGGTGAATTCAGGATTTGTTCCTGACGGATGTATCGAATGTTGTGGCGAAAGTGTACAATCTCTGCAGAGTGTCAAACTATTCGAATAGCCGCGTCCGCGGTTATGGACAGTTGGAGTGGCCATACTGTTCCCCCGTCAGATGTTTTCAAAATGACTTATGAAATGATTTGTGACTTTGAATTTACCACAACAGAGTCGTGATATGAAATTTAAGTTCCCACTTAGGTGTTATAAAACTTTCAACTAGCTTTCTTTGCTTTTGAACTTAGTAGAGGTAAATCTGGCTTTTCGCAAAAGAACCCTAGAGCTTAGTATATCCTATTCAAAACCACTTCTCTTGTTAGCATTAGTTTGCGAGTACTTAAAGAGTACTCATGGCTTTGTCCCTGGCTACTCCCGTGGCCAGACTAAGAGGAGGAGTATCAGGAGGACGGACAGCAGGAAGGTTACGACAACTAGGATCATATCTCATCGTCAACATTGCCTGTGACCATGAAGATGGAGCTTCGCCCACGCTATCATTATTATTACGTTATTCCGCTGCTTGAATTGTATTAAGAACTGGATCATGAGATCCTTATTTGTGTAAGATAGTGTGTATGGTTTGTAATGGATGATGTACTGTGATATCAAATCTGTTATGTCTCGCAAAAATGGTAATCCTGGGATTGCGATGTATGGCATAATAGGCATCTATGATTAAAAATCCAGGTGTTGACACCCGTGCTGATTTCAATTTACTTTGCAACAATGTTGGTTTGTATGATTTTTTATTTCAGGATTGCGCCACGTATCGCCGCTTGACGCTTGAGTTTCTTAGCACTTTGATGCATTCGGTGACCTCACACTACTGCCCTGAGGAGAAAATTCCTAGAGTTGATCGCATAAAATTCCATCTTATGAACTGTGAGTACTCCTTGACACTCAATCAATGGAATTACTACTTTGGGTTTGCCAACAACACCGCCGACATACGCTCGACCACTTTTGTTTTGAATCCTAAACCCTCGGGCTACTTTAGTAGAATGAGAGTTCGTGGAAACTAAACCAAGGGAAACCAAATTGTCCATCCTACTGTTCGTTATTTTTTATGTTATTTCTAACACTCTGCAGGAACGTTGTGAGTTTACTAGATTCAATAAGGAGGACATGATGATCCTCGCTAAAGTTGTTATTCCTAACTGTAACTTAACGCCAAATTTTGGTGCCCTTCTTTTGTTTGATCTTAATCATCAAGGTCTTGAATCTCGTGGTCCCATATGCGAAGGAGGTGTCATAACCGTGCTTGCATGTGTGCTCCAAGTCAACCTAGGTAACATACAACCATTGTCAGGGAACCATCATCTTGTTTTTTCTACTCTAGGAGCTTGTGGTATGATTTGTAGAACCAATGGTAGATATTTCTCTGATATACCTGGAGTGGATCACTTTATCCCTGATCCTTTGCCTAATGGTCTCTTCTTAGTCGGGGAGGGACATTTGCATTATGATGCACAAGTTGAGGCAAGTCTACCCCAACAAGAAGTACCAGTGGATGAAGAAGAATACTACAAGAAAAATCGCCTTTTACAACGGCCGATTTTCATGGTTGAAGGCCCGTTTTTCATGGATGAATAGTCTTTTACAATGGATGCCCTTCATGGAACAAGCCTCGTCACAAATGAATCTACCACAGTTTTTATTCCGACCGTGGCGGATTGCACCCTACAACAACGAAAACTTGTTCAATCATAGATCTATTTGCCAGCCACGTTGACTGCTAACGTCATGCAAACTGCCACGTGGAAAACACCGTTAACGCCTAGTTACCGCCATTAACTGTCATGAAAACCATAGTAAAAAGCCAAGCCCAGCCAAGGCCTGACAATTATTAAGTGGACCGGCCCATTATGAGAGCCCAATAGTAAGTTGGCTCGTTACTGTTTCGCCATGCACTATATGAAATGGGCCCATAAGTTGGGCCCATCAACTTTCAGGCTTGCCTCTATTTCGGTCAACATAAGGCCCATGGTAACCAAACACTGTGTGGCCTGCTCCATACCAGCCCAGTATTGTTCCGGCATGCTGTCAATCTGGCTTCCCACTGTTCTAGCCTGCTGAGATTCTGGTCCTTTATTGTCCCGACCTGCTGTTATTCTGGCCTTCTACTATTCCGACCTGCTCTGAATCTGGCCTTCAACTGTTTTGGCCTGTTGTGAATCTGGCCTTCTACGGTTCCAGCCTGCTGTGAATCTGGTCGATTACTGTTCTGGTCTGCTGTAAATCTGGTCTTTTACTGTTTAGGCTTGCTAATAATATAGCCTTTTACTTTTCTGGCACGTTGTGAATCTGGCTGTTTACTGTTCTGGCCTACTAAAAATCTAGTCATTTACTGTTCTGGCCTGCTAACAATCTATCATTTTACTATTCTAGCCTTCTGTAATTCTGGCCTTTTACTGTTCCGCCCTGCTTACTATCTAGCCTTTTCCTGTTCTGGCCTGCTAACAATCTAGCCTTTTACTGTTCCGGCGTGCTGACTATCTAGTCTTTTACTGTTCAGGTCTATTAGTGTTTAGGCCTATTACTGTTCTAGCCTATCGGGATTTTGGCCGTGGTACTGTTCAGGCATGTTATTGTTCTGGTCATCCACTGTTCTGGCCTTCAACTGTTACGATCATTTACTGTTACCTCCCTTCACTGTTTTGGTCTTTTATTGTTCTGACCTTTTATTGTTTGGCCCTTTAATGCTTTGGTTCTTTACTGTTCATGTTCACGTCCACGCGTCATTTCATTGATTGTTCTGTTCCATCATGTTACTGTTTGGCCTTTTTTTTGGAACCACCGACTTATTTTGCAGAACAACTCAGGAATGCCAAGACCCTAATTAATACAGATGCAAAAATTTAAACTACTTATTATACAAAAATAAAAGTTTATTACAACATTATTAAACAAAATCTGCATTTCAAAAATTACAGAGTGTTGGTATCTCGATAAGAGATCGGTACATGGCAATTCGCTTCAGTTTGTCATTTGTCCTCTTCTTCAACATTTCAGCTATAGATCTAAGAGAAGCTACTCCCTTTCTTTCTGCATGCAACACAGCCTTCGTATATATATATATATATATATATATATAATATATATATATATATATCACCTGTGGGAGCTATTCTAGGTGGACTGGTAAGTAAGTTGTTTGCTTTAGAAATGCTATGGGGGGATGAATGAGAAGAGGGATCACAACTTGTAGTCCTCCTTTCGACGACTCCTGCTTCGTTTTAACTGCAGCCTAGTACAATATGGTGAAAGTGGTTAAAACAAAGAACAAGGGAAAAAGTAGTATTATATAAATTAGAGATTATTTAAGAGCAAGCATACTAGACGTTGCTAAGAAATTTACTAGGCTCGCGTCTAAGAAAATAAAATCTGTTCCACCATTTACACCAGATAGGGGACCCACTCATCTGAGTAGAAACAAACAATAAAGGCATGGGTCTTTTACTAGACCCAGGACCCACAAAAACTTGCTAGACTCACCCTCACAAGTGAAAAAGACTCTCTTAGACACCCCAAATTTCCAAATCTGCACATGATAGGCATCCACTATGTATGAATAAACCACACCATAAGCCAAAAAGTGCAACTTATGAGCTATATATATATATATTGGACTTTGTCCACAAGCTAAAAACCTTAAGGGTGACCCATAAGCTTTAAGTAAATATGAACTTATAGTAGCTCATTTAGGCTAACAGTTGCTCCTTCTCAAGAGGGTGCGACTCCTGGTCAATTCCAGTAGTATCTGAGTCAAGTAGCTAGAACTATGGTCATTGTACTCCATTGTCCTTTCTCTGCATTAAGTCATAACACCAAAAAGATAGCATTAAAAATGACCAGATGTATGATTCAAATTAGCTAGCTAGGTTGGAAGGATGAAAGCAGTTGAAAACACCAAAAAGATAGCATTAAAAATGACTAGATGGACATATTTTGAATTAAGCATTCATAGATAGAAACACAACAAAACATGAATGGAAATGTCATGGCAGGTTTTCAGGTAGAATGACTTATTAACTTAATATACATACATGTAATATAATTTATTAACATGACAAGAAATATCCTAAGTAACACATAGAAACCTCACACTTCAGCCTTGCCTGGCATCAGCCTATCATTGTTGAATCCTTTATGAGATGTTCCCATGACCCATTTGAGCGCTCGAAAAGAATAACATCTACGAGTTAGTGTTGCAGGATTACAGAGATAGTGTGAGAATGTGAGAAAGGAAATAATAGCGACAAACATATGATATGGATAAGCACTACTAGATGTGGGTGCAAATAAAATGGCAATAGCATCCTAGATATTGAGAAACATTGTAAAGCTTTCATAGCTTACGAGTACCAAAAAATAGCAAACGGGCAAGAGATATTACCGCTGTGCAGTGGGGGCGGGTGGGACATGCAAGAGGGCGGTGTAATACTTCGTACACTACGCTATAAGCAACAAGCCAGGATGAACCCAAAGTGCATAAGGTGGTTCTACTGCGGAGGCCCAAAGGCCACCCACATGCAGGCCCGTCTAAGCGGAGCAGGGCACGGTACTGGCCAACCACCCTATCCACTTTGCAAGAACATTGTATCAAGTGCGAGCGGTTGTAGTCGACAGGCATGCGAACAAAACATACACAAGTGTGTATGTCAGTGACATACAAGAGTACATCAGAGCCAAACCATCTAAAAGAAGTAGAAATATTCAACGTCATACAACAAGATCCAAAATACTAGATAGTTCTAATAGTTTAGGATATATCCTTAGATAACACACATCAGAGTATCAAGCGGAAGAGGAAAACAGATCCGAGTACAGATAAGAAGCAAATTGGCATAAGACGCTCTGAAAATAAGCACATCCTGCCCATAGATATCACGGATCTCCATCCCGGAATCTCTACACCACACAGTCGTTGCCACCATCATCGGTCTCTTCGAACCAGTAACCTTCCTCAGAGTATACCTATCCATACGAACCAATATTTTATCGTGTGAGACCCTAAGGGACTCAGTAAGTATTTATGCATATAAAGGGAACAACCTGAGGGTGACGCAATTACAACGAAATTAAAGCCTAGCAGTTCTATAGAGACACGCTACAACATCTACCTAACCAATGATATACAGATGCTCATTAATTAAACAACAAATAATTACCCAACAGTTATATATCAACATAAATAAACATCGCTCCCCACCTCCCCGTTCCTGAACGAGAAGGCGGAAGAACATCCCATCCATTGGAAATTTTATGAATCATTCCATGAAGATTGCACTATTTACTAGGCATGTTTAGTCAAGTCAAAAGTGGTACTTTAGTTATAGTTGTCTATGATCGGTAAACTATGCTACAAGTCATCCATAACCGTAGACACAGTCGAAAAGATTTACCATGCAAGGGTGCACAAATAGAAACACACGCACGCTCAACCTTGGAAGGAACAAACGAATAAAAGCAATGAGGCATCACGACATAACCATTCCAAGAAACCAGAGAATGTTTTAGAGGCCACCCAAAAGAGCTACCCATACGAGGTATAGCTAAGTCTCGCATGGACTCAGAGGTTACATGCAATTTCCACGCGAGCATAGGTCATGGACAATATATTCCCGTGACAGAGTGTTGCACCTACGCCACAGTAATAAACGCTCATCAAGCCATGGGTAATAAACATGACATAACATGACATCTGTACAGTAGGTAACATATAAATCCCGAACTAATTGCGGCCCCAAAATATTCTTCAGAGTCAAGTTCAAATCCAAAGGAACCCAGAAAGGTGCCCACATGTGGATAGTGTGATAGTCAAGGAACAGGTATTAAGTACTCGTTTCCTAGGTAGACACAAGTGGGCGGATAAAACCAGATCTTATTTCTTGCCCACTGGTGGATCTTTCTTTAGTTGTCCCATTACTACTCAGTTTTATTTGTTTAAGTACCTCATTGC
Source organism: Avena atlantica (assembly GCA_910589765.1). Classification (NCBI taxonomy): domain Eukaryota; kingdom Viridiplantae; phylum Streptophyta; class Magnoliopsida; order Poales; family Poaceae; genus Avena; species Avena atlantica. The sequence goes on from OU342739.1 coordinate 360,683,592, forward strand.
CAAGACTCTCACAAACCCTACACATGCAATTCTACGACTCGCATGGCTCAAACAACTCCTATAGTAATGGCTCATGGGATTGAGGGAACAAGCTTCAGTGGGGTTTAAAAGTAAAGGCTATGCAGTACATGGGATTGCAATTTAATTCGGATCATGACTCATGATGCAATAATAAGATAGATGCAATAGGTACTATATATAGTGCAAGCATGGGGAAATACTTGCCTAGAAGCTCAGTTGCAGAATATGATGGATCTTGGTAATACTCCTGAGGATCCTGATATTTTCCTTGCTCGGCGTCTATCCAGATAAGAACCAAACACACAAGGGGCCAGAATAAATACATTGCACAATCATATAAATCATATGCACCAATCAAACAAGTATGCCATGATGAAATGATGCACAATTTAGCTGGCATAGCATAGCATGACATGGGTGAGGTGTGGGTACAAGAATAAATCAATTTATTAAGTTTTTAGTCATGTTTTACTTCCATAAACCTTGCTGCCCCATTAATATATATATATGATGCATGCTTTGAATGATATCATGGAATACATAGTTAGAATGGGCTCATCGAGCTAATTGAATTCGACAGGAAGCGGGGGATATCATGGAATGCATGCTTTGAATGATATCATGGAATACAGGCGTCGGCTGGGCATTTCAAGGTGGATCTGGTGCATTAGGTGGAGAGCGCTGGTGGGGGAGGAGCTCCGGTGCGGAAGAGAGCACCGGTGGTGAAGATGCTCCCATGTAGAAGAGAGCATTGGCGGTGAAGGAGCTCCGGTGTGGAAGAGATGGCTGCGGAGAAGTAGTTGGAGGAATGTGGTGGTCAGAGTGGGTCGGCGGCGAAGAGGCGATGGGGGATATAGGTGGGATGATGCAAATTTACCACCTATACCCCTCTATTATTTCAGGGCTCCTTTGGTCCTTGTTTCCAGGCCAGGATAGAAGAGGAATTTTGCATTCGCAAAAAATGCGGCAGGATTTTTGAATAGATGCGCGAGATGTTTTGGCGCTGTCCAGAAATTTTGACGTTCAACCTTCCGACATATGCTACTCCAACACAACCTCTCCTCACGTGTTGGCCTTGTCTAGACCCACACATCAGCTATAGCATGCGTACCAGCATTTAAATGAGTTTCCACACATTTTCCAAAATTGATAAACATTATATTTTGAAAGCTTTCAAACGAGTTGCCCAAGGTCATGGCCATATATCTGCCATACTTTATGATAATGTGTCCATATTTGGTAGATAGGTGCATCTTGGCATTTCAAGTAATGTGTACAAAAGGAGATTCCACATTCGATTGATATATAATGCCCTTCTTGGTTAGGGTCATTTAGGGGTTTAGGGTTTAGGTAATTTTCAACAATATTCAAGCTTTATGATTATATTCATGGAATACAATAGTATTATCATCATTTAATGTAAGTATCTCAAATTTTGATCTATAAGTGCATGATATGTGCTTGGTTATAGGGTTTACGGTTTAAGTATTGAGGCGTCTAGGGTTTTGGTTTTAGGGGTAGTTTAGGGTTTATGGTTTAGGAAATTTTCAATAATGTTCTAATTGTATTCTTATATTCCTTGAAAAGAATGGTGTTACCCAATTTAATGAAAGTATCTAAAATTTTGATGTATAAGTGCATGATAACTCCTTTGTCAGGGTTTAGGGGTGGTTGAGGGTTTAGGGGTTTAGATTTTAGGTTTAGGGAATTTTCAATAATGTTTGAGGAATAAAATGACTTGGCAACAATTTAATGAAAGTATCTCAAAATTTTGATCTATAAGTGCATGATACCTGCTTGGTTAGTGTTTAGGGGTTGTGGATTTAGGGTTTATGGTGCTACGGTTTAGGGGTTTAGGGTTTAGGTTTTGGGGCATTTTCAATAATGTTGAAGCTTTAGGCTTATATTCGTGAAATAGAATGGCATTATCATAATTTAATGAAAGTATATCTCAAATGTTGATCTACAAGTGGATGATACCCCTTCCTGGTCAGGGTCATTTAGGGGTTTAGGGTTTAAGGTTTATGGAATTTTCAATAATGTTCAAGGTTTATGCTTATGATGATACCCCTTCCTGGTTAGGGTTATTTAGGGTTTAGGGGTTAGTGTTTCGGGTTTTAGGGTTTTGGTTTTAGGTATTTAGGGGCTTAGGGTTTTGGGTTTCGAGAATTTTCAATAAAGTTCGAGCTTTATGCATATATTCATGTAATAGAATGACTTAGCAACAATTTAATAATGAAAGTATCTCATCTTTTGATCTATAAGTGCATGATATGTGCTTGGTTAGGGTTTATGGGTCGAGGGTTTAGGGTTTTAGTATTAAGAGTTTAGGTTTTTGGTTTGTTTAAGGGTAGTTTAGGGTTTAGGAATTTTCCAATAATATGTCTGAGCTTAGGGTTAGGGATTGAGGGTTTAAGGTTTTTAGGGGTATAGCGCTTAGGGTTTAGACTTTAGGGGTTAGGGTATATGGGAATTTTCAATAATGTTCGAGCTATCTTGAATTACAATGGCATTATCGCAATTTAATGAAAGTATCTCAAATTTTGATCCATAAGTGCATGATACCTGCTTGGTCATGGATTATGGTTATACGGTTTAATAAGGTTTAGGTTTTAGGGCATTTTCAATAATGTTTAAGATTTATGCTTAGATTCGTGGAATGGAATGGCATTAGTGCAATTTAATTAAAGTATATCTTAAATGTTGATCTATAAGTGGATGATATACCTGCTTAGTCAGGGTCGTTTAGGGGATTAGGGTTTAGGGAATTTTCAATAATGTTCGAGCTTTATGCTTATATTTGTGGAACATAATGGCTTTACTGCAATTTAATGTAAGTATCTCAAATTTGGATCTATACGTGCATGATACCTACTTCGTTAGGCTTTAATTATTGGTTGAGGGGTTTGGGGTTTTGGGTTTTAGTATTTAGGGGTTGAGGGTTTAGGTTTTAGGGGTTGTTTAGGGTTTAGGGAATTTAGGGTTTAAGGCTTTAGGTTTTAGGGGCTGTTTACGGTTTTGGGAATTTTCCGTAAAGTTCGAGCTTTATGCTTATATTCATGGAATAGAATGTCTTAGAAACAATTTAATAATGAAAGTATCTCAAAATTTCATCTATAAGTGCATGATACAGCACTTAGCAACAATTTAATAATGAAAGTATATCAAATTTTGATCTATAAGTGCATGATACCTACTTGGTCAGGCTTAGGTTTGAGGGTTTAGGGTTTTTAGGCTTTAGAGGTATATGGCTTTGGTTTTAGGTTTTAGGGGGTTAGGGTTTAGTGATTTTTCAATAATGTTCGAGCTATATGCGTATATTCGTGAAATAGAAAGGCGTTAGCGTAATTTAATGAAATGTATCTCAAATTTTGATCTATAAATTTATGATACCTAGCCTGCTTGGTCAAGGTTTAGGGTTCAGGGGTTTAAGGTTTAGGTTTTAGGACATTTTAAATAATGTTCAAGCTTTATGCTTAGATTCGTGGAATGGAATGGCTTTAGCATAATGTAATGAAAGTATATCTCAAATGTTGATCTATAAGTGGATGATATATACCTTCTTGGTCAGGGTCGTTTAGGGGTTTAGAGTTTATGGTTATAGGGTTTAAGGTTTAGGTTTTAGGGCATTTTCAATAATGTTCAAGCTTTATGCTTACATTCATGGAATCGAATGGCGTTAGCGTAATTTAATGAAAGTATATCTCAAATGTTGATCTATAAGTGGATGATATACCTCCTTGGTTAGGGTCATCTAGGGGTTTAGCGTATAGGGAATTTTCAAGCTTTATGCTTATATTTGTGGAACATAATGGCGTTACCACAATTTAATGAAAGTATCTCAAATTTGGATCTATATGTGCATGATACCTACTTGGTTAGGGTCTAGTTATGGGCTGAGGGTTTTAGGATTTTAGTATTTAGGGGTTGAGGGTTTAGGTTTTATGGGTTGTTTAGGGTTTAGGGAATTTTCAATAATGTTCAAGCTTTATGCATATATTCGCCGAATAGAATGGCTTTGCCCAATTCAATGGAAGTATCTCAAATTTGATCTACAAGTGCATGATACCTGCTTGGTCAAGGTTTAGGGTTTTAGGGTTTAGGGTTTAGGGGATAACGTTTCGGGAATTTTCAATAATGTTCAAACTTTATGGTTAAATTCGTGGAATACAATGGTGTTACCAATTTTATCACCGCGCCAAATTTATGGTTAAAACACTATATATGGTTCAAAGTCTCACCGCACCAATTTTATCACAAATATGAATTATTTGACGAATAATGCTAGAGTTTCTTAAAGTTTTCAAGTTTCCGAGCTAGTTTGGCTGAGTTTAACGAGGTTATCTCGGTTTAGAAAAAAATGTTCAAATTTTGAACTACAAACGATGGGAAACTCTACTTACCGTAATTCTAGGTCACTAACATGCGGGTCACTTGCACCGTGGGTCCACAAAGTTAGTGTAAGGCCGAAGTGGGAAGGCAGGTAAATACTTATTGAAGATGGGCAGGGAACCATGTCGATGGGGTGATGCATGTGGGAGAATGCAAAATTACCACCTATATCCCTATATTATTGCAGTGCTACTTAAGTTCTTGTTTCCGGAGCAGGGATAGAAGAGGAATTTTGCATTCTACAAAAAGGTGATGTATGTTTGAATGGATGCGTGTGATGTTTGGGTGACGTATCCAAATGTTGAGATCGAAGCATATAACATGTTTTTATTGTGAAGCAACTACAAAGCTTCCAGGCTAAATTTTTTGCAATGAATTGATTTTTCGGGCCGGATGTTTGAATGAATAGGCAGGGTATTTGAATGGATGGGTGGGATATGTCGACACTCTCTCGAAATTTTGAAGCAGAAGCTTTTAAGGTACGCTACTCCCACTCCCACTTGGGGATTCTGTCTCCATCAGATAGACCCAGACACATGTACACATTTGAGCATTTAAAGAGTTGATAGACATCTACCGTCTTTCAAACAAGAATACCAAGGTCACAACCATAGTTTCTTCTTTGACTTGCACAACCATAGTTGCTGATACTTTGTCCATGGTTTTTACTCCGTACATTGGATGCATCTTGGCCACTCAAACTTTTCTTACAAAGGGAGAATCAAAATTTGATTTTTTTTATTTTTACAAGTGACAACATTTTTTTTAGTTGTGAAGAAACTTCAAAGATTATGGCTCAATATGACATCGTGCCAATTGTCACAAAAAGTAACCTAAACCCAATCAATCTTACTAGCTAAATTCTTGCAATTACTTGACAATATGGCAATTTACTAAAAACATGTCAATTTTGGTAACATGGTCTAGAGAAATGATGGAGAAGACTCTAGAAAGTGTGTTTTGTGTTTTGTGCACAGCGTTTATTGTGGTAAAGACTATATCAATAGTATCTTCTAGCATCAGATGCTAATAGAATGGAAAAGAATATCCGATGGCTGGTAATGTTTGGATTCGTGTAACAGCGCTAGTTTTACCAAATAGTAATTAGTAAATGTTTGTGTACTCATGACCATCATCTACTAAAATGTGTATTAAAGAAGTAAAGAAAAACCTTAACCGTATTTCCCCTCTCCTCCTAAAAGCATTCAAATGGTTTTGAATATTTTGAAAACCACCAAAATTATGGAGCCCAAATTGTTTATAAGGGCCCCTCAAGTATTTTAATACTTTTGCAAAGTCTCTTGTATTTTGAAACTAATCAAAACAGATTACAAATGAATATACAAAGAGAAAGTATATAATACATCCAATTTGCATCACCATTCTATATCATAATTTGCCTCTATTTATTGATATATATCTTATTATGAGGTGTTACTTATGTCTTTTCCTCTGTTTTTGCATGTTGGATGATTCTTGGAGGATGGACTGCCGGAGTCAGGTTTCTCATGGAAAAAGACGTGTTTTGATGCAATTTCGCGAAGATCAGAAAAATACCAGAAAATATTGGAAAATCATATTTTCCCAGAAGATGGAGGAAGCCAGAAGGGGAGGCATAGCCGGGCCACAGGGGCCCACACCCCCTAGGCGCGGGCCCACCTTGCCCCGCGCCTAGGGCAGGTGTGGCACACCTGGCCGGCTCCCGACTCCGTCCTCTCGCCTATATCTTCCTCACAGAACCCTAATACCAGGGGAGTGACCACAAAAAGATTTCCGCCGCCTCTGCGGGGCAGAAAACACCGAGAGAGAAAAGATCTCTCTGGCAGACAGATTTCTGCCGGGGAAATTCCTTCCCGAAGAGGGGAGATCGTCACCATCGATACCGTCATCAAGCTAGACTTTATCGGGATCATCATCATCATCCACACCATCATCTCCATCAGCACCATCATCACCACTCCATCCCACTGTAACAATTGTATTGGATCTTGCAGTAGTTCTTAGGGGAAACTTTCCCGGTGTTGATTACTATTGTAGTTGATGCTAGTGAGTGGAACCATTGGATTATTGTTTATGTTCAGATTGTTATCCATCACCATATCATCTTTGATCTTGATCCATATGATGTCTTGTGAGTAGTTCGTTTAGTTCTTGAGGACATGAGAGAAGTCATGTTGTTAGTAGTGGATTTGTGTTAAGTTATTATTCAATGGTTTAGTATTTAAGTTGTGGTGCTATTTTTCTAGTGGTCTCATGTGAACGTCGAGTACATGATACTTCACCATTTATGGTCCTAGGGGAATGCATTGTGTAGTTGGCTACTAATTGTGGGGTTGTCGGAGTGACAGAAACGTGAACCCCCGTTAGAACACCTTTGCACAAGGGAACGTAAGATCTCAGAGTTTAAAGCTGTGGTTAGGTTTATATCTTAATTACTTTCATATAGTTGTGAAAGCCTGTAGAAGGTTTAATCACAAATATGTATTGTAGGGGTTCATAGCATCTCTACCATCTAAAAAGAATTTAGTGGTTCCGTTTTCTGCCACCCCGCGCTACGTCATCCCTTCGTCCGACTGACCGACTCCTGGCCCCGTCGCTTCGTCCCCTACCGCAAACCGCACCTCGCGATAAAAAACCACCGTCAAAACCGCACCCTCGGTCAACCCACCCACCCACGCACGCGCACAGCCCCCGCCGCCCCACTCCATCGGCATGCCACCCACGGCTCCGTCTCCTGGCTCCCTCATCGTCATGGTCATGCCGCATAGCTTCTCGCGCTTCCCTTCGTCTAACCTCGTCCTCTCGTGTAGTTGCAACGCCGAGAGGTGGGCGCCAAATGCCCTGGATCAGATCTCGCTGAGACCAATTGTGTTGTCGCATGCGCGGCTCGAGCCCCGCTACCGTTGTCCTCCACCTGCATAGCCCGTCTCACTAACAACCTGCTACCGCTCACAATCCCCTCTAGGGATCAGCCCAACCTCTTCTCCGTCAACGGCGAGCGCGGCGTCACCTGTGCGACCCTGCCTCCCCCTGTCCTCATCTACCCTCATGTACCACGAGATCAAGTTCAGACTGCGGTCGTCCATGTGCAGGAGTCGTATTCCATGATCTGGTAAGATGTTGCCCAACTACACGTGGTTCTTCTTGCCAATATACTGGATGGTCAGGGCGATGCGGCTCAGGCCCATTGGTGGTGTCACGGCAATGCCGACACGGTCGTCGACGATGCCATCCAATGGGGCATATACATACACGTTCTCTATAACCTTGTATTGCCTGATCGATTGCAGGTCCTCTACATGAGGTTCTGAATCCGCGAGAGTTATGATTGATCATATTGGTCTTGTTCTATGTTCTTTTCTCTGCAAATCTCTATATCTACTGTAAGAAATTGCTCCTCTGGTAGGATAAGTGAACTTGATTGATCTCTTATTCCGCCGCCTTGCTCCAAAATGAACCCGACTGCGGAATCCCTAGTGCTGAATTGTGGCCCTGCCGTTCGTTGCCTCCCTGCTACATGGAGAGCTCCTGCAACCCCCTACTTCGATGCCTCCTGACGTGGCTGCTTGCCGGAGCCGTCTCGCCATCGATGCTGACCCGAGCTACTGCTCCTATTCGACGCCAATCAGAGCCCCTTGGTCACATACACTACGTCCATTTCCCTCACATCAATGAAAAGTCTGAAGGTCTGATCACTGTATGAATCTGTATCCGCATCTGCTATTTCCTTTTCTCTGCAATGATTAACATGTACTTGAATCGACTGTAAGCCAATTGGATTTCTCTCTAGGATGGAACTATGCGGTTCAGAAGAGAGCACATGAGCAATCGGATCTTTTCTAAGCTAGATGGCAGGAACTATGTCCATGTACTGAAGATTACGGAGTAGTATTAGTACGTAAGCTAGGGCAATCATGCTCTTGTGGATATTACTTCTGAGCAGTTGTTGCTTCTGAGGATGACTTCTTACTTGGCAGGTAAAGTAACCATCATAAATTAGTTCTTGAATTTATACGTCAATGTGTTGTTTGCTGCCCGTGTTTTGGTTGTAATGTGATCAATGCTTTGTTTTTGGTTATGGATGCAGTTCAGCTATTGAGCACATGGCGAGTCCATCCCTGACAACAACTGATCCAAAGGACACTATACCGAGGACGCGAAGCTTATCCACTCCATCCTCGACATGGTGCCGAGAACTGCGACTTCTTCCAAGGTATTAAACATGATGTTTGGTTCCCTTGTACTATCGTTGTGTTAAGTTATTTGCACCTTCTTTGTGTTGGTTCTGTTTTCTTTGGAACTGATCGCAAGAATCCAAATTGTGGCATGTTTCTAGGATGCCAAGGATGCTAGAGATGTACCACACCAAATATACTGTGGGATGAGAAGCACAAGGTTCTTGTCAGGTTTACTTAAATAATTTCTAAGATCGAATACAAATGAAATATTTTTGCAAACCCTGGAATTTTCAGAGCAACAAGTGAGCAACGTTGCAGAGATCGACAGGGCGAAGAAGCTCATGCAAGTGTTCTAGCATCCAACTTTGATGTTCTTTTATTTCTATTTTTATCTTTCAAGATCGATAGATATAGGCGTTGGTGTTGAGTTCAGAGTAATCCTCGCCTTTGAAGCTTATATCCCACATACGTTTCAAAGCACTATTTTTTCAGACCTACAAATTAATTAATTAATTAATTAATGACCAAATTTTAATCTGAATTGGGAATATGAAAAAATTCAAACAAGATTGAATCACGTTGGTGTGTCTCTGCCTGCACAGTTGGAATGTATAAGCCACAGATACAGGCATGCTAAGCACAATACTTTGTTCTACCAATATAATGTTGTGCAGATGATGATTAATATGTGCAAAACAACCATAGTGTCACTATCCAGATAATTGGCCATAAACTTGATCCTAAAGCAGTCTCTCACTGCATCCGAGTGTGCCGACAGTTAATCTGATCTCACCTACCGACAAGTAAAAAATTGAAAATTTGCATGGAACTTGTTAGCACTAACAATTATTTCATCATGGCCATAAAGATAGATGAGGATGGATGAAAAATGTTGCTTAATCAATTTCTGGGTGAGTGTGTATGCCAAGACATTGTCATTAACAAATCAGGATGTATATATTGGATAGTATTTTTGATGACTTTCAGTTTTAGTAGACCTGGTAGGCAATGCGTAACGTGCATTGAGATTTCTGTGTTAGAAAATCTACTTAATTTCTTGACAAACTCTGGCATCCGTAGCTGATAGGTATTTACGGTGGACAGGTTGGTTTTGATATTAGGATGACTCAACAATTTTTTGTAATGAACTTTGTTTGTAAAACCTTCTGCAAATTGATTTCATCCCGATCCCCAATTTTTTTTGTAAGTATTTTAAGATGAGCTGACTGAATCAATACTTCAGTCACTTGCTCAAAGCAAGTAATGGAATTCTTTTGGAGGCCCCTCCTTAAAAATCTATGAGTAGAAGCTCTAGCAGGAGTAGGAGGATATTGCAATGAGGTTGTTCAACCAAATGCCTCTTAAGGTGGGATCATGTTAGTCATGTTAATTTGTTCTTTCACATAGTGATTACTATTTGGTTCCAAATTCTAAGTTGAATCATCCTACTTGTGTGATTCATAACGCCGATGGATTATTTTTCTGAAACTGACATCAGGATATTTGTTCGGAAGAAATTTAAGGCTTAAGCAATGGAACCTCATGTTCAATGTAAGTAAACATTTCAGATCAGAGCATGTGAGTCAATTTGAGATTATATCAAGCAATTTTCGTAGTTGTCCGTGTTGTGTTTTTTGCACCTCTATTCATCATTTGTTTGTAAGGTAGCAATACATGGGAGTCTACATTTATGTGGATGTTGTTAGACAAGAGCCTTATTTTTGCAAACCTTGGACACTGAATGTGGTTGCTGTTAAACTATTGGATCTGAAGCTTACAATGACCAAAAATAATATGCATCACGGGTTAAAAAGGTGTAACCTCTATTTGTATTGTTTTGATATATTTTTTTAGCTTTCTCGACCATGTTAGGCAAATATGAAGTAATTACTCTGAACGGAAAATAAACCCCTAAAATAAGTTTCTTCTATCTTTGTAGTCTGGAATGATCTTGCTCACTACTTGTTTCTGATCTTTCTCACTACTTGTTTCTTGCAATATATGCGCACATCTAGATTCCTGGTTTCTCTATTCATTGCTTACTTTATGTACATAAATAGAGCTGATTTTTTGTCTGCATTGTGGCCGTTTAACCCATTTTTAGAAGTAAATATATCAGAGTCTTTGTGTATTTACTGTCATAAAGATTCAGCCTTACATGCTGATGATTCAAATGTTGGCAAGGAAGTCTTCCATGCGCACTTGTGTCAAGTCAGAAAATGCAGAATTAGACGAATGAGAAAATATTTCTTTCACATTTTAATGCAATTCTTCACTAAGGACCAAGAGTGTTTTTGTTTACCACATATGTCATGTCAATTGATTTGCTCTTTGAGCATTAAGCTCTATATAGTGTTTATGTGATTCATAAGTAACAAACTAAGAAATGTTGGAGCTGTTGATCTATTAGTAATTTTATACCATGTGGTTTTTACTAACACCTCTTAGTAGATACTCTTTCTATGGATATTTAATGAACTCTGTAATTTTCTGAAAATGGTTCGTATTACCCATGTGTTGCAATATTTGTATTTTATTATTTCTACATATATAATCTTGTGGTTTACCAAGCTGTACAATTTCATCTTCACATCAAAGAAGCAATGTGCCATACATGTAATAGAGCTGGTGACATACCAAAGCCTAAGAATTATAAATGACAACCTGTGGTGAAGTTAAAGAATAACATTGGATGTAGGGTACTTGGTCAGCCCTGATTCTTCCTCGATTTGTTTCCTTCATCCAATAAATTGTTGCCACGTCTAGCTGGTCCAGAAGCTGAACTTAGTTGCCAATACCAAAACCATATTTTTGAATATAACACATATGATGGAGATTTTTCTTCAAGGTGCAAGAGTTCTGCTAGATGGATTAAGTTAATCATTTGCATTTGGTGAGATTAGTCACAGTCTGGACAATATTTCTCTTGCACTCGAAGCTTGGAGAGTTTAGTCATGCCTTGATTCTCTGAGAGGGGACTTGTAGTTCATCATGTATTAACAGATTAATTTTGTTCCTCTTAACTTCAAAGCAAGTTGTAGATATTAGTTGTAAAAACCATCAATTTTCCATATATTCCATCTAGGCTCAGATCTTACGTGAATTTTTTTGGTGGAATATTATTCATATATGTCTTGTTCTGTTGCAGAGTCTGGTCTGTCTCTTATTGATGAAATACTTGCCTCCGCATGATCAAGATCAGCTTTTGCACAAACCTTCTGATCTTTGATGTCAGTAATGTACTTTGGCATGTCCATACTTTGTATTTTCTGCTGCTATCAATATCAAGTGTCTTAAGGACTGGAACATACTTCAAAATTGTAGAGAGATTTTCTTTTGGAAATACAAGCATTCAAAAGTAACTAGATGGTTCAAAAGTGCTCAAGATATGTATTGTGCTGAGTGATCTGCTTGACTTGCGACACATTTTGTGTTTCCCGTTGCAACGCACGGGCATGATTACTAGTGGAAAACAAAAAAATTCTACTGCATGCACATAAACAAGCCAAGATCTATCTACTAGATTGTAGCAAGGAGTCGATAGAAGCACTCACCCTCGAAGATTCCAAAGCGGTTAACGAGAGCAGATTCTCGTGGGTGATGTAGTCGTACACATGCCGATCTCAAGATCACGTTGACGATCCTTCTGGCGCTGCGTTTCGGTAGCGCTTCCGCAGTCAGTCACACGTTCGGTACTTGATGAAGACCTTCCTCTCCCTTATTCCAGCAGGCAGCAGAGGTTGTAGTTCTCCCCTCGCGATTTTGGCAGCACGACGGTGTGGTGTCGAAATAGAGAGAAGATCATGCAGGGCTTCGCCTAAGCCGATGCGAGTTATGGCGGATCTAGGGTTTACCGGTGATCTAGGGTTTAGAAGGCCGGGAGGAGGAGGAGGAGGAGGAGGTGTCGGCGGCGGCAACGGCGGCTGGCGGCGGCGACTGCGGCGGCGCGGCACGGGTGGAGGGCTATCTCTTGTGTGTTTGGGGTAGCCCTCCCCCTCTATTTATGAGAAGGGGGGCAGCCTTGGGAGGGGAGGGTTTGAATCCAAACCCAAACCCAAGTTGGATTGAAGGAAGGACTCTTTCCTTCTTCCACTAGGAAACCATTGTTCCAGTTTGACTTTTCAAACCTCTCGTTTGACTTTCAATTTAGAGCTTTAATTCTCTTTTGCAAATGCCCAAACCAAGTGTCCTCGGATATGATTCAATCATTCCACTTACCCATGACACATTCATGGTCCATTCCCCTTCCGGTCCGGTGAACCTTCTAGACCCTTCTAGAACCTCTTCGATGAAAACATTGAAATCATTCCCGAACTCCGAAATCGGACTTTCCTTATATGAATCTTATTCTGCGGACCATTCCAGATCTCCTCGTGATATCCCGGATCCCATCCAAGACTCCGAACAACATTCGATATCCCTTCTTACATTCCATATCTACTAAACAACATCGAATCCTTAAGTGTGTCTCCCTACGGTTCGTGAATTATGCGGACATGACTGAGACACTTCTCCGATCAATAACCAATATAGGAATCTGGAAATTCATATGACTCCCACATATTTCTACAATTACTTTGCGATCGAATGAACCACTTACATACGATACCAATTTCCCTTTGTCTCACGATAGTTTACTTATCCGAGGTTTTGATCGTCGTATCTCTGCATACCTAGTTCAACCTCATTACCGATAAGTATTATTTTCTGGTTCCCGTGATATGTGATCCCTTGTGAGCCATTCACATGCTTGAAAGCCAATTGGATGACATTCCACCGAGCGGGACCAGAGTATATCTATCCGTCATATGGATGGACAAATCTCACTCTTGATCCATGTGCCTCAACACATACTTTCCAAACACTCAATGCCACCTTTATAGCCACCCAGTTACGGTGTGGTGTTTGATATCATCAAAGCATCCTTCTGGTGATGGTGATTAGCATGATCTCATGGTCGAAGGAATTAGGTTACTATGTATCAGAAAGCTTATGACAAATGAACTATTGAAATGACTTGATCTTAATGCTACGCTTATCTATAGGAGTATGTCCATCATACCATTCTCCTAATGATATGATCTTGTTGTTAACATCTCAATGTTCATGATCGGGAAACCACGGTCATCTATTAACCAACAAGATAGTATTACAAAGAAGATTTACTAGGGACTAATTTAGTTTACAAATCACACAAGTATTAATGTTTCCGGTTAATACTGTTATAGCATGAATGTAAACATTTATCATAAACACAAATATATAATAATAACCACTTTTATTATTGCCTCTAGGGCATATCTCCAACATGTATTAGTCCAAGTAAGGTCGGTGCATTAGCACAGGTTCACCCACACAACACTTACAACACCAAAGAAGAGTTCTTAGCTATTTGAAGCGAAAGCACTTGACAGAATTCCCATGTGTCCTCGAGAATGTTTGGTCCTAATAAGTATTCCACCGACTTGTCCTTTGCTAAGAAAGGATTGGGACACTTGCTGCGTTTGTTCTTTCTCTTTATTACTTGCATTTTTTTTGTTGCTTTATCAGAAAACCGCTAAAAATCTGTTTGCTAAGTATTTACAGAGATTTCCTGCTCCATATCACAAGTCAACACCTTCTGCTCCTTGTTGGGATCGACACTCCTATTTATTGAAAGTACTACGATACACCCCCTATACCTATGGGTCATCAGTATAAAAACAGAAAACGGAAAAGAATCTACAAAGAAAAAACTGCACCTAACCTAATCTGGGTCGTAGCCCATCTCCTCTCCTCCCTCTCCCTACTACTCAGCGCGCCTGCAGCTGGCCCAGCAGCAGCCCAGCTCGGCCCAGGACCAGATACCCCTTCGTCTGTCGTCTTCCCCGGAGAGACAAGCACCTCGCTATCATGCGTGCGGCTGCCTGATGCTCGCTGCCGCGATTGCTGCCGTAGCAGTGGTCCCCTTGCATGGATAAGATCACCACGAGAACCGCCGTGATCTACTCTCTCTTCTCATACCCATCTCACACCCCCTCGAGCCCTCTCGTGTTTTCCCCTTTGGTCCCGAAACCCTAGCCCTCGGGCTCCTCTGATCACCGTCCTAGACCGAGACGAGCATGCCATGAGCTCCACCGCGCCCTGAGGATCCTCCCCACCAAGGAATCGCTCGAGCGTGCTCAGAATCGATCCATCCGAGCTTGATTTCACCGTCGGCCGCCGCAGCTCCCGTCGTCAATTCTGGCACCGTCCGTACTTGCCTCGCCTCCTCGACTCCTCTGCTAGCCTCCTGGTGAGCCCATGGTCCTCAAGGACCTGTCCGTTTTGTCTCTACCTCTCTGCATCATCACCGTGCCATGCACCTGCCGCCCTTGTTCGTCGTTGCCGGTCACGCTTCGGTGGTCAAGTTTGAGCGGCGCGACCACTATATCGCTCAGCGTGCACGTCCGCGTTGAACACGCCCTTCCTCGTTGTCCCGTGCGCACGAAATCGCCGAGCCCGACCTCGATCTGAGAGCTTCTCCATTGCTGATGTCATCATGACATTAGCATGACGCAGTAAACCCCTTTTCTTTTTCTTAAATGTTTCTTTAATTTTTTTCTGGAAATAATAAATACCCCGAGGGGCCTAGTCGTTAGTGACTCAGGGTAGCCTAAGCCCCAGTGAGAATAGCCCAGACCCTGTGGTGATGTCAGCCTGAGGTCATAAATGTTTTTAAATAAATTCAGAAAATGATTTAAATATTGTAAATTCAATAACTAATTATTTACAAATCAGAAAAATATGTATAATATATCAAAATGTTCAGAAAAATAAGATCTACACAACAGAGCTATAATCATGCATCGCTAAACAACTTCAATTGAAAGATAATTCGAAGAACTAAATGTACCCCTCTCATATGAATCCGGAGTTTCCCCGAGTTAGAGTTTGCACCCCTCGGAACCCCGATTAAGCTGTCGAGCATGTTTTAGGGTTTACATTTCAATACTAATCAACTTTTCATTTCATCATTCTTGTCTGAGCATTGCATCAATGTCATGTGTTGATTGTTTCCTTCCTTTCTAGTATTTGGTACTTCTCCGGTAGAATACGACATCAAGATCGAGATCGAAGACGGAGATCAACACCATCGAAGCTCGAAGACTAATACTTGACCAACTATAATCAAGTCAAGTACCAAGTGTACAGAACTCTGCCTTCTGGATATCAACAGGAAAAGGCAAGCGAAGGCCCACACATACATATGAATCCTATGCTTTCAAAGTATTTACATTCTTGCCATGTGCATACGATTCCAAAGTCTTTTATCGATAGATAGAGGAATCCTATCTGATGCATGTTCACTTTGTAGCCTATACTCCCTGATCCACTGCTCCTAGCATAGCTAGGGTTTGGCTTGTGTAGAGTTGCTAGAGCTGTTATACTTGTTGTGCTTAGCCATGCTTACCTATTACTGCTGGTCCATCGAGTTGATCAATCAGAGCTGTGAATGAACCTAGTTTGATAGGATGATGTGGTAAGATCAGAGATGAAAGTTAAACATGCTAAGGCTTGTATGTGAGGCCATGGTGGGTTGTGGTTTTTGCACTTCCATACTTGCCACTACTAGGACCTGAGTTCTTGCCTCTTGAACCAAGACGAGCGTACAACCACACGGGGTCCTGGAAACCCCCTCGACCAACTAACTTTCCTATTAGATTACATGAGTCACATAGTTCGGGCTTTCCATTCGACATACGCATATTGGTTGTTCTTGAATGGAGGTGAAGGAGGTTCATTCATAATAGGTAGGTAAGCGTGGCCAGGAACAAGAGATGCACGACATCCGTAATCTTGAACCCCGTACACATCTCTAGGGACCGACTTCTGGACTCGACCCATGACGGCGGCATATCCTTAGTGCGTGACTCATGGTCTCGGCAAAATCAAGGTAAAGATCGTGTCTAACCACCCTCTGTCGGCCTTCGAAGGAAGAGGTCTAAAGATCTGGCATTAAGAGAAGGTTAGTACGTGTGGGTAAAGTTATACACCCCTGCAGGGTTATTAATCTTTTCGAAAAGCCTTGTCCGCGGTTATGGACGACTTGGGAACGAATGTGATCATCATAGAGAACTTGAACCTAATCGTAAAACATGGAAAGTTAAGAATGTGTGCTTAAGGATGCTTCCTTAGGGATCAAGGGGGTGATCCTAGGTAGGTTCAGCTGATGATGATTTGGTGGATATCAAAATATGATCAAAGTTGGAGATACCGCTCTCTTATCCCCTTTTAAAATATTCTGATTAGTCGAGCTTCTTCTCCCTCTTATTTTACAAAGCAAAGATGGCTTTATGCAAAACAATTCCACCATCCATAAGTCTTGAGGAGTACACCCTGTACTCACCCTTGCTTCATTGATACTTTTGCAGCAGAGTAAGTGTTACCATAGAAGATGAGTTCTTTACAACATCGACATCGACGAGTAGCTTGGGGTTCCCAACCGACAGTCTGGGATCTATGGATTGGACGTCATCGTTATGCTTTAGGCCTCTTAGGCCATTTTTTCAGTTTGTGGTACTTAATATGCTTTAGGCCTCTTAGGCCATTTGTTCAGTTTGTGGTACTTAATAGCATAATTTGCCTTCTGTTGTTTGATGTTTGTTACATTATGAGCTTGATGTAATAATTTTTTGTGTCATAGGTTCACTGTTGTGTTACCGATTCTCTCTTTGTACGCTTTCGAGATTAGGTTAGGCTTATGTTTAGACAAAGGTCTGGGATTTGTCTAGCCTTAATCCCGAGGGTGTCACAAGTTTTGGTATCAGAGCAGTACCGACTGTAGGAAACCCTTTCTATTGGTCGCTGTTGAGTCTAGCACTTGTGAAAACTATTTTCAAGGATGAAAATTATGTGTGAAAACTCTAGTATGCTTCTTTTTCTCCTCATCCAGTTTCGGTCTAACTCTAGGTCATCTTATCTTGTGTTGATTTGGAAAAGTTTTGCTATCTCGTCTAATATTTCAAAACTTAGGTGCCTCTTCAGGCATGCCGGTTATCAACCAGTTGACCTAGTGTTGAGTTCTTTAGAGTCAGTTGTGTGTGTTCCTTGTTTCCCTTTGTTCTGTTTCTTCTAAGAGATTTCTTTCTATCATAATCTCTCTATTTTATGGGTCCACAACATCATGTTGATGGTTCCTCAATGTTCTGTTCCAGGTCTCGAGGTTTCCTTTCGCCTCATGTGCTTTCTTTTCATTTGTTTGTGCAATTCAGAAGTTGTTTCTTCTCTTGGAAGCTACCTCGTTATTACTATCTTGTAGTGTACGCTTGTTCACTCGAGTAGTAGTTACTCCTTTCTTTGGGTTTTATCCCTTGGACTTGAACTTAAGATCCCTGATTGTGCTAGATTCTGGTGTTGTGAATCTTGTACATGAAGCTGATCTTTAACCCAAGATCCATTCCTTTGACCCCTGTTGTTAATTTCCATACATTACCCCAGGATGGCTAATACGTTCTAGTATAGCCTTCAAGCTTGTGGATATTGTCGCTATTGAGCAGAGACGATAAAGGATTTCCCCTACCACATGCTATGGCAGATGTTCTGTAATGGAACCAAATAGATCATGACAAGGGTGCTCTTCGTGAGTCTCACTTCTATATTTGTGACTCTGCCACACCTTCCTTTTCTACATTAGTTTTCGGACGAATGTTAATCTATGCATCCACATCTCGGTATTCTAACCTGAGCATGTTCCTTCCCCTTGTTGCTTTCCGACCTTTGTCTACCAGTTGGTATCCAAGTAGTAAATGTGCATTGGTGTCTTCTGATGCAAGATACTCTTGTGGTCCGTCAAGACATACCATTTCAGGATGTCAGGAGAAACAAACTCCAGTACCTCATCATTTCTAAGGTCAGGTCAAAGTGTTGTAATTCGCAGATTAATAAGCGTTGATTAGCTTCTAATCTATTCTACCTTAAATTATCACACCCTTTTTATACTAAGAGGTCGTGTTAAGTCTCATGAACCTCTTAATGAAGTGATGCTATCACAAATATAACCCAGCCTTCCTCTAGGTTGTTCATGACCATGAGTGATGTGTGTGCGTAATAATGTGACCATCTGATATTATTAGCAATTGCCATTGCTTCGAACTCAAAGGACATTGTATCATTCTTAGCGTGATGGTTAACCCTATCACTAAGCAAAGTTTGATTGTGCTACCAAGACCGATATTCTGGTACACCCTCTTTAGTCAAAGAGTTAGACTCATGCCGAATCTAAGATACTGTGTCTTGTTTCCTTACCAGGAAAGTTTCCTCTCGAAACAAGTGACATATTGATGGTTCGTGATATTCTATACGTATTTCTAGAAGTATCACCATGTGGCCACATGACCGTGTTGTCAGGTCTTGAGTAAGATGTTTCTTTAAACCGCTCCTTTCTCCAAGGATCCGTACTATATAACCTTGAACTAGTTGGTTGAGCTTAAACAACAACTTGGAGAGTTATAAGACAAATGTTCAATCAAACTTTGTTCCTCCTTAAAGGCATGTCTAGTTCTGTTCGTGTTGAAGCATGATAATAAGTCCTTTGTGGATATGTTATCTTCCCCGCCTTTGATTTGGTTTGGCAATTGTCAAATCAAACTCAGTTCCAAGGACTATCCTGAAGGTGTATCCATATGTGATGTTTCACTTGAGTACATCTTGATATCCTCTGGTCTGACCATTGTCTATGCCTTGTTCATACAACATGTGACTCCGTCCTCTTGGAGTGTCTTGATAAGTTTGTTATTGAGCCCATCCATGACATCCTTATCTTCTCTATGTTATATGAGATTCATATGGAACATTGGGCATTAATGTTGGAAACTTTTGAGAACCATCTCCGTGTTATCTTGAAGTATGTGTTCTGGATGTTAGCAGTAACCTTCTCCGGTTCACGTGCAAATGTTGAAGGTTATCGTCGTGGATCCAAGTAGATTTGTTGTTGTTTTCTCGGGAATCATTTCCTAGTTATTCAAGCATGTGCGAGGCTTTCTTGATATGGTAGGTTGATACCTTCACATCTCGAGAAGATCCTCCAAGAACACCAAGCCACTGATTGATTTGTTCATAGAAGATAAGAAGTCCAACAAAACTTCTATATCTTCGTAAATGTTTCCTAAACAGGATTCAGTTGTGTTTCATTGCAAACAATTCGTGTGGATGCAATTATATTTTGATAACTTGCTATCACATGGGTTCTGCAATCTAGTTCATCTTTTAGAGCTTGACATTGAAGTCCATGTCTTGAGGATCTAGTGACTTTACCTTTGTGTAAATGTTGCAAACTTTCTATTCGGACATGTTGAGTTTGAAGTATATCTCTCCACTTAACCAAAGCTGAATCTCAAGAAGCAATGATGGTTGGTGTTCCCCAAGGTGTTGAAATAGGTTCTTTTGTGAATCTAGAAAGATTGATGTAATGGTTGGCATAATTAGCTGGAAGACCTATTGCCACATTATCTTGATTCAGTAATAACAACCACTCCTCATGAGGTATTTTCTGTGATCTATCATGGGAATTGGGCTTATGGTTTTCTTTGGAGTCTGACCTTTACTTGATGACTAATGGAAGGCTTGTTAAAAGTTTGATATCAGTATCTCGAATATCAAGGAGAACATTTAAAGTAGTTGATCCTCCAGACCCTTTTATGTTGGCAAGCGTCTTGTTATGCCAAGTACTTGGAGTCTAAGAATGAAGTTTCTTTCTTCTCATGTCATCAGGAATCTTCTAAACTATTCATATTGGTGATGTAAAGAGATATCAAAATTGCTGGCAAAGACTTTGATAGCCCTGGATGAATAAAGAGTTTCCTTCCCGCTTTCTTAAACATGCTCGAAGAGCGGCCATGATTTTGGTAATCAATAGTTTCTCTTGTTACATGTTACTTGTGACTCTTATGAGTCCTCTCCACCGAAACACCTATCTTTCTTAGCCTTCTGTTGAATGAAAGAGTGACCCTTCTATGTCAAAAGTAGTTCAACAACTTGGTTTTGTTGGTATCTATCTTTTCCATCTATAAATCTCTATTAAGATGTTTAGTAGAGGTTTACCTCTTGAAGTCTGCGTATCTTTTTCCATATGTTGGAAGTCTTCTTCCCTCAGAAGTCAAAACTCTTCTGTAAGCTCCATGGTCTCAATCCTTATGAAGACCAGTTATCTGTCACATTGAAAACCATATCCTTTTGTTTTCCTCCGTTACCTTGGAGTGTTTCATGTTTGTTTGCTCTAGAGATGTTTGTGAAACATCTATCTATGAGTTGACCAAGAGATACTCAGATTGTGGTTCCATGTCATTCCCTCTCTTCCTTAGTGTGAGCAGCCACCTCGAAGATTATGAAGAGCTTCGTCCATTCGTCATGGTGGCATGGATCAACCTCTTCAAGAAGATCGTTTAAGCTTAGACTAACCCTGTTCCTTCTATCTTCCGACCTAGGAATCTCGGGACGAGATTCTTTTAAGGGGGATAGAATTGTAATATCCCCAGTTTTACCAAATAGTAATTAGTAATCTTTGTGCATTCATGAGCATCATCTACTAAAATGTGTATTAAATAAGTAAAGCAAAACCCTAAACACTATTTCCCCTCTCCTCCTAAAAGCATTCAAATGGTTTTCAATATTTCGAAAACCACCAAAATTATGGAGCCCAAATTGTTTATAAGGGCCCCTCATGTATATTAATATGTTTACAAAGTCTCTTGTATTTTGAAACTAATCAAAACAGATTACAAATGAATATACAAAGATAAAGTATAAAAACATAAAAAGGAAAAGAATCTGCAAAGAAAAATCTGCTCCTAACTTAATCTGGGTCGTGTCCCATCTTCTCTCCTCCCTCTCCCTGATGCTCAGCGCGCCCGCAGCTGGCCCAGCAAGAGCCCATCTCATCCCAGGCCCTGATACCCCTTCGTCTATCATCTTACACGAAGAGACAAGCAACTCGCTGTCATGCGCGCGACCGCCCGATGCTCAGCGCCGCGATTCCAACTGCCGTTGTGGTCGCCTTGCAAGGATAATATCGCCACGAGAACCGCCATGATCCACTCTCTCTTCTCATACCCATCTCACTCCCCCTCGAGCCCTCTCACTTTTTTCCCCTTTGGTCCCAAAACCCTAGCCCTCGGGCTCCCCTGCTCGCCGTCGTTCCTCACCGTCCTAGACCGAGCCGAGCATGCCATGAGCTCCACCGCTCCCTGAGCATCCTCCCCACCGAAGGAATCGCTTGAGCATTCTGAGGATCGATCCATCCGAGCTCGATTTCACCGTCGGGTGTCGCAGCTCTCGTCGTTGATTCCGGCATCGTCCGTGTTCGCCTCGCCTCCTCGACCCATCTGCTAGCCTCCTGGTGATCCCATGGTACTCAAGGACCTCTCCATTTCGTCTCTACCTCTCTGCATCATCACCGTGTTGTGCACCTGCCACCGTCACTGTTTGTCGTTGTCGGCCATGATTTGGTGGTCAATTTGAGTGGCGCCGCCACTATATCGCTCAGCGCGCATGCCCGCGTCGAACATGCCCTTCCTCGCTGTCTTGTGCGCACGAAATCGCCGAGAGAAAGGAATATAGATTAGGATCCTAGCCGACACTGATCTAAGAGCTTCTCCATTGCTGATGACATCAGCATGACGAAGTAAACCACTTATTCTTTTTCTTAAATGTTTCTTTAATTTTTTTGGAAATAATAAATACCCCGTGGGTCCTAGTCGTCAGTTACTAAGGGAAGCCTCAGCCCAAGTGAGAATAGCCCAGACCCCATGGTGATGTCAGCCTAAGGACATAAATGTTTTTAAATAAATTCAAAAAATGATTTAAATCTTGTAAATTTAATAACTAATTATTTACAAATCAGAAAAATATGTATAATATATCAAAATGTTCAGAAAAATAAGATATACACAATAGATCTATAATCATGCATTGCTAAATAACTTCAATTGAAAGTTAATTAGAAGAACTAAATGTACCCCTCTCATATGAATCCGGAGTTTCCTCGAGTTAGAGTTTGTACCCCTCGGAACCCTGATTAAGCTTCCGATCATGTTTTAGGGTTTACATTTCAATACTAATCAACTTGTCATATCATCGAAAAGCCGCGTCTGCGGTTATGGATGACTTGGGAACGTACGTGATGATCATAGAGAACTTGAACCTAATCGTAAAACTTGGCAAGTTAAGAATGACTTGGGAACGGACGTGGTTCCTCAGGGATCGAGGGGGTGATCCTAGGTAGGTTCAACTGATGATGATTTGGTGGATATCAAAAGATGATGAAAGTTGGAGATACCGCTCTCTTATTCCCTTTTAAAATATTCCGATTAGTTGAGCTTCTTCTCCCTCTTGTTTTACAAAACAAAGATGCCTTTATGCAAAACAACTCCACCAACCATAAGTATTGCGGAGTACATCATGTACTCACCCTTGCTTCGTTGATTCTTTTGCAGCAGAGTAAGTGTTATCATAGAAGATGAGTTCTTTACGGCATCGACATTGACGAGTAGCTTGGGGTTCCTAGCCAGTAGTCTGAGATCTATGGATTGGACGTCATCGTTATGCTTCAGGGATCTTAGACCATTTGTTAAGTTTCCCATACTTAATAGCATAATTTTCCTTCCATTGTTTGATGTTTGTGGTCAGTGACCTATGCTTGTAATATTTTGGTTCTTTGCTCATTTATGAGCTTGCTGTAATAATTTTTGTGTCGTAGGGTCACTGTTGTGTTACTAATTCTCTCTATGTACGCTTTCGAGATTAGTTTAGAATTATGTTTAGATGAAGGTCTGGGATTTGTCTAGCCTTAATCCCGGGGGTGTCACAATTCGCGAGTCTTGATCCAACGGTCAATATTCATAGTGGTAATATAAGATAAGATAAGATATGGCTCAAAATGCCACCTTCCATAATTTCATAGAAATTAATACATATATTTAACGGACAATGCGCGATGTTCCTGAGACACACCGACAGTCACGTCGATCCCACGGTAGTCCTTCTCTCTCTAGCTCGATCTGGTTGGAAATTTATTGCCATTTCACCTGATCTACCTCCTCAAATACGTAGATTAATTTCTCCTCCGTTTGCATGGTCAAAGGTAATTCTAGGCTTGATCTCTGTTATTAAGTACCTTCACTGATTTTTGCTATCAATATGATAGATTAAATGCATGGGCATATATTTCGTGGGAATGGCCACGGCAGTCGCTACCAGGGTAGCGATTGAGACTAAGAAGGGCAAGAGAGAGTCTCCATCCACGGATAGAGATTGACAGCAAGACACGGGTTCTACCAAGGTTTGGCCCCTGTATGGTAAAGACCTACTTCCTACATGATTGTATTAATGGCGAGTGAGATTACAAGGTGGGAAAACTTGGCATATGGCCAGCGAGTCACAAGGACGGGGTATCTAATAGCTCGTGAGTACACTAGGGACCCTAGGGAGGTTTACATAGGGCTACCTCGCTAGGGTTTACAATATTACCTCCGAATCATTTAGGGTTTCAGAGGTTTTGATCTAATCCGATTGGGCATGGTGTTATAAATGGCGAGCGGTGGAGGAAAATGAGGATCTCATCGTCCCTTCCTCATTCTTGCTTTCTTCTGCACCATCGCCCACCTTTGATCCGAACCCCAAATCTCTGCGAGTCCATTCTCATGTTTCCCTCATGGTCCAAATCGAAGTGCACCATGGCCACCCTGCAGTCCTTTCAGGATGTAGGCATCCTCACCAAGAGAAACTGGTGAGCTCCGCCGTTTGGCAACAGAGATCCCAGGCCGTGCCCTGGTGAATTCATCTCGTTCATTAGTCACCTAGAGCAAGGGCTAGGTTTTGCCACTTCTCTCTTCTTCAAGCGTTTCCTCCATTTTTTAGAATCAAACCCTCGGACCTAGGGCCCCATAGCATCGAGCAGATCACGGTTTTTATCGCCTTCTGCGTGTCGTGTTTAGGGTGCCGCCCCTAGTTCCCCCCTCTGGATAGAGCTATTCCACAGCTAAGACACTCGCGAGGGGAAGAATGGGCCTCTTCTCGCGGCGGATGGAATCACCTTCCAGGTGAAGCCTCACACCAATTTCTTCAAATTTATGCTGCCAAAGAAGGCGGCCAGTTACTGGAAGAAGTCGTGATTTTGCGCAAAAGAATCGACCCCGACTAGAGAGGTGGCGATCCCGGCATACCACATAGCGGAGCAATCCGTGGCGGCTGTTACTAAAGGATCTGCCCCGCTCGCAGAAGGTGGTCGTCACAGAGATGATCGCCTGAATGCCCGATCTACAGGAGGAGGGGTTGAAAATAATCAACCTCTTTAGCTGCTGGCTCGGTCGGCGGCTGGTTCCCTTGATGAACCGTCCGACCTTGATGTGCGAGTATACCGGGCGTTTTGACCCATCGAGGGCGAACTCGGCATAGTGGGTCGTAAAATACTACGTCACGGCGCTAAATATTATCACGGAGGCGACCTACATCGGTATGGGTGAAGGATCGCCCCGTATAGGTCGGACGAGACGTCGACGCCAATGGTGAGTGGCTACCATCCTTTCTTTTTCAGTCGTATTTTATGGATTCGCTTAAATGATGCAGTCGCTTGCAGACATTCAAGATCTTGGAGCACTGGTTGCCCCCTCTATAAGAGGAGGTGCCACAGGAGCTTCTTCATGAAAGGAGGGAGACTCCTCCGTGAAGAGGAGGAAGAGATCAACGAGGAGGAGCGGGAGCTGCCATAAATGACTCATAAGACACGCAGCCAAAAGCTACGCAAGACCGAGGCCAATCGCAGCCTCGATGAAGGGGATAGTGACCCGGAGATCATCATGGAGGAAATCTCCAAGAGAGTTCCGATGTCATCCATGCTCGCGGCGGAACCAAAGGTTCCACCGAAACAGCAGCTCCAGACGAGCCTGCTAGAGATGGGGTTGTCATGGCCCATTGGGCTGGAGTTGGAAAAGCATGCGCATATCACCATCGGGCTACAAGCCATCCCGGTCGCTAAGTAAGTATTGCTTCCTGTTTACCTTTAGTTTTGTATGCTCTCTTGGGATTTCTGAGTTGCTAATCGTCGTGTTTTGTAGGGCTGGTGTGAAGAAAATAAAGCGTGCCACCGTGGAGAAGGTCTCGGCCGAGCCCTCGGAGATTGTGGAGGAACCTTCCATGAATAGGAAGAATGGCACCACCAACGCTCCCGAGGCGGGTGCCAAAAATATGAAGGTCGACCCTCCAGTGATGCGCGCAGCAGCGGCAAACGAGGTTGAAGCGGCAGTGACTCGGCAAGGGAAGTCACTTGACGAGGGGGACGACATCACATAGGTATATCCTCCCATCAAAATGGGTTTAGTGGCGACCGAAGAACCCGCCGTGAAGTCTTCTACCTTCCCGCGGTTCGTCGCGAAGGCTGCGAGTGTGAAATTGCCTATTGTGCATGAGTTCGTTGATGATCACGCCGAATTGGTGTCGCAGCATCCGAGCGGCAAGACGGATCCGGCGCCATCTGTATGTGCTACCGAATTGCATCACGTTCTAGGCAAGTATCTCAAGGTAATACTAGACCCCGAGGGTCCATTCGCTAAATTTTAGTGACTGGGCACTTAGAATTTTGCATTCACCGGTCCCCGAGGATCGGGTCGCTAGAAACTAGCGAGTCGATTATGTGGAAATTTTTACTGATGATAATTTCATTGCTGTGTTAAAGGTTGAGGCGGCCGACCGGCGATTGGTGGAGTAACAAGAGGAGGCTCACCAACTCAAAGCTTCAATGGGTAGGTCTCCATATTTAATAGTTTTTGTAGCCAATTTGCGAGCGAATGCTGAGGGTTGAGCTGACTGTGCAAAGAACCAAACCGCCGTGCTGGCGAAAGCTCGTGAAGGCTACGTGCCCATCGTCGATCTTGAATCCATGAAGACCATGCTTGCCAAAGCGGAGGAGAAGTAGAAAGAGGCAGTTGAGGCAGCGGATTCGGACTGCGAGGCATCCAACTCCATTATCATGGACCTGCAGGCAAAACTCTCCAATTTGGAGAAATTCTTCAAAGCGAGCTGCCACACCCTCCTCGGTGAGTGCAGATGTTGTAGGCCAAGGTGACCTAGCCGTGTGGAACTTCACCACCGAGCAGTGCATGAACTCGGTTCTGAATGCCACAACAACATCTTCGACATGCGTTCACACAATCTGCTAGAACATCACCCCCACTGAAGTGGTACCCGCAAGGTTCATGGAGGTGTGTCAATATCTGGAGGAGGCACCCGCGGTGGTGGATTGGATGGTGCGGTCCGCTTTTCATCACGGGGCTACTGTGTCGCTAAGTCTCGGGCTCTCTCATTTGCCGGAAGAGTTTGACCTCGACGATTTCACCAGCAGGTACCTGTCAACGACTAGGACGATGGATACTGCCAATGTTCTTGCCCTGTAATCAAAGGTTACCCCGTATACGGAGCGGGTTCTAGCGATGAATGATCTCCTGCCATACCAGGTCACGCAGGTGGCGCCCGGCGATGCCAAGCCAGAGCATCATGACCTCCCCTTGGAGCGCCCATTTAGGTCAACGATTGCGAAGGAGCTATCGACATATCTGACCAAACCTATTGAGGTGGACAAGGGCACGAGTAGTGCTTTGGTTGCAAATCTTGCAAAGTGAGAGGTCTGAACATGTAATAGGGTTAGTGCCGATTGTCTTTGTAAGACTTGATGTTATTATGAATGCATCATATTTTGCATTGATATGATGATAATCTATGACTATCTGTTTGTCGAGTGATTATTTTGTGATTTGAGTGTGTCGGGGGTAGCTAGTCCACAAGCATGTTAATTTAGGTTTGCACGCGTGTGACTGATTATTTTAGTGTGTCTATGTGAGCTGTTTGAGTAGCTCTTAGTCGACTTGTCGTGGCTCGGGGAGCCAGTCGCATGGAGACCACAAAGTGCCCGTTGTTCTTGGATTTTTCCCTAGACGCGTGTGGGTTCGTTTTTGATGAGTCCTCGAGCATGCCTCTTAAATTTTCGAGGCGCTAATCCTAAGGTAGGGAGGACTTTATTGAGTTGTTGGTTTGTGATACGTCATAAACGTATCTATAATTTTTTATGTTCCATGCTTGTTTAGTATCTACTTTGCTTTACTTTGTCTACACTTTGAGATATTTTTATTCGTTTTCTAGGACTAACCTATTAACAAGATGCCATAGTGCCAGTTGCCTGTTTTCTGTTGTTTTGGTTCCAGAAAAGTCAGAAAATGAATATTCTCGGAATTGTATGGGACAAAAGCCAAAGTCAATATTTCACCAAGGAGAACACGGGGCTAGAAGATGACACAGAGGAGGGCCTCGAGGGGGCCACACCCTGGCCGCGCGGCTTGGCTTGGCCCGCGCCTGGGGGGTGCAGCCGCCTCGGGCACCCCCTAGGACTCCCTCAATCTTCCACGAAACAATTCGTCGCCGCCGCCACCAACGTCCCTAGATTGGGGGGATCTGAAGCTCTTCCCGCCACTCTGCTGGAGGGGAGAGATCATCCCGGAGGCCTTCTTCATCACCATGCCATCCTCCGGTATGATGCGTGAATATTTCCACCTTGGACTATGGGTCCATTAGTAGCTAGATAGTTGTTTCTCCTCCTTTGTGCTGTCATGTTTAGATCTTGTGAGCTCCGTTCATGATCAAGATCATCTATTTGTAATCATGCATGTTGTGTTTGCGGGGATCCGATGGATATTGAGATTACTATGTCAGATTGTTTAATGATTCTATCATGTCTGTGTTGTTTGAGATCTTGCATGCTCTCCGTTTCTAGTAGCTATCTTGGCCAAGTAGATGCTAGTGACTCCAAGAGGGAGTATTTATGCTCGATAGTGGGTTCATGCCTCTATTGAATCTGGGGAAGTGACAGAAATCTCTAAGATTGTAGATGTGTTGTTGCTACTAGGGAGAAAATAGCAATCTCTTGTTCATGGAACAATTGTATTGTTTACTTTGCACACCTTTCTTAAAGCAGTTATCCGTTGTTTGCAACTTAATATTGGAGGGGGTTCAGATGCTAACCTGAAGGTGGATTACTAGTTATAGATGCATTTGGATGGCTGTCTATGTGTATTGTTGCAATGCCCAATCAAATCTCATAGTATCATGAATGTCTAGTATTGCATTGTTATGCCTTGCTCTGTCCTGTCAATTGCCCCGTTGTAATTTGTTTACCCAGCATGTTATGTTGTTTATCTTAAGGAGAACACCTCTAGTGAACTATGGACCCTGGTCTAATCTTTACCATTGATACATCTTCCACTATTACTGTTTACTTTCTGCAAGCCACCATTACCTTCCACACCATACGATTAATCCTTTATTTTCAGCAAACCGGTGAGATTGACAACCTCACTATTCGTTGGGGCAAAGTCTTGAGTTTGTGTTGTGTAGGTTTCCAAGTTTCTAGCAACACCTTTGAGTCGTTTCCTTCCTCCTACTAGTTCGATAACCTTGGATTCTTATTGAGGTAAAACTTGCTGATGTGCTCATCATACTTTGATCTTGGGGTTTCCCAACGAATCTCTACAACGATATGAGCTGCAATCAACAAGATTTTCTAGCGCGGGCGCCGGGGAACATAGGGCCTTTAATGTCTTCCTCCCCGTCACAAGCTTTTCTGGCATCGTTGCCGGGGAGGCTAAGGACGGCTTCACAAGGGGAGTCCTTCACAACCTTTCTCTTTACTTTGTTTTTGTTTTTCTTAGTTTCTTTTGCCTTGTTTCGTTTGCTTTATCTTATCAAAAACACAAAAAAATAGTTTCTACTCTAGTTGCTGGTATGTTATTGCCTTGCTTTGTCATGCTTTCTATCAATGGATGGTTTCTTTGAAACTAGTTCTTATTGGCAAGGTGGTTTCATGGAAGAACAAAAGTATTATTATAAGGAACACCATTTGTCACAAAAAGGGAAACACTTATGGGAACAAATTGATAAGTTGATACTATTGCTAGAGACGTGTGCTCTACTTATATTGTTACTTATTTCTTTAATAAATCTTGTTGCTGTAGGAGGTATAAACACCTTCTTTTCCAGTGTGAGTATAATGATGATGTTACCATATCTTCTTATATTAAGGGAAATTATGACTTTTATGATGTGGAACAAATTGAATAATTTATTGCTTGGAAGGGTGCATTTGAACTTGCTAGTTTGCTTGAAAATACTGATGATTTATCTTATGAATATGAGGTTTATGATATACTTAAATTTTGATTTGATAATTACAAGGAAGAAAAGGGCTATATTCTTGAATATTTTAATACGTGTTTTCCACAAACGAAAGAGACTAATGCCTTGTAGGAGCCTATGGAAGACGAAATTGTTGAACCTGAAAGCTCATGTAAGAGTTCCCAACCTTTAATAAGGTAGAGATCCATGTGTTTACAATGCTAGTCCCTGGATCAATAACTAGCATCCACAGTTAAGATGTAATATCAAGAAACAAAGGTCATAATATAACTTTATAACCAGGAATAACATAATTTTATTACATCTTACATAGCTCATTTGGCTATTACATTACATTGTAGCAGAATATCTATAATCATGGGGTCCTTCATCTTCAAAGTGCCACAGGCAAACATGTTGGTTGTAGACTTTGTAATCCTAATCAATCAACTTCACTAATATCAATCAAACCAGCAACATAACAAGTTACAGCCACAAGGGTCAATACATTTGAATTGTATTGGCAAGTTTCACTACTATGTAGAATATAAGTGGATCCCATCATTACATGCATATTTGGCTAAGTAGGGTTCAAGGCTCATTTGCAGAAAGCAATAATTTATCCTATCTTTTCAAAATAGTTTTGATCTTTTGTCAAATCTTTCTGAACTCCATGGTAAATCCCCAAGTGTTTTAAGTCTTTGTCAAAATCTCTTGAGCTCCTTGGTAAATCCCCAAGTGCTTCAAGTTTTTATCAAAATCCCTTGAGTTCCTTGGTACACCCCAAGTGCTTCAAGTTTTTATCAAAATCTCTTGAGTTCCTTGGTACACCCCAAGTGCTTCAAGTTTTTATCAAAATCTCTTGAGCTCCTTGGTAAATCTCCAAGTGATTAAAGCCTTTTGTTGTCACTTAAAAGTTTTTCTTTTAGAAATTGGAATGTCGAGATTTCCCATAGCTTCAAGCTTTAGTTGCTCAGTATTGTCCATAACCAGGGACACAGCTAAGTACTTAGATTTTTATCTTCTGCAGAAGTTGTACACTTTACCCACATGACACACTCTCATCTTTTTGCCACCAGTGGCCGCTGGATAAGTACTCACCAAGATGGAGTACTGGCAGATTGAGAATGTGACGAAGTCTTTCCATAGGGTCCCCCCATAAACCATTGCTAGCTTGTCTTCAGGCACCAATGTAGGGTTCCTAGTTCCCTCATTTCCAGTTAACCCGAGGACAATGCATGGGTATTCCCAATGTAGTTGACTAAGACAGAGCCATATTAGCATGTGGCTGTACACGAAAGCCACTGTTGGAGAAACATGTTCAATCTCTAAGTCCCTGGGTGGTTTTCTTTTGGTGCACAACACAAAGATATTGCCATCGACATGGTTCCTTTTGTTGCCACCTTGTCCAAAACTTGGGTATCCTTGTCCACCCAGGTGGTTCATTGAGTACTTGTTTTATTATATAAACACAAGTCTTTTCTCATCTTTATAAAATCTCAACATGTATCTCTTCTCAAAATATCTAGCATGGATAAGCATTTTATAACTACATTGTTTTAACTAAGGAATATATAAGGTATCCTATTAGGATTTAGCATAGCATAAGTATAGAAATTCTTTTCATGCATGTTTTGAAAATCCACTAAGTATAATGAAAATAGTAGGACTTTGGATGATAGTGTCACTTGCCTTTTTGGTAGGGAATGTTGGTTCACTTCTTGATCTTGCTAATCTCACACTCTTCTAACTCCACTACAAATCAATCAGGCAAACATAGATTCAACTAGCATTCCAAACCATAATCAAACAATACATCACACATAAAATTATAGAAACCAAGTCATGCATGCAAGCATGCAAAAGATAGTTTTATTTGCAAAAGTGGTTTCTACTAGGCTCTACACATTGTAAGGTCCAAAGTGGTCATTTTCTAAAGTAGCAAAGTCATTTGCAAAAGGGTTTTATCAATAAACCATCTTTAAATCCAAACATCATTTCATGTGGTGGGAAATGTTTTTAGCAAAGCAACAATTTTATATTGTTCACCAAATAAGTTGTTAGTTCACAAAACTTGGTGTTTAGGGTCAGTAGCTTTGAATCAAAACATTTTCCAAAGGTTTTTGCTCAAAATCATTTCCATAACAAAATCAATATTTTTATCTGACTAGAAATGGGCTAAATCAAGTTTTTATTCCTAAACTCCACAAAATACATTTTTAAATCCTTGGGTTGGTTCCTAGGGTCAATAGGTTCACAAAAAACCAATTTACAAAGATTTTAACCCTAAAAACATTTTGGAATAATTTTTATAACCCAAACAAGCATACAA
Source organism: Avena atlantica (assembly GCA_910589765.1). NCBI lineage: Eukaryota > Viridiplantae > Streptophyta > Magnoliopsida > Poales > Poaceae > Avena > Avena atlantica. The sequence goes on from OU342739.1 coordinate 360,715,686, forward strand.
ATGTTTTTGCAAAAACAAACATTTCACCATAGGCTTTTCACTAAACAAATTGCATGGTTAGCTAGGGTTTGTTCCACTGATTCCATTGATATAAAGTTTGTAAATTTTGGACGTGTGGATCAAAAGTTACAAGGTTTTCAAATCTGCATCTAAATCAGATTCTGATTCTGTTTTAAATCAAAAGCTGGCCACGCGGCGTGTTCTCATTGGGCGGTACCGGTTCGCGCGGATTGCGCTCTGTGGTTCGTTGGATCTAAGCAGATTGCACGGCTCTGGTTGTGTACCCCTTCAGCGTTTAAGTGATCCATCGCGTGCGTACGATTAAAATCCAACGACTCACAGCTACTGGACATAAACTGGCGGTGCTAGCAGTGGTAAACGGCGGCGGCGCGGTCAGACGATGACGCTCCGGCGGCTACAGGAAGCAAATGAGGAAACGAGGATGCTCACCGTGCTCGCGAGGTCGAGGTGAAGCTCGAGGTGGTTCTGGTCTGGAGAGGGGCACACTGTAGCGGGTTTAATCGCTCGCCGGAGTGGAGCTACGCCTCGGCCACGCTCTGTCTTCGTCGAGGACGGTGCTACGGGTCATGAGGAGACAAACGGAAAGTATGGTCAGACGCGCAAAGCCAAGGCGATGATGCGTGCGTGATTGAGAGGGCTCGGGGTGGTCTAGACTTACCAGGAACCTTCACCGGAGTGAGAGGTAGACGCGGCGGCGCTCAGTCGAGGTGGTTGCCGATGTTATGGGTCACCAGAGGAAGTTTGGATGGGGTTAGTGGATGCGCAAAGTGATGGAGATCCAGTGAGCGTGAACTAGAGAGGAGAAGGCGGCGTGTACTCACCGGAATTGCTTGCAGAACTCGCCGGAGATAGTGGCGATGCGGGGCGAAATAGTCGCAGCCTGGAGGCAGAGGGAGAGAGCTGTCTGGGGGGAAAGAGAGGTAAGTCGCGGGCGGTTAAATGGGCGTGGTCGCGGGGTGGAGTAATGCGGTCTTTAACGCAAATTGATCGCCGGCGTTACTGACTGCAACGGCAGGGCGACGTCTGCGCGAGGAAGAAGAGAGTGAGCTGGTGGTGGGGCATGCTTGTCAGCGAGAAAGGAAGTGAGGGGAGAGGGTCCACTCGTCGGTGTCTGCACGGGTATGATTTTAAGTGGAAAACGATTCGCAGAGAGGGGGAGGGAAACTGGGCTGCGAATGGGCTTCTTGGGCCAGGTGGGTTGGGTCAGCTCTGGTTCTATTTTTTCTTTCTGACTGTTTTATCTTTTTCCATTTCTATTTTATGTTTTGAAATTCAAACAACAAATCAAACATTCAAAACAATCCAAACTTCCACCACACTTTGCAATTGAATTTGGTTTTGTTTAACAACATAAACCAAAGTCCAAAACAAAATAATATTTGTATTCTTTTAGGATCTATTTAATAATTAAATAAATAGTCCTTAGTTATTTATTCAAATAGGATTTGTTTTATTTAAAATCTTTATTTGAAATCTAAATAAAACCAAAAACACTTCAGTAGGTTTTGTTTGAGAATATAAAATACTTGGAAAACTTGTTTAAAATAATTTTAACAAGTTTTAATGTTTTTAATTGAAATGGAAAAGCCTTTACTTAAATAAAATTGGATATTAAATCCTTATTATTTTATTTATATAAACTTTTACTATTTTTATCAAAGCAAAACCATTTATTTCAAAAGCTTGGCCAAGGTTTAATTTGGCTCTATAAAATAATCTTTATTTATACTTTTACTTTCTCATTTGAAAACCAAATCTTTTTATTAAAAGATCCAAAATAGTAATTCCAAATATTTAAATTTTTCTTTATTAAAGGTTTTGTCTTTTTCAAATCCCTTTAGGATTTGTTTGATCAGAATAGGTTTGAAAGTTTCCAATTGAATTCAAAAAGTTTCTTCTCACCCTGAAAATCAACAAAGTTTTATTTTATTCATTTATTTTTCACATTACAAGATTTAGAAAATCTTGGGATGTGACAGGCTACCACCCTTAAAATAAATCTCGTCCCGAGATTTGGGAAGGCTAGGGTTACAAGTAGGCTCAAAGCATCTAGGGTACTACCACCCTTAAAAATTTTCCAACTAAATTACATATTGGCCTTCTTGGGATCTTGGGGAAGCTTCTCTGGGCAAACATCTGCATAGTGTCCTTTGTTTCCACACTTGACACATGTGCCAAGGCTGAGATCCTTCATAGGCTTGTTTATCTTGTTCTTCATTTTTTCTGTATAATTGCTTGCATAATGTCCTGGTTCTTTGCAATTGAAACATATGATAACTTTGAGTTCCTCACGTGTCTCTTGTGGACAAGTTGTTTCATAATGGCCTAGCTCTTTGCAGTTGTTGCACCATACCTGGCCAATCTCTTTATACTTCTGTTTCTCTGGACATTCACTGGAATAGTGTCCCATTTCTTTACAATGATGACATTGCACATGACTTTTGTCCTTGTTTTTCTTTTTGGGCTTCTCCAAAGCTAGGAGTGCATCCAGTTTATGTTGTTCATATGTTATCTTATATGTAGGAATGTCTACTTGTTTCTTTGACCTTCTATTGCTCTTTGGATAATTCATATGCCTCTTCTTTGGTCCTTTAAATTGGGTTGTATTGCATGGAGGTATAAGTGGAGCTTTTCTTTTGTCATCATTCTTCTTGGTAGATTTGGATCCTTCTTGATAGTTTGCAATCATTTGTTGCACTCCACCTTGTTTCCTTTGTTTAACTATGGAATAGATGGGGCACTGGATAGGGACATGATTATTCCCTTCACATAGGTAGCAAGTCACTTGAGATGTGGGGCATTGGCCAACTGGATGTTTCTCTTCACAATTGGGGCATTGATTTCCATGCTCCTTGGAAGTGTGATCCTTGTCTCCACAAATATTGCAAGCTTTGGATCCTTTTAGAATAACATCCTTGTCTCCTTTGGAAAAGTTTCTTTCCATGTTGAGCATTTGGTCTGTCACCTTATGCAACATTTGGGCTTGGTCTTCCAAAAATCCTTGCAGGGTTGGATCTTCCCCACTGGTGTTGGCTATGAATTGAGCTGTTGTTTGGTTCAACTGGTTTTGGGTTGCTATGAGTTCTCTCATGTTGTCCTCTTGATTGGTGTTGTTGTCATCAACCTTGATGTTGGAGTCCCTTGGAGTAGTCATCTGTTTGGGTTGAATTGAGATTAGAATAGGCAAGATATTTCTAAGGAAATAGTTCTAATGACACACTTCACACTTCACATAAACAAGGTGCAATCAATCACAAACAACTTTTCACTCAAACAATGAAGTTCAAGCACATTTTTAGGAAAACAAAATATTTTTTTGTTACACCACATAAGTTGGTGTGTTTGACTTAACTAAAATATGGTGGTCCATCTATATGGTTCACTTGTGATCTTTCCATCCTTCTTGTTTGATTCCTTCTGGCATGTGATCATGGTTTCCTTGTAAAAACTCTTGGTCACAAAACTTCAAAGGTGATGAGGGTTCTTCTAAGTTATATTTCCTTAGTCTCCAAATCTTGAGTAGGATTTCTTGTCTCACTTCTCCTTAGTGACAACCATGGTTGAAGTCCTTGGTGAATATGCTGAAGATGTTGAAGTCATTAGAGTTGAAGATGTTGAAGTCATTAGAGTTGAAGAAGTCCTTTGCACATGGTGAAGTCTTTGGCCATGGTGTAGGTTTTTCCATCAAGTTGAAATAGAAGAGATGTAGAGTTGAAACCAAAATGGTTTAGGAAAGAGTTTACAAGATTGTTTGTAAATAAGTTTTGGAACAAATACAACTCCTATTTTTCTAAGGGTCTTTGTCCAATCCTAGGTTTACAAATCCTACAGGCAACACAATGCTCTGATACCATCTGTAAGAGGTCCCAACCTTTAATAAGGTAGAGATCCCTGTGTTTACAATGCTAGTCCCTGGATCAATAGCTAGCATCCACAGTTAAGATGTAATATCAAGAAACAAAGGTCATAATATAACTTTATAACCAGGAATAACATAATTTTATTACATCTTACATAGCTCATTTGGCTATTACATTACATTGCAGCAGAATATCTATAAGCATGGGTCCTTCATCTTCAAAGTGCCACAGGCAAACATGTTGGTTGTAGACTTTGTAATCCTAATCAATCAACTTCACTAATATCAATCAAACCTGCAACATAACAAGTTACAGCCACAAGGGTCAATACATTTGAATTGTATTGGCAAGTTTCACTACTATGTAGAATATAAGTGGATCCTATCATTACATGCATATTTGGCTAAGTAGGGTTCAAGGCTCATTTGCAGAAAGCAATAATTTATCCTATCTTTTCAAAATAGTTTTGATCTTTTGTCAAATCTTTCTGAACTCCTTGGTAAATACCCAAGTGTTTCAAGTCTTTGTCAAAATCTCTTGAGTTCCTTGGTAAATCCCCAAGTGCTTCAAGTTTTTATCAAAATCCTTTGAATTCCTTGGTACACCCCAAGTGCTTCAAGTTTTTATCAAAATCTCTTGAGTTCCTTGGTACACCCCAAGTGCTTCAAGTTTTTATCAAAATCTCTTGAGCTCCTTTTTAAATCCCCAAGTGCTTCAAGCCTTTTGTTGTCACTTAAAAGTTTTTCTTTTAGAAATTGGAATGTCGAGATTTCCCATAGCTTCAAGCTTTAGTTGCTCAGTATTGTCCATAATCGGGGACACGGCTAAGTACTTAGATTTTTATCTTCTGCAGAAGTTGTACACTTTACCCACATGACACACTCTCATCTTGTTGCCACCAGTGGCCGCTGGATAAGTACTCACCAAGATGGAGTACTGGCAGATTGAGAATGTGACGAAGTCTTTCCGTAGGGTCCTCCCATACACCATTGCTAGCTTGTCTTCAGGCACCAATGTAGGGTTCCTAGTTCCCTCATTTCCAGTTAACCTGAGGACAATGCATGGGTCTTCCCAATGTAGTTGACTAAGCCAGAGCCATATTAGCATGTGGCTGTACACGAAAGCCACTGTTGGAGAAACATGTTCAATCTCTAAGTCCCTGGGTGGTTTTCTTTTGGTGCACAACACAAAGAGATTGCCATCAACATGGTTCCTTTTGTTGCCACCTTGTCCAAAACTTGAGTATCCTTGTCCACCCAGGTGGTTCATTGAGTACTTGTTTTATTATATAAAACACAAGTCTTTTCTCATCTTTAGAAAATCTCAACATGTATCTCTTCTCAAAATATGTAGCATGGCTAAGCATTTTATAACTACATTGTTTTCACTAAGGAATATATAAGGTATCCTATTAGGATTTAGCATAGCATTAGAAATTCTTTTCATGCATGTTTTGAAAATCCACTAAGTATAATGAAAATAGTAGGACTTTGGATGATAGTGTCACTTGCCTTTTTGGTAGGGAATGTTGGTTCACTTCTTGATCTTGCTAATCTCACACTCTTCTAACTCCACTACAAATCAATCAAGCAAACATAGATTCAACTAGCATTCCAAACCATAATCAAACAATACATCACACATAAAATCATAGAAACCAAGTCATGCATGCAAGCATGCAAAAGATAGTTTTATTTGCAAAAGTGGTTTCTACTAGGCTCTACACATTGTAAGGTCCAAAGTGGTCATTTTCTAAAGTAGCAAAGTCATTTGCAAAAGGGTTTTATCAATAAACCATCTTTAAATCCAAACATCATTTCATGTGGTGGGAAATGTTTTTAGCAAAGCAACAATTTTATATTGTTCACCAAATAAGTTGTTAGTTCACAAAACTTGGTGTTTAGGGTCAGTAGCTTTGAATCAAAACATTTTCCAAAGGTTTTTGCTCAAAATCATTTCCATAACAAAATCAATATTTTTATTTGACTAGAAATGGGCTAAATCAAGTTTTTATTCCTAAACTCCACAAAATACATTTTTTAATCCTTGGGTTGGTTCCTAGGGTCAATAGGACCACAACAAACCAATTTACAAAGATTTTAACCCTAATAACATTTTGGAATAATTTTTATAACCCAAACAAGCATACAAATGTTTCTGCAAAAACAAACATTTCACCAGAGGCTTTTCACTAAACAAATTACATGGTTGGCTAGGGTTTGTTCCACTGATTCCATTGATATACAGTTTGTAAATTTTGGACGTGTGGATCAAAAGTTACAAGGTTTTCAAATCTGCATCTAAATCAGATTCTAATTCTGTTTTAAATCAAAAGCTGGCCACGCGGCGTGTTCTCATTGGGCGGTACCGGTTCGCGCGGATTGCGCTCTGTGGTTCGTTGGATCTAAGCAGATCGCACGGCTTTGGTTGCGTACCCCTTCAGCGTTTAAGTAATCTATCGCGTGCGTACGATTAAAATCCAACGACTCACAGCTACTGGACATAAACCGGTGGCGCTAGCAGTGGTAACGGCAGCGGCGCGGTCAGAAGATGATGCTGCGGCGGCTACAGGAAGCAAAGGAGGAAACGAGGATGCTCACCGTGCTTGCGAGGTCGAGGTGAAGCTCGAGGTGGTTCTGGTCTGGAGAGGGGCGCACTGGAGCGGGTTTAATCGCTCGCCGGAGTGGAGCTACGCCTCGGCCACACTCTGTCGTCGTCGAGGATGGTGATAAGGGTCACGAGGAGACAAACGGAAAGTATGGTCAGACGCGCAAAGCCAAGGCGATGATGCGTGCGTGATTGAGAGGGCTCGGGGTGGTCTAGACTTACCAGGAAACTTCGCCGGAGTGAGAGGCAGACGCGACGGCGCTTAGTCGAGGTGGTTGCCGACGTTCTGGGTCACCAGAGGAAGTGTGGATGGGGTCAGTGGATGCGCAAAGTGATGGATATCCAGTGAGCGTGAACTAGAGAGGAGGAGGCGACGTGTACTCACCGGAATTGCTCGCGGAACTCGCTGGAGATAGTGGCGATGCGGGGCAAAATAGTCGCAGCCTAGAGGCAGAGGGAGAGAGTTGTCTGGGGGGAAAGAGAGGTAAGTCACGGGCATTTAAATGGGCGTGGTCGCGGGGTGGAGTAATGCGGTCTTTAATGCGAATTTATCGCCGGCGTTACTGACTGCAACGGCAGGGCGACGTCTGCGCGAGGAAGAAGAGAGTGAGCTGGTGGTGGGGCATGCTTGTCAGCGAGAAAGGAAGTGAGGGGAGAGGGTCCACTTGTCGGTGTTTGCGCGGGTATGAGTTTAAGTGGAAGACGATTCGCAGAGAGGGGGAGGGAAACTGGGCTGTGAATGGGCTTCTTGGGCCAGGTGGGTTGGGTCAGTTCTGGTTCTATTTTTTTCTTTCTGATTGTTTTATCCTTTTCCATTTCTATTTTCTGTTTTGAAATTCAAACAACAAATCAAACATTCAACACAATCCAAACTTCCACCACACTTTGCAATTGAATTTGGTTCTGTTTAACAACATAAACCAAAGTCCAAAATAAAATAATATTTTTGTTCTTTTAGGATCTATTTAATAATTAAATAAATAGTCCTTAGTTATTTATTCAAATAGGATTTGTTTTATTTAAAATCTTTATTTGAAATCTAAATAAAACCAAAAACACTTCAGTAGGTTTTGTTTGAGAATATAAAATACTTGGAAAACTTGTTTAAAATAATTTTAACAAGTTTTAATGTTTTTAATTGAAATGGAAAAGCCTTTACTTAAATAAAATTGGATATTAAATCCTTATTATTTTATTTATATAAAATTTTACTATTTTTATCAAAGCAAAACCTTTTATTTCAAAAGCTTGGCCAAGGTTTAATTTGGCTCTATAAAATAATCTTTATTTATACTTTTACTTTCTCATTTGAAAACCAAATCTTTTTATTAAAAGATCCAAAATAGTAATTCCAAATATTTAAATTTTTCTTTATTAAAGGTTTTGTATTTTTCAAATCCCTTTAGGATTTGTTTGATCAGAATAGATTTGAAAGTTTCCAATTGAATTCAAAAGTTTCTTCTCACCCTGAAAATCAACAAAGTTTTATTTTATTCATTTATTTTTCACATTACAAGATTTAGAAAATCTTGGGATGTGACAGCTCATTATATGAAAAAGAGGAGGAGAGTGATGGTCAAGAGGAGGAAGAATGGATCTACCGATGCCTACCTTCTAATGATAGTAACTCTTTATCCCTTACATTATTTTATTGTCCCCCATTGTTACCAAAGGAGGATGAATGTTATGTTCCTGTGGATTATTTTGAACTATTTGCTATGGGTAAAACTTGTGATAATAGTTATGCCCCTGTAATCTATGATAATCCTATATTTGTGCCAAACTTTGAAATGCAGGGTACTAAAGAGTTTTCCGTAGAAAATGTTTATGATAAAGCTCTAGATGATGGTCCTATATTGAATGATCAGTCATCTTGTTATAAAATTGTTAAAAGTGGGTTTGAAGGTTTTAATCCCACAATTTTTGAGCTTGATAAAAATTATGTGTTTGTAGATCATAAAAAGCATGCTTTATGTGATAGTTATATTGTTGAGTTTATTCATGAGGCTACTGAAAATTATTATGAGAGAGGAAAATATGGTTGTAGAAGTTTTCATGGTATTAAAACACCTCTCTATGTGCTGAAAGTTTTGAGGTTACTCTTGTTTTATCTTCCTATGCATGTCACTTCGTTCTTTATCAATTTATTTGTGTAAAAGATTCCTATGCATAGGAAGTGGGTTAGACTTAAATGTGTTTTGAATTTGCTTCTTGATGCTCTCTTTTACTTCAATTCATATTTCTTATGTGAGCATCTATCTATGCCTAACTTAAAGGCGTTAAAGAAAAGTACTTCTTGGGAGATAACCCAATATTTTTCTTGAGTCTTGGAAGTTATTACTTCTGTAATAACCTCTCCTTTTCTTTTTTATTTGATTTTTATGCCAAGAATAACCTCTAATGAGAGGGAAGTAAGATTTGGGGAGTTGCTGTCCCGAAATAGATTTTTGTTCTCAACTGGCAAAATTCGTGTAAAATATCTGTAAGTCGGATTAAGCTGTAATTTTCTTAATAAATCCTCCAGGTTGTTAGATAACTTTCTATAGTTCAACACTTTCTTATTTGAGCAACATAAGGTCTTCGAAAAAATCGGTTTCTACCTGCTGGTCTATTTTGACAGATTTCTGCAATCATTTGCATTTGCGTCTTACTGATTCCTTTTTGGGTTTTTTTTTGGAAAATTGAGCTTTTTGAGGGAATTTCTATAGTAGCTTGTGTCTTCAGTGAAAGTTTTGCAGTTTTAAAACTAAACCCAAAGGTCTATTATCTTTTGAATGCACTAATGTTGCTTATGAAGATTGTGTGAAGTTTTGTATGAAGGAAAATTTGCAAGTGTAGAGGAAGAATGATGTAATGTGATGAAGAATGGATAAAAGCTCAATCTTGGGGATGCCACCCCGTGTCACACCAAGAAATATCCAAGAAGTAAAAGCGTCAAAGCTTGGGGATGCCCAAGGCATCCCCTTCTTCATCAATAAAAATCTCAGGTCTTTCTACACACTTCGTTTAATGCACAAGTTGTGTAGTTCTTAGAGCGTCTTAGTTTTATTTTTTGGTTTTTGGTTTTCTTGGACCCCCATTTTTGCCATGTTGTTTCAAATAAGTTGATTGGTGTTGGAAAGGAGTAGAAAGTTCTTTCTTGAGTAGTACAAGAGGAGCTTTCTTTGACCGTGACTTAGACTTTAGCATGTCATGCTAGATGTTGTTTTGACCTGATGCTTAGTGATTATTGTTGTAGCATGACTTGTTCCAAACAATTAGGATTGCTTAATGTGCCTTGAAAGAATCATGCGCTGTTTTAGCATACAAAAGCATAGTATTGTGGTATTCTCCTTTGATGCTTTGTTTGGGTTGACTTGGCACATGCTCACACCATCTTATGACTATGAACCAGTCACCTTAGCCTCTATGATCATTTAGTTTTTGACTTGTGGTACCACTTTATTCTTTAATTAGTAATGTTTTGTCGATGTGCATGATTATGGACATTATTGCTCTCTTAGTTGGTCGCTCCGAGTCTTTTGGTAGCCTCCACTTCTATGAGTAAGATCTACTCTTGCATACAACTCCCAATAAACCAAGTTATTCCAAAGTGTCCACTATAAATTCCTATGCATGGTGTGTTACACCATTCCATGTATATTATTGTTTTCTCTATCTTCCAAATTAAACTTGTTATGTGAAACTTAGTGATTAAAGCTCTCACAAACTTGATGGCACACTTTATTTTTCTTGCCCCTAAATAAACTTGAACCATTGTGTCATCTATGTTGTATATGCTTGCACTTATACGTTGGAATTAGCAGAACCATGCTGTCATGGGGAACGCTTTCAACATTGCACTTGTACATTGTACCCAGTTGATATCATGCTCTTTTGTTTGCGGATGTCGTCGGTGTGAAATAAAAGGGGAGCTTGTAAGTCCATGGAGTTATGTATGTGTGTTAGAGAAACTCCTAGGCCACTAGCCTAAGCCATGCCTAATCATGGTGGAAATTTGTAGCATCACCATAATTACCAATCTATGAAGCTTTCTTCTTATAAAAAAGAGAGACATTGAAAAGAGGAAAGAGAGAAAAAAGAACCATTTTCCCATGGTAAATAAGAAGATTGCTGAGATGCTCATTGTCTGCTTCCCTTGTCATTTTGATATGGGATGGCTCTTGTATCATGTGCAAGGGGTACCCCGTTTGCGGTTCTCTATGATACACATGTACTTACTATGACAAGAACTTATCGGTGACTAAAGTTGAGTAGCATGAGGAGTGGCCCTCGTACTCAAGGGACATGAGATTGCCAACTTATACTTTGTCAAGCATATACTCCATAGTTTTTTCACTTTAACCTTAATCACTTCAAGATGCATATGATAGGGGCAATGAGAGCTGATGTAAACGTATCTATAATTTTTGATGTTCCATGCTTGTTTAGTATCTACTTTGCTTTGTCTATACTTTGAGGTATTTTTATTCGTTTTCTAGGACTAACCTATTAACAAGATGCCACAGTTCCAATTGCCTGTTTTCTGTTGTTTTTGGCTCCAGGGAATTCAGAAAATGAATATTCTCGGAATTGGACGGGACAAAAGCCAAAGTCAATATTTCACCGAGGAGAACAGGGAGCCAGAAGACGAGACGGAGGAGGGCCTCGAGGGGGTCACACCCCCTGGCCGCGTGGCCTGGCCTGGCCCGCTCCTGGGGGGTGCATCCGCCTCGGGCACCCCCCTCGGCGTCCCTCTTCGCCTATAAGAAGCCCCGATACCTAAACCCTAAGTACCTGATAAATATTCCACGAAACAGTCCGTAGCCGCCGCTGCCACTATCGTCCCTAGATCGGGGGGATCTGAAGCTCTTCCCACCACCCCACCGGAGGGGAGAGATCATCCCGAAGGCCTTCTTCATCACCATGCGAGCCTCCGGTATGATGCGTGAGTATTTCCAACTTGGACTATGGGTCCATGTAGTAGCTAGATAGTTGTTTCTCCTCCTTTGTGCTATCATGTTTAGATCTTGTGAGGTCCGTTCATGATCAAGATCATCTATTTTTAACCATGCATGTTCTGTTTGCGGGGATCTAATGGATATTGAGATTACTATGTCAGATTGATTAATGATTATATCTTATTGATTCTATCATGTCTGTGTTGTTTGAGATCTTGCATGCTCTTTGTTTCTAGTAGCTATCTTGGCCAAGTAGATGCTAGTGACTCCAAGAGTGAGTATTGATGCTCGATAGTGGGTTCATGCCTCTATTGAATCTGGGGAAGTGACAAAAATATCTAAGGTTGTAGATGTGTTGTTGCTACTAGGGAGAAAACAACAATCTCTTGTTAATGGAACAATTGTATAGTTTACTTTACACACCTTGCTTAAAGCATTTATCCATTTCTTGCAACTTAATACTGGAGGGGGTTCAGATGATAACCTGAAGGTGGATTACTAGTTATAGATGAAGTTGGATGGCGGTCTATGTATATTGTTGTAATGCCCAATCAAATATCATAGGATCATGAATGTCTAGTATTGCATTGTTATGCCTTGCTCTGTCCTATCAATTTCCCGTTGTAATTTGTTTACCAAGCATGTTAGGTTGTGTATCTTAAGGAGAACACCTGTAGTGAACTATGGACACTAGTACAATCTTTACCATTGATACATATTCTACTGTTACTGTTTACTTTCTGCAAGCCACCATTACCTTCCACACCATAGGGTTAATCCTTTGTTTTCAGCAAACCGGTGAGATTGATAACCTCACTGTTCGTTGGGGAAAAGTCTTGAGTTTGTGTTGTGCAGGTTTCCAAGTTGCTAGCAACACCTTTGAGTCGTTTCCTTCCTCCTACTGGTTTGATAACCTCGGTTTCTTACTGAGGTAAAACTTGCTGTTGTGCTCATAATACCTTGCTCTTGGGGTTTCCCAACGAAGCTCTAAAGTGATATGAGCTGCAATTAGTTTGTAGCGCGTCATCCCTCCTGGCTTGGGGAACCAGTCGCTGGGCTACTCCAAGGCGAGCTCTCATACTTGGTGTTTTCGCAAGGCACGTTCGGGTCCATGTTGTCACGAGTCCCCAAGCATGCTACTTAACCATTCGAGTCGATGCATCCGAGGAGGAGGGAGACATGGTGCTGTGATAAGCATGGTCGGTCATGTTGGCTCAGTGAGCCAGTCGAATGAGGCGACTCCGATGGGGGCTCTCTCTTGGGCGTTTTCATGGATAGCACAAGGCTCAGGTTTCCCTGATACCCTTGTACTACACTACTTGGCCATGTCGAGTTGCTCTCCCAAGGGTTGACGACCGGTGTAACATATATGCTTTTGTTACGAGTGCAATTGGCACAAGACGAGGCAAGTGAACACTATTTGCGGAAATGGTAGCTTTATTCATTGGACGGGGCTACACAATTTTTTGTACAAGGTAGGGCACGAAGTGTAAGACTTGCGCGAAGTACTGATTTCCCGGGGGACATTGCCTCGTGCATCAGTTACGATGGGTGGCTTCCTCCGGTCTTGTCGTTTACCCAGCAGGTTGATCCAGTAGAGGACCCTGGGCGAGTTGTCCTCATATGAGGTCGATATAGTCGACGGACATTCTTCGAGTGCCGTTTTTCTTAAGCACCAGGAATGGTTTTTTTGGCCAGTCGGAGAACTTGTTGGGGCGAATCAGACCCACGGCGAGTATCCATCGTGCCTCTTCGGTGAGTGATTGACGATGCTCTACAACGAGAGATCGCGGTGGTTTCTTGCTAGGCCAAACCTTTGGATCGGATTTTTGCTTGTGCTCAGTGAGGCCCTCCATAACGTCGTTTGTGTTGGATATTACCCGACAGGGGGCATCGCGGCTCTTATGCAGGACTCGCAAAGCACGCCTTCCTATGCTTAGGTGAGGTCTGCCTCCGTGTTTCCCTGCTGGCATGCCTTGCCAGGGGCGAGTTCATCTTGGGGGGGCTGAGTGGAAGCTCAGAGGTGCTCGATAGGAAGCGCGTCGTCATTGGCTTCGATAGGACTGTGGGGTCATCCTGATAGGTGCCGCTCACCAATTTGGCGAGTCCATCGGTGTGCTGCGCCTCTTCGGCGTTGACTGCGTCAGAAATCTTGGCGATGATGTCTTTGCACTCAACGGCCATGTCTAGGTCGCCGTGCATGGTGATTATGCTGTGGGGGGCCGAAAGCTTCATCATGATATAGGAGTAATGTGGGGCCACCATGAATTTGGTGAACGCTTGCCTGCCAAGTACGCAGTTGTACGGGCTTCTGAAGTTCACCAGCTCGAAGATGATTCGCTCTGTGTGGAAGTTGGCTGGCATGCCGAAGGTGACTGGCAGCGTCACCTTCCCAATCGGGTATGCCTTTCGGCCCAGGACTATGTCGCGGAAGGTACAGAGGGTCGATTTGACCATGGACTTCGGGAGCTGCAGTCGCCTGAATGTGTCCAGGTATAGGATGTTGATGGAGATTCCTCCATCCATTAGAGTTTTTGGCATCCAGAAGTTAGCCACTTTGGTCTTCACAACCATGGCGACTTGTCCTAGATATTTGATCATGGGAGCGTGATCCTCGCGATTCTAGGTAATACTTTGCTTTGACCAATTTTGCCATCACGGGATGTTGACTTGCTGCACCGCATTGACGTCGCCAGCGCGGGCGAGTACTTTTTTCCCGTGCCGCGTCGTACACTAGTGAAAGTGTGGAGCGAACCAACAGAGTTTCCAAATGCACCTCCATTGTCGTTGTTAGGTGACTAATTAGGGTTCGAGTTTTTCCCTAGCACGCCATGCCTTCCCGATCTCTTTGAGAGAGTGGCAGTTGGTAGTCATGTGGGTGGCAGGTTTACCTTCTCTGCTATGGTAGACACAGGGTTGAATCAGCATAGTAGCAGGGTTGAATTCCGGCCGAGCCACAGTATTTCCAAGTGGGTATTTCCACTCACGGCAGTTTTCTTTAGGTCACGTGGGTCGTAGATGGTGTTGGCTACAAAGTTGGTCCTCCCATCGCCGTGGCTCTTTGTTGCTTGACGGGTGTTGCTATAGCGGAGCTCGCAGTTGTGGCCTCCTGTGCGGTGCCTTCCGCCCGACTCGTCGTCTGACTCCTGGATTGGGTCTTCCTCCAAGTAGTGCTTAGCGATCTCGAGGTGGTCGGGGATGTTGTCGAGCGCTCGGTAATCTCTCTTGATCTTGGGGACCAAGGGTTCATACCGACACATGTTTTTGAATAAATAGATGGCCGTGTTCGGGTGGATGCCCGCGACATTTATCCATAGATCCTGCCAGCGCTGGACCCAACGACAGGTCGACTTGCTAGGACCCTGGATTCTTCGCTCCAAGTCTTTGGTCATGGTGGCACGTGAGTAAGATCCTTCAAAGTTCTTGATGAAGGTCGCATGCATCTTCTCCCTTGACTCGATGTTGTTCTTGTAGAAGGTGTTGATCCACTGTTGAGTCGCACCCTCCATCATTAGGGGGAGGTAGCGAGTGGTCAGTAGGTCATTGTGGCCGGTGATGCCCATCACCATGAGGTAGGTGTTGATCTACACTTGGGGATCGAGTGTGGGGTTGTATTTCTCGTTGGCCCTCTGAAGTTTGGAGGGTAATTTTTTCCTCGTACCATTCGTCCAAAGCATGGTGGGCCGACCCCGCTAAGGTCACCACGATTGGACAGCGTGTGGCTGAGGTCGTATGGCTGGCGAGCTCGTCGTGCCTAGGGTGTTGATGATGTGGCTCCACGCCTCAAATGGCTGGCCGTTGGCGGCAATAGCGTTGTATTGGGGTCATGGATCATTGCTGGAGATAGCAGGGTTGGCGACCACCGGTTGTTATGGTCGTGGCTCCGGGGCGGGCATTTGTTGATGTTGGTGACCGTCTGCTCGCATGGGATATTGGACGACGCTGCCCTACTATTGGTGCACCTGGAGTAGACTCGCCCCAGCGAATCACGACGCGTGGTCTGTTGCTCGACGACCTTGGCGAGTAGGGCCTGGGCGTACTTGATCTAGATTGCGCCGTCGCCCATGGAGCTCAGGTTGGTGACTGCAGCCTGGCTCGCGATGACATTATCCATCGGAGTCGAGTAGAGGGGGAGGCCATTGGAGTCGTACTCCCGTGGTGCGATTATTACCCGCGGTTGCTCTGGAGGAGGTGCGTGGTAGGGTGGTGGAGGTTCTCCATGCGCGGTTGACCCAGTTGGTGGGCGAATGTCTCCAGGTGGCGCGTTGTTGCAGACTTCACGGTCGGCCGCGCGCACGGAGTCATTCTCATTGTTGAAGTTCAGGGCTCGGCCCTGTGCGGAGAGGTTGAGTCGCCGTGTCACCCGGTGTTGGTGGTACGCCGAGAGTTGTTGCGTGGTTTCTTGTTTGAGGAGAAAATTTTCACGGTCGGCCTTTTCTTTTTCCATGTACTCGTTTAGGGCCACGTGGTGCCGCTCGATCTTTTCGACGGTCGCTGTCGATGGGAGGGGAGTGGAGAAAGGATCCACCAAGGGTTCATCTTTGTTCGCCATGTAGATGTCGTGGCGGACGGCAGGATAGATCTCATTTGGAGATTCCGAACCCGATTCATAGTCGAGGATCTATAGGATCGAGTCATCCTCGTAGTCCCTAGTGCTGGAGACTTTCGTGATGGACCTGGCCTTCAATGCGGGATGGTAGATCCCATAGACAGCGCTGGCGTTGCCGAGTCGGCGTTGTCGCAAAGGGTGGAGTTACTTTCGACCGACCCATCCTTGGCCAAGTTGTACTTGGAGGCGACGAGGGTGATCGATTGGATCTTCTCCTCCGAGAGTAAATCGCGTGGAGGCGATCGGTTGCTGATGGCGAATCCGGCGGGATCCGCCAGGACAATGATGTTGGTGAAGCCGACAAAGAGGTTGATGTAGACGATTGGCGCCATGGAGGCGTGAGTGACTGGACGCAAGTATGTCAAGTAGCTACTTGGCAGGATTTGGAAGAATCCTCCGATAGCGATCATGCAATCGGTAGAGAAGGGTCGGCGAACGGGCATGTAGG
Organism: Avena atlantica; assembly: GCA_910589765.1. NCBI lineage: Eukaryota > Viridiplantae > Streptophyta > Magnoliopsida > Poales > Poaceae > Avena > Avena atlantica. The sequence goes on from OU342739.1 coordinate 360,732,171, forward strand.
GTCTCGCCGTAGATTTAAGGCTTGACTCACCAAGCCCCACGGTGGGTGCCATTGTTGTGGAAATGGCCACGACAGTCGTGACCATGGGTAGCGGTTGAGTCTAAGAAGGGCAAGCACGAGTCGCCATTCGCGGATCGAGATTGAGGGCAAGACACGGGTTTTACCGAGGTTCAGCCCCCATAGGGTAAAGATCTAATTACTGCTTGATTGGATTAATGGCAAGTGATATTACAAGGTGGGCGAACTCGACGTATGGGAAACGCGTCCTAAGGATGGCGTAGCTAATAGCTCGTGAGTACAATGGGGACCCTAGGGAGGTTTATATAGGGCTACCTCACTAGGGTTTACAAGATTACCTCTGAATCGGTTAGGGTTTTGGAGGTTTTGACCTAATCCGACTATTCCTAGCTACAGTGTTGGGCCTTTGCATCCAGTCGTCGGTGTTCAGTGAAGCCTTTATTCCAGTCATCGTCAAAACAGGCCGAGTCGACATTGTCCTAGGCCAGTCGTTCCCTACCTCTGTGGATACCCCTATTGGCATATCCCCATCAATATATAGATTTTTTTACTCCATTTGTATGTTTCCTACTTTTCTTTTATATATTAAGAACCAATCTTGTATGTCATAATTAAACAAATGGATATATTTCGGATGCAGGTTGCTGCATTAGGCAGCCCTAAACATATCTTTGGTGTTGTAAAATTTATTGAGTTTGTTAGAGCTCATTGTGACAACTCAGAAGTACATTGCCCCTATCGCTTGTGTGTGAATCAGAGGGTGCTGCCTTTCAGTATAGTGGAAGACCATATTTATATGTTTAGGATGCTAAGCACATATGTTAGATGGTTATTTCATGGTCAAGCATATGAACAGGGGAAGGACATCTTTATCATCCAGATCAAGTAAGGGAAGCATATGTTGATCATCTAGATCAACTTACACAGGCAGCTCCTGAGTATCTAGATCAACTTGTAGAAGGTGGAGGAGAGAAAAAGCGCAAGCTGCATAAAAAGGGTTTCGTTTTAGGTACTTACGCCATGCCAGATGACAAGGTACTATATCTATAGAATGGAAAATTTTCAGGTTGTGTGTCTTTGATGTTTCTCTTTAAATATATATATTAATCTACTAATCACAGAAGAAGACAACCAAAAAGGACTTTGATGGAAATGATGATGACATGTTTATTGATGAGCCTACACCCTGAGGCTGTGTATTGGGTACACTTCTTCTGGAAGGAGTCAATGTAGGGCTGCTGATCATAAGGGGTGTATTTTTGGTTCCATATGTGCAGACTCATGACCACTAGCCAAGCTACAAAAAATCTTGGGGTGCACCTAAGATTGCTCTAACTATATGTAGAGCTATCCCATGAATGGTACGCTATTGTCGTAGTACTATAATATGGATCTGCCTTATGATTTTTAGGCCTTTGTTAGTAGATCTGTAACTGTAAACTATTCCATATATTAGTAGTATATATGTGTGTTTCTATTCTGAAATCCCAGCTTATGCTTTTGAGTCTTTCCAATCGGCTTTTGAGGCATCGAGGTGGTGCCCTCTGCAACAAACGTCGCGTTTTCCTCTGCCAGCCCTTCCACTCCCTCAAATGTTGATCTTCAGAGTATATCTTGTATGATATATAATGTACTTTGTATCTGATATTAATATATTAGCTCTTCCATTCAAAAAATCTCCGTGAGCCGAATCAGTTTGATTCGAAACTGGGCGATTTTGTCGGTCCTAGCGGAGGAACACAAGACGATTTGCTCGGTACTGGGAGAGGAATACGGGACACCAAGGGAAAAAAGGAGGAGGTTGGATATGGTTCCCACGTAATTTATTACCCCTTGAAGCTGTACGCCATGACATATTGAAAATTTTGCAAAAAACTGGGGAATCTCTTCCCGCTACCACTGCTACAAATTGTCATTGTAGAAAAAGTGTACTACGACTGCCCCTACTACTAGAAGTAGTACTACTCCCGGTGCCCATCCTTTTCTCTTGTGACCAGCAACCTCCAATTGCTAGCTCCCATCATCAGGCAAGCAAGCAAGTGTCACCTTGAAATTGGGATTTGTTCACCTAATCATGGTATTTTCCCTCGTCTGCTCTAATCGATTGGGCCATTAGGGTGGGGGTGGAGGTGGGGTTGGAGGGGCAGGGAGCGGGGGGGGGGGGGGGGGGGGGGGGGGGGGGGGGGGGGGTAATGATTTCGTTTGGATTCGGGATCGGGGCATGGACACCGCTATTATGATTGGGGCATTTGGTCGGGTTCCAATTCGATGTTTTTCACTTTGCAACCTTTAATTTCTACTAATGTGCAATGGAGTTTGTACCATATTCTGTATGGAGAACTATGGGTCAGTGGTGCGCACGGCCACTACGTACAGGGATGGTCCCGTCAGTTCCCTTAAAATTTGCCTTAAAAAAGTAATGTAGCAGCATATTTGTTGTGTTCTTCCATTCTTTCCTGTGCTGAAAGTGGTTGTCTGCAACCTGGATGTATCACTATGCTAAAAGTTTTCTATGTCTGCGTCCTGTTTTTGTGGAAGCCTCTGTGAAACCATCTTGTTCTTTATTTATTCTAGCACGGTGGTACATACCTGCGAACTTGTGGTGCTCCAGGTGCGACAAATAGCATGATACCCCCACATGCCGGAGGATCCGACCAGTACCACTACTCACCAAACAAGTGCAAGGCCTCTGCCTATCTAGGAGGGCCCATATTAAAGAGAAGGGTTTTTTTCTTAATCCACTTACCATGGTGCAGTCTAATTTAATTATTATCCGCTTGGTGTCATGCATGCTTATCAGATGTTCAGAAACATGTGTAATTTTATTAAATCTGGCATTGTGTTTATGTGAAACCAGATCTGGATCTATCTCATACACAGTCATATATGACTACTATTCTACTATGTACTATATTGAACTGTTGAGCTCTGTTGCTATTTATGCAGATTGAAGGTGCTGCTATGGACGCTGAGGCTGCTTTAGAGGCTAGTAGATTGTTGATGCCCCAACCAAAAGCGGACATTGTCTACATGACGAGGAAGCGCAAACACAGTACCTAGGTGGGAAGTGACCTCTCTAATAAGTGGGTATAATTTGGAAATCCACAATTTCACATGTTACGATTTTTGTGTTATTATTATCAGCTATATATCTTTATGCTCATCAGAAGTTCACAAACATCAAATTAGTTTGCTTTAGATGTAGTGATTTTTTGTGATATTATTGGATTTACATGACTTTACATAATTTAACCTTTTCAGTTAATTTCATTTAGTACCATGCAGCATCTGCTCAACCCTTTCTTCTATTGTCCTCTTGTCGAGCTTGTGGATTGAAAGGGGGCCATGTGTGCCCTTAAAAAGACAGATGGAAGAAAAATGGTGCATGGCCACCCTTCTCGAAGGGTACCCATGGTATCAGGTATGGATTCCAAGAGGTTTATAACGACTTGATGTAATATCTTGTATCTCACTTTTATTGATGTCATCTTACTTGTCTATTAATTTTCTCATGAATGTTGTCCCTTGTGTCGCTCGCATAAACAAGTTGTTCAGAAACAACAATTTTCTAACTCTGTATACCGAGGACCCAAAAGGCTTGCGGCAACTATATGATGTCGATGTTTCTCAAACTATGGCCACCACCTATTTGGGTGGCCGATGTTGGACCAAGTATCTCCGTGAGAATGGTCTGAAGCAGGGGGACAAGGTAGCACTCGATTTTACCAAGCCTGGGAAGATACTTGCAAGCCATCATACACCTTTGGACCAAAGGACCAAGAACAGAGGTACTACTAATTAATTTGCTTATGTACTCATCACAACCTATGATGACATTCTTGTGACTAACTGTTTTTCACCATTGTCTTTACTAATCATATGAATCTTACTTCTTGTGTAGTACGCTTCCAGAAGGGTGCCAGCATCAAGTTGATCGCACTGGCACCGTCCCCAGTTCCTACAACGGCACATGTTTACCTAAGTAGGAGAGAGAATAGAAGTAGTAACTTAATTTTTTTGTATACTCTGAGGAAGAATAGGAGTGTAAGAAACTATTTTGCTTGTACACATCTCATATTCCTCTCTGACCACTCCTTCAATCCCCTTACCTCCCCCTAGAAGGTAACCAGCATCAAGCTGGTGGCACCACCACCAGCACCCGCACCGGCACTGGACGTAGTTCTTGCTCCGACACCTATTGATCCAAGGACAAAGATTGGAGGTAGTAGTAACCTAATTTGCTTGTATACTCATCATATCCTCTGATCCCTATCTTATGAGTAAATATTGGAGTATAAGAGCCATTTTTCTTGCACACAACTCATATGCCTTTATCATCCCTGCAGTCAGCTTACCTACCCGTTAGAAGAAATCTAGAATCAAGCTACTAGCGCCGGCACCGGTTCTTGCTCCTGCACTAGCTCCTATTCTATTAACTACATCGGCACCATCTCCTTCCCATCACTAGCCCCAACATAGGTAGCAGCACCATCTCCTGCACCAGTCCCTGTTTGTCCACCAGCCCCAGCATAGGCACCTGCACAAGATCCTTATCAGATCATATCCTACTCATGTGTCATCTCAAGGTCACACCATATTATGTTTGTGAGTGGTGGTAGATAAAATACTCTCAATGTCTTCTCAAGTTTTACATGATTCAGCTCATTGCTCTTATTAGTGATGTGTATATCACTTGCTTTCACTCATAAATTTCCTAAGAGTTCCACAAAGCAAATCGAGGCCAGTAGAAAGGGTACAATAGTCTTCATGATGCAGAGTGGAGTGCAAGTCGAGAGACACTACGCCATTAACTAGATTGATGGGCGCCTGGGAGCTACTTCTAGGTGGAACAAGTTCCAAAAAGCAACCAAACTTACCATTGGAAGAATGGTCAAGGTCAATGTATCTCGCTACCCTGAATGCAGCAGGCTGTTCATGAAGTTTCTAGTTGTCTAGTTCTTTGATCGCATGCTATCATAATTAATTATGTGGTTGTCTTATCTCCACTGATCATATATGGGTGTTAAAACTATGATAACATTTTGTTGGATTGGAGCTATGACTAGTACGTACTGGTATGGTATATTTGTATCCATATGGCGGTTCCCTATATGACCAAGACCAACTATTATGACAATTATTGTGTTTTGTCTTGATATGTGAGGAGGATGTTGCACATAAAATCATACTTGATCATCATTTTTGCTTGCTCCAATGATTTGAGTTTGTTTGGAGAAAAAGGGCAAACTGATTGTGGGCATGGTGTTTAGATCTAAAGAAAGAACTGGTTCCCTCTGTACAGCTATTGCATTTCAGTGTCTGTATTGCTGAATCAGTCATTTTAAAATGATGCTAAATTGGTCAAGTGCTTCTGAATATGAACAAGGAATCTATCGATATTTTCTCTGTCTAATTATCTATTGCTGAATCATTCAAATGCTACTGAATTTGTGAAAAGTTATATCGCTGCTGCTCGGCTGCTTGCACTAGAGATTTTGCTTGTGTTTCATCGGAACCATTGGTTGTGTTTTGGATAGTGATGAGACGGTAAAGATACAACGTGATTTCACCAAGTGAAGTCATTGAATACCAGTCCAGTTTTGGCGCGCTGTGTGTGTCACATCCCAAAAAATTTCCAAATTTTGAAATATGAAAATAAACAAACAAAAGAAATAAATGATGAAATTTAGAGGGAAAAGAAACTTTTGCTTCTAAATGGAAACATCAAAAACCTTACTTGAACAAAATTTGAATGAAAAAGAAACAAACAAATTTCAAAAAAAATCAAATGCATCTCTGCATGGAATGTATATTGATTTTGAGCACTTGGAAAAGTTAAACCAAAAACCCTAAACCCCAATAAAATAATCATCATCAAGATCACTCCAAGACTATGGATTTGTTCCATATAAAAATTTAGCAACAAAAATTACTAAATGACCAATAATGGTAATCAAATTTCCGAAACCATGGGAATTGATTTCACTCCATTTGGAGCCATGGATAAAAGCTTATGATTTTTATAAGATAAAAGAAAATATTCCAAGGCTAATAAAGCTCCTAGCTAAAATCAATACCAAATTGTGAACAAAATAACTCTAAAGGTTATAAAAGATAAATAATTATTAAATAAATTTATACAAATTAGAATCACTATTTTGGAACTATAAATAAAAAGATATGAATTTTACAAGACAAAGAAAGAAAATAAATAAATAATAATAATTGCAAAGGCAATTTAAAAACCATGGCAAAAATCCATAGGTAATTGGAATAAAAGTTTGATAAATAACATAAAAGAATAAAACTTTATTAAAATAAAATTTTATGGGCTTATGAACCATATTCAAATTTTATTTAAATAAATGCCAAAGAGCATCACTTAATTTTAAATGAATATAAATTGATAAATTATTTTTGAATTGGATTATTAAATACACTATTAATTGGTTTAAAAGCTACTGAAAAGTTTCGAAATTTTTTGTAATCAAATTGTAGTATAAATCAATTGAATTGAATAAAAACAGAAAACAGAAAAAGGAAAGGAAAAAAATTTGAAGGAAAAAAAAAGAGAAAGAGGAAACCTACCTGCCAGCACCCTAGCCCAGCCCAGTAACATGGCCCAACTAGCCCACTCGGCCACCCCTCTCTGCCCGTAGATTCTTTTCTCACCTGCACACACCCTACACCCTCGCTGACTGCCTGGCCCCACGTCCATGTCGACATCGTCATCAACCCCGCGACCAAGCCCGCGTGTCCCTCCCTGCCATTTCTGGCAATGTTAATTCGAGTAATAGCGCTTGAATTCACGAGTAATCTCCGCCCCCGACATCGCCTTCTTATTATCCTCTCCCTCCTCTCTGTTTCCCCTCAAGTCCCACACACCGAGAGCCCCCAGGCTGCCCACAACTCGACTCGCACCTCCGCAGCACCAACACACTTCGGCGCCGATTTCCGGCGAGCACGGTATGCCCCTTTCCCTTTTAATCAAATGATCCTGCTCCCCACCATCTTGCGGATCTGCTGACACTACCAACGTACTTTCTCGTGTCTTGTAGGATCGTCTTTCTATTCGTTCATGATCAACCGACGATGAGCAACACCCCGACGAGAAATTTCCGGTGATATCCGACCATGCCTTGCCCTCTGCCTCGCACTGATGTGACCGCTATCCTCGGGCGAACTCAGTGATGCCTTTATTTTGCTTGCTTGTTCCTCAGATGCCTAGAAACGTCACTGTCTGCAAGCCACCAACGACGAACGAACTTCGGCGAGGAATCACCGACGAATCCGTGCGCCCCGCCCTCGTCCGCGACCACCTTGAGAACCCTCTCATCCCCGCGACCATGGTAAACCCTCGCACCCTTCCCCTACCCCCTAGCTTGCCGATGCGCCACCACCAGAGGCACCGCTGCCGCGCACAGAGAGCGGAGCCGCCCATCTCTGATAAGAGTGCTCTGATCCGTAGGATCTAGATCTAAAGGTTAGGATAGATCCACTTAATGAAGAGGTATCGCCTGATCCGGTCCATGCATTTTCAGTTAGATCTAAAGGCCCGCGTAGCATGATCCAACCGAAACGGTATATGCCAATCAGAACACACCATGTGTCTCTAAGTTAGATTATAAATCCAGATTTTGTTCTATTAGATGAATTAACTTATAAAATCAATAACTTTTGATCTGTAATTCCAAAAATTACAAATTAGGTGTCTATGAATTCAGAAAAATGAGATCTTTGCATCTATGGCCTCACTTTGTTTATTTGATTCTGAAAAAATTGAGTTTTATGCTGAGACATTTGTAGACTATTTTGACTATAAAAATTGTTCTAAAAATTATTTTTGAGTAAATCCTTGTACAAATTTTTTTTTCAACCCCCTGACCATAAACACTAACATTTGAAATTAAAATATGTTTTGTTGAAACTAGAAATTATACCTTGGAATAAAAGCTTTTCTAACCAAAGAAAAATGATCTAAATGACTTATTTTCACTAACTTGGTTTCAAATGAAATTCCACTTTTATAAAAGACCAATAGGTTTTTTTGAAATGTTTAGAACCTTGTTAGAATCAACTTTTTAAATAAAATAACCTTTTGCATGCTTGCATGCATTTCTTTGCTTTCTTGTTTTGTTTTGTTAATTTTGTTGGCAAGTTTTGAATGTGTGCTTTGCTTGATTGTGATGTAGTGAACTTTGATGAGTGTGACAATTGCAAGATCTAGGAGAGTACCTAGATTTTCTACTAAAAGGAAAGTGATACTTTGGTCACCAAAAGTCCTATCTTTTCAATATTGCATTAGTAATATTTTTGTAGTGTGCATGATAGGACTATTTTGTATATTACTATGCTATGCTATAGTAGATCCTATAGAATATATCTTGGTAGAAATTTTCCTAAGTTAAGAGACATGTTATGCTAGTATGCTTAGCCTAGCTATTAGAATTCAAGGGTGGAAATTCATGTTATGATATTATGGAAAAGTTATGCCTATGTGTTTTGATTAAGAAAACAACTTGTTAATGAAACACCTAGGTGGAATGGGAAGTATGGTTTTTGTTGAGTGGTTACCCAGGGCCCATTTATATGGCTTACCCTGGTGTATATCACTTGTGGATGGCCACCCAGGAACAAAGAGATTTGAGATGTTTAGTGTTGAGAAGCTTCTAGTGCAGCCACATGGCATATGTGCTCTGCCTTGACCAACTAAGTTGCAAGAACTTAGACAGACAGACAAAATGTCGTAGTGATGATAGAATGGAACACGTCTATGGTGATCTGAGGGATTGCTTCTGAAAAGTCTCGTCTCGATGCACGTCGAGTCTTGTGGGGAAAGTGCACCACCTCTTGAGAGGGTAAAACCTAAGTACATAGCCGTGTCCCCGGTAGTGGACATTTTGAGCATCAAAGACATTGAAATGATCAAGAATCTCCTCATCCCAATTTCTCTAAGTTAAAACTTGTTGGGTGAACAAGGGAAGCTCTTGGTGTGTCTACAGTGTGCCATTGTTTGATAAAGTTTTTTGAAAAAAGAAAAACTAGTTTGCAAAGGATAGGAAAAACTTATTTTATGCAAAGGCCAGCTAAAACTCCACTTAGCCATATATTCATGTAGATGTTAGATTTTCCATATGAATATGATATCACTTGCCAATACAATTCAAATGCATTTACCCTTGGGGCTGTAACTTATTATGTTGCAGGTTTGTTTGATGTTAGTGAAGTGTGTTGACTAGGGATTACAAGTCTACAACCAACATGTTTGTCTGTGGCATATGACGATGAAGGACTCCATTCTTTATAATTATATCTGCTGCTGTGTAATAAGATAGCCATATGAGCTATATAAGTTGTAATGAACTATTTTGTTCCTGGTTATGAGTTGTAATATGACCTTTGTTTCTTGATATTACATCTTAAACTGTGGGTGCTAGCTATTCGATCCAGGGACTAGCACAGTAAACACAGGGACGTGTACCTTATTGAGTTTAGGCCTCTACAGATGGTATCAGAGCACTATGTTTCCTGTAGGATTGTAACCCTAGGATTGGACAAAACCACTTAGAGAAATAGGAGTTGTATTTGTCCTAACTTATTTACAAACAATCTTGTAAACTCTTTCCTCAAAATTTTGTTTTGATTCTACATCTCTCCCTTTTTCAACTTCATGGACAAAGACTTCAACATGAGCAAGGACTTCAACATCACCAATGACTTCAGATTCAGTTTCACCAAGGACTTCAACTTGGACATCACTAAGGACTACAAGAGAGATAAGAATAATACTCAAGACTTTGAGACTATGGAAACCCAACTCATGATGAAACATTATAGACATCACGTTTGAACCTTTTGACTAAGATGCAATAATTTATTTGAAGGATACCATGATCTTGTTCCTGATGTACAAACTAAGAAGGATGGAATGATCTCAAGTGATACCCTATAGTTGGACCACCATACTAGTGTTTAGTTTAAATCGATTTATTGATCATACCAACCTATGTGGTATATCAAAAATATTTTGTTTGCCTAAGTTATGCTTAGACTTTGTTGCTTGAGTGGAATGCATGATTTTGATTTCTTGTACATTGCTTTGTGTGATTTGTTGTGTGTGAGTAGAATTCTTTCCCTAGAAATCTTTTACCTATTATAATCCCAACCCAACCCAAACAGATGACTTCTCCAAGAGACCACAACTCCAACATCAAGGATGTGACAACAACAACCTCAAGATGCACATGACAGTACAACTTCTAGCAACCCAAACTAACTTGAATCAAGTGACAACCCAGTTTTTTAGCCAACAACCACAACAACACTGAGTTAGACCCAACCATGCTAATGTTCTTGGGACCCCAATCCAAATTGTTCAAAGGATGACCAATCAGATGATCAACATGAGAAGCAACCCTTCCCAAAGGAATTGTGATAACCATGATTTCAAGGACGATATGGTGCAAAGAACACAAGCTTGCAAAATATATGGAGACATAGGACATACTTATAAAGAGCATATTGACCAGTGCCCAAATTGTGATGAGAACCATGCAACTAGACAATGCCCCACATCTCAAGTTACCTGTTTCATGTGTGAAGGAAATGATCATGTCCCTGTCAAATGCCACATTTATCCCATAGTTCAACAGATGAAACATCAAGCTAAGGATGGAAAACATCAAGTCTTTGGAAACGCCCATGAAGGCACAACTTCCACGAAGAATGATGAAGACAAAGTCAAATCTCAGTATGCACCTCCATACAATGTGACCAACTTTGGTGAACAAAAGAGGAAACATCGACGTTATCCTAGGAACCGTTCTAAGAACCGAGGAAGTTTCCCACCTTTGTGGTGAAGTATTAAGAACATGAACTAAGAGCCCTCCTAGCATTGGAGAGACCTAGAAAGAAGGACAGTCCAGTTCACCGTTTCAACTGTCACAATCCTGGACACTATGCTAATGAATGTCTGATGGAGAAAAGTCTTGACTACCAATGTGAAGAGTGTTTGGTAGGGAAATGCCTCAACCTTGTCACATGTTTCAAATGTGAAAATAAAGGACACTATGCAAGCAACTGTCTGGAGAAGTTACATCAAGATACCAAGTAAGCCAAGATGCAATCTAGTTAAAATCCTTTTAAGGGTGGTAGTACCCTAGTTGTCTTGAAACCAAATTGTTGCTGCTAACCTTCCCGAATCTCGGGACGAGATTCCTATTAAGGGTGGTAGTCTGTCACATCCCAAAAAATTTCCAAATTTTGAAATGTGAAAAATAAACAAACAAAAGAAATAAATGATGAAATTTAGAGGGAAAAGAAACTTTTGCTTCTAAATGGAAATATCAAAAACCTTACTTGAACAAAATTTGAATGAAAAAGAAACAAACAAATTTAAAAAAAACAAATGTATCCCTACATGGAATGTATCTTGATTTTGAGCACTTGGAAAAGTTAAACCAAAAACCCTAAACCGTAATAAAAGAATCATCATCAAGATCAGTCCAAGGCTATGGCTTTGTTCCATATAAAAATTTAGCAACAAAAATTACTAAATTACCAATAATGGTAAACAAAATTAAAAACCATGGGAATTGATTTTACTCCATTTGGAGCCATGGATAAAAACTTACGATTTTTATAAGATAAAAGAAAATATTCCAAGGCTAATAAAGGTCCTAGCTAAAATCAATACCAAATTGTGAACAAAATAACTCTAAAGATTATAAAAAAGGTAAATAATTATTAAATAAAATTATACAAATTAGAATCACTATTTTTGGAACTATAAATAAAAAGATATGAGTTTTACAAGACAAAGAAAGAAAATAAGTAAATAAATAAATAAGAATAATTGCAAAGGCAATTTAAAAACCATGGCAAAAATCCATAGGTAATTGGAATAAAAGTTTGTTCAATAACATAAAAGAATAAAAGTTTATTTAAATAAAATTTTATGGGCTTATGAACCATATTCAAATTTTATTTAAATAAATGCCAAAGAGCAGTACTTAATTTTAAATGAATATAAATTGATAAAAAAAATATTTGAATTGGACTATTTAATACACTATTAATTGGTTTAAAAGCTACTGAAAAGTTTGGAATTTTTTTGAAATCAAATTGAAGTATAAATCAATTGAATTGAATAAAAACAGAAAATAGAAAAAGAAAAGGAAAAACATTTGAAGGAAAAAAAGAGAAAGAGGAAACCTACCCGTCAACACCCTAGCCCAGCCTAGTAACATGGCCCAAATAGTCCACCCGGCGACCCCTCTCTTCCCGCAGATTCTTTTCTCACATGCACACACCCTACACCCTCATTAAATCCCTGGCCCCACGTCCATGTGGACATCATCATCAACCCCGCGACCAAGCCCGCGTCTCCCTTCCTGTCGTTTCTGGCGATGTTAATTCGAGTAATAGCGCTTCAATTCGCGAGTAATATCCGCCCCGACCTCGCCTTCTTATTCTCCTCTTCCTCCTCTCTGTTTCCCCTCAAGTCCCGCACATCGAGAGCCCCCAGGCTACCCACAACTCGACTCGCTCCGCCGCAACACCGACACACTCCGGCACCGATTCCGGTGAGCATGGTACGCCCCTTGCCCTCTCGATCAAACGATCCTACTCGCCACCCTCTGGCACATTTGCTGAAACTCCCAGCATACCTTCTCATGTCCTGTAGGCTCGGCTTTGTATTCGTTCTTGGGCAACCAATGACGAGCACCACTCCGGTGAGAAATTTCTGGTGATCTCTGACCACGCCTTGCCCTCTGCCTCGCACTGCTGTGACCGCTACCCTTGGGCGCACTCACGGATGCCTTTCTTTTGCTTGCTTGTTCCTCAGACACCCGGCAACTTCACCGTCTGCAAGCCACCAACGACGAACTAACTCTGGCGTGGAATCACCGATGAATCCGTGTGCCCCACCCTCGTCCGCGACCACCTTGAGAACCCTCCCGTCCCCACGACCACGGTAAACCCTCGCACCCTTCCCCTGCCCCTAGCTCGCCGGTGCACCGCCACTAGAGGCGTCGCCGCTGCGCATAAAGAGCAGCGCCGCCCATCTCTGGTCAGAGCGCTCTGATCCATAGGATCTAGATCTAAAGGTTAGGATAGATCCACTTAACAAAGATGTATCATCTGATCTGGTCCGTGCGTTTTCGCTTATATCTAACGGCCCATGTAGAGTGATCCAACCGAAACGGTATACGCCAATCAGAACACACCACGTGTCTGTAAGTTAGATTTAAAATCCAGATTTTGTTCTATTAGATGAATTAACTTGTAAAATCAATAACTTTTGATCTGTAATTACAAAATTACAAATTACTTGTCGATGGATTAATAAAAATGAGACCTTTGCATATATGGACTTACTTTGATCATTTGCTTCTAAAAAATTAGAGTTTTATTCACACATTTGTCGACTATTTTGACTATAAAAATTGTTCTAAAAATTATTTTTAAGTAAATCCTTGTGCAAATGGTTTTGTTTTGAACCCTCTAACCACTAACATTTGAAATTAAAATATTTTTTGTTGACACTAGAAATTATACCTTTGAATAAAAGCTTTTCTAACCAAAGAAAAATAATCTAAATGACTTATTTTCACTAACTTGGTTTCAAATGAAATTCCACTTTTATAAAAGACAATTAGGTGTTTTGAAATGTTTTGAACCTTGTTAGAAACAACTTTTTAAATAAAATAACCTTTTGCATGCTTGCATGCATTTCTTTGCTTTCTTTGTTTATTTTGTTAATTTTGTGTGCTAATTTTCAATGTGTTCTTTTCTTGATTGTGATGTAGTGAACTTTGAGGAGTGTGACAATTGCAAGATCAAGGAGAGTACCTATATTTTATACTAAAAGTCAAATGATACTTTGGGCATAAAAAATCCTATCTTTTCAATATTGCATTAGTAATATTTTTGTAGTGTGCATGATAGGACTATTTTGTATATTATTATGCTATGCTATAATAGATCCCATAGAATATATCTTGGTAGAAATTTTCATAAGTTAAGAGACATGTTATACTAGTATGCTTAGCCTAGCTATTAGAATTCAAGGGTGGAAATTCATGTTATGATATTATGGAAAAGTTATGCCTATGTGTTTTGACTAAGAAAACAACTTGTTAATGAAACACCTAGGTGGAATGGGAAGTATGGCTTGTGTTGAGTGGTTACCGAGGGCCCATTTCTATGGCTTACCCTGGTCTATCTCACTTGTGGATGGCCACCCAGGAACAAAGAGATTTGAGATGTTTATTGTGGAGAAGGCTTCCAGTGCAGCCACATGGCATACGGGCTCTGCCTTGACTAACTAAGTTGCAAGAACTCAGACGGACATACCGAAGGTGGTAGTGATGATAGGATGGAACGCGTCTGTGGTGATTTGAGGGATTGCTTATGAAAAGTCTCATCTCGATGCATGTCGAGTCTTGTGGGGAAAGTGCACCACCTCTCGAGAGGGTAAAACCTAAGTACTTAGCCATGTCCCCAGTAGTGGACATTTTGATCATCAAATACATTGAAATGATCAATAATATCCTCATCCCAATTTCTCTAAGTTAAAACTTGTTGGGTGAACAAATGAAGCACCTGGTGTGTATGTAGTGTGCCATGGTTTGATAAAGTGTTTTGAAAAAGAGAAAAACTATTTTTCAAAGGATAGGAAAAACTTATTTTATGCAAAGGCCTGCCAAAACTCCACTTATCCATATATTCATGTAGATGTTAGATTCTCCATATCAATATGATATCACTTGCCAATACAATTCAAATGTATTGACCCTTGTGGCTGTAACTTATTATGTTGCAGGTTTGTTTGATGTAAGTGAAGTGTGTTGAGTAGGGATTACAATTCTACAACCAACATGTTTGCCTGTGGCATATGAAGATGAAGGACTACATGCTTTATAGTTATATCTGCTGCTGTGTAATAAGATAGCCATATGAGCTATGTAAGTTTTAATGAACTATTTAATTCCTGGTGATGAGTTGTAATATGACCTTTGTTTCTTGATATTACATATTAAACTGTGGGTGCTAGCTATTCGATCCAGGGACTAGCATAGTAAACACAGGGACTTGTACCTTATTGGGTTCAGGCCTCTATAGTTTTGGACAGTGATGAGAGGGAGAGAGGGTAAAGATACAGCGTGATTTCACCAAGGGAAGTCATTGGATACCAGTCTAGTTTTGGCACATGTGGTGTGTGTGTCTCTGGTTCTTTAGATATTTTTACATGAATATATCTATCAAAAGAATTATCACTTTTCCCAGTCCGTTGGTAAGGTCTGATTCCCTTTGTACTACTATTGAATTTTAGTGTATGTATTGATGAATCAATGATTTTGAAATGCTACTGAATTGGTCAAGTGTTGCTGAATATGAACTAGGAATTTGTCGATATTTTTCTCGATCTTATTCTATACTTCTGAATCATTCAAATGCTACTGCATTTGTGAAAAGTTCTGTCACTGCTGGGCTAATTGCACTAGAGGTTTTGCCTATGTTTCATTGGAACCGTTGGTTGTGTTTTGGACAGTGATGAGAGTGTGATTTCACCAAGTGAAGTCATTAGATACCATTCCAGTTCTGGTGCACGCGATGTGTGTCTCTAGTTCTTTAGATATTTTTACATGAATATATATGTCAAAGGAATTATCGTTTTTCCCACTCTGTCGGTGAGATGGTATTGTGCCGGGGTTGTCTTGTGAGCCAATTAGCAATGTCTGGATTGATGTGTTATTCGGCACAATGGAGAACTGGAGGACTCAAAATTTGGAGTTCAAGGTTGTGTACTTGGAAAGTTGTTACCATGCACTGCTAGGAAGGCCGAGATTATCAAAATTCATGGCATGTACTCACATCAATTACTTGAAGATGAAGATGCCAGGACCCCATGGGATTATCACCATTGCTGGAGATTATAGGATATCGATGGAATGTGCCTCGGCCGGGTCAAACCTAGCCGAGTCATTAGTGATTGCAAGGGAAAAAGAATGATCCAAGAAGTGGAAGCTTTGACTCAGTCGGCATAGTTGAATATGCTGGCACTCGCTAACCCGCATGGGAGTGTCTCTTTTCAGCCGACTAAGGACACCAAGAAGAATCAAATTGATGACCAGTTCCCAGAGTGCACCGTCACTATTGGTGTAGGCCTGAATGATAAATAGGAAAGCGAGCTCGTCAGCTTCCTCTGTTAGAATCGGGATATCTTTGCTTGGTCCACTCGGGATCTGCAAGGTGTGCCGAGGGAGCTGGCAGAGCACTCTATGCATGTTAGGCCAGATGCAAGGCCGGTGAAGCAACCTCTCCGCCGCTTCGCCAAGGACATGACAAAAATCATTAAAGATGAGATAGCTCGGCTCCTTGTAGCCGGGTTCATAATGGAAGTGCTTCATACAGATTGGCTCTCTAATCTGGTGTTGGTAGAGAAAAAGAAAGATGACCCGAATTTAGAAGTGGCGTGGAGTATGTGCATCGACTACGCCAACATGAACAAAGAATGTCTAAAGGACCCATTTCCTTTGTCGTGGATAGATCAGGTTATTGATTTGACTACTAGTTGTGAGCTACTATCATTAGTAGACGCGTATTCTGGTTTCCACCATATACCATTAAATCCGGCCGATCAAATAAAGACCGTATTTATTACCCCATACGGGGCTTATTGCTATCGCACTTTGCCAATTCGGCTTACATAATGCAGGGCAACGTATCAAATTGGAAAAAATGTACCGTATGTTGATGATGTGGTAATAAAACCCATTCGGCTTAAACTATGCCATTTGGCTTACACCAAAAATGCATACATGATCAAATTGGAAAAATGTACAAGTATATGTTGATGATGTGGTAATAAAACCCAAAGAGAGTCACACGCTACTAGATAATATCCAGAATAAATTCGCAAATCTAAGAAGATTCCGAATGAAGCTTAACCCAGAAAAGTGCACCTTTGGTGTCCCAGCCATAAAATTACTCGGTTTCCTCATATCGAGCCAAGGTATCGAAGCGAATCTGACAAAGATTTGGGCGATAGAGCGCATGGAGCTGCCGAAGTGTCTCAACAATGTCTAGAAGTTTACGGGTTGCCTAGCATCATTGAGTCGGTTCCTAAGTCGGCTTGGAGAAAAGGCATTGCCCTTATATCAATTAATTAAAAAGTCGGATAAATTTATCTGGACACCGCAAGCTGATAATGATTTTCATGAACTAAAGAGAATGCTAGCCTCTGCACCTGTGATAGCTTCACCACTATCCAAAGAGTTGATGTTGCTCTATGTAGCAGCGACCAACCGAGTCGTGAGTGTCGTGGTAGTGGTGGAGCATGACGAGTAAGGTAAGTCGATGCAGATGCCAGTATATTACCTAAGTGAGGTACTCTCTGATTCAAAGCAAAACTATCCCCATTTTCAAAAAATGGCATACGGCGTATATATGTCGGCAAAGAAGGTTAAACACTATTTTGAGGAACACCCTATTGAGGTGATATGTGAAGCACCAATTGCCGAGATAATGGGAAATAAAGATGTGAGTGGCCGAATAGCCAAATGGGCAATTGAGATAGCCCCTTATGCTCCATAATTTGATAGAAGAGGAGCAATCAAGTCGCAGGCACTGGCCAACTTTTTTGTCGATTGGGCTGAAATGCAATATGAGCCACCCTTGCCTGATTCGAACTACTAGTGTATGCACTTTGACGGATCCAAATTGAAAACTAGGCTATGTGCCAGGATAGTACTTACTTCACCAAAGAAAGATCAGCTAAAGTACGTGATGCAAATACACTTTGCTGCATCGAACAATGTAGCTGGGTATGAGGCACTTGTTCATGGTTTAAAAGTAGCAAAGGACATTGGCATATGTCGGATACAATGTTTTGGTGATTCGGACCTAGTGGTGCAGCAAGTGTTGGGCCATTGGGATGCACTTGATGCAAATATGGCCCTATATAGATTTCATGTGGAGAAAATAAGTGGGTACTCTGAAGGATGTGAGTTCCATCATGTACCTCGGGCAGAAAATGATGCGGCCGACACATTGTAAAAACTCGGCTCATCCAGAAAATCTATCCCACCCGGCATAGCCCTTGAACACCTCAGAAAACCATCAATTGTCCCATCATCAGAATCCGAATAATCAATTCGCATCCTTGCTAGTGCAGCGTCTGATGTTGTCCCAATGGACATATGTGGGGGAAATGATCCGAATAACCCGGGGACTGATTCGGAAACCCAGGGACAGCCTCCCAGGACCCGGGGACTATTCAGTATAATCCGGTAGAGGTTATGTCGGCTGAAGCAACAAAAATTGAAGAAGTGGTTACCCCGACCTATGAAGTACCAGAATGGGCACGACCAATCTTCATATTTTTGAAAGATGAAATCCTACTGCGTGATAAAGTCCTCGCCAGGCAAATGCAAATAAGGGAAAAGGACTATACCATAATAAACAATGAACTATACAAAAGACGTGTTACTAGTATCCTGCAAAAGTGAGTTGACCTAGTAGAAAGGTCAATAATTCCTTCTAGATATACATCAAGGTGAATGTGGGCATGATGCTTCATCCAGAGCCTTAGTCACCAAAGTATTCCGACATGGATTTTATTGGCCTAGCGCTCTGCGAGAGGCAGAAGAACTAGTAAAAAATGCAATGGCTGCCAAAGATATGAAACCAAGATTCGTATGCCATCATCCGAGTTAAAGACCATACCTATTATTTGGCCATTTGTTGTATGGTGTTTGGACATGGTAGGGCCATTTAAGCTGGATCGTGGTGGCATGACCCACATCTTGGTCATGGTTGATAAATTCACCAAGTGAATTGAGGTATATCCAATAATAAAATGTGATGGGCCCACAGCAGCGAGATTCCTCAAGGATATTATCCTGAGATATGGGTACCCACATAGCATCATAATAGATAATGGCACAAACTTTGTCGAAGGAGCATTTGCTTGATTCTGCCGAGATAACAAGATAAGACTTGATGTTACATCAGACACACATCCCGTATCGAATGGACAAGTGGAAAGATCCAATGGACTAGCATTGTTTGGGATAAATCCTCGTCTCACTGAGCCGCTGCAAACATTATCAGGGTGTTGGATTGAGGAGCTCCCGACCATGTTATGGAGCCTAAGGATAACTCCTAATCGATCAACAAGCTATACGCCATTCTTTTGGGTAAATGGGGAAGAAGCTATATTACCAGCCGACATAGTGCATGATTCGCCTAGATTCACCTAATACAAAGAAGCTGAAGTGAATGAAATATCCCGGAAAAATGATCTTGATCTACTAGAAGAGGCAAGAGAATTGGCATTGTCCAGATCAGCCGTATATCAACCTCGGACGCTATCATAGCAAGAAAGTAAATCCTCGAGTTTTTCGAGAAGGATATATGTTGCTTCGGCTTGTGCAACACATGGCCAGCATGCATAAACTATCACCTCCATGAGAGGGTCCATTTATTGTGAGCAAAGAATTACACAATGATTCATACTATCTTATATATTCTCAGGCACAGGGGGAGAATAAGGATGACAGGTCAGGATAAGAATCAAAGAGGCCATGGAATGTAACTCTACTTCGTCCATTTTATAGTTAGATGAAGTCTATGTATCTCGAAATCTCATATGTCAGATTGTATGCCGGCAATGAGCTAATGAATAACACTTCGGCACCTCACGTTGTAACTCGGGGTCTGCCTTAATAAAATTGTATCTTATGCATTTATTTTTATATGTCGGCTGGCTTAAATTTCCTTATCCTAAGGCCGTGTCAGTAATGTGTTGGCAACAAAGGCCAACTCTTCGACTTGCTGTTGTCCAAACAATAGGCTTCATGGCAAGCAAGAGAAAATCTAGCAATGGCTGAACACATGAAAAACGAATAAGGTAAGAAAAGTACGCGAGCCGACTCATGTTTTGACTAACCCTTGTATTTACTTTATTTACTTATCCTGCGAAGCCGTTTTGAGCTTATTATCCAAATTTCAAAGTAGTGTTAATTCGGTCTGATTATCTCGGACCCATAAGACGAACACCGAAAAATGGTAGACGCAGGTCGAATAATAGATTCGAAAGAACAAGAAACATGAAACTCACGGACTATGCCCAAAAGGATTCAATATTTACATGCTTGGTAGTAGCAAAATAACTCGGACTTTACATTACATCTTGCACCTGCCATACCAGGGATTTAATGAAAAGTTTAAATTCTTATGCCCTAAGGAGCAGTAGAAGAGGCATCGCCAACAAGTAGCGGGGGAACAGCAGCTTCCAGGGCAGGAGTTTTCGAGGTGTGAGCCTTGGCATTTGTAGTAGGAACCTCGACTTCAGCTGAAGGAACTTCGGTGTCTATCGTGGTGTGGAACACGGCAGAGCCATCGGGGATGGCAAAGAAGGGACACACGGATGCATTCGGTGGCTCACGCAACGGGTTGGGCACGGTGCACTGCAAACACAGGGACGACCCAGGTTCGGGGCCCTCTTGGCGAGGTAACACCCCTACTCCTGCAAGATGAACTATGTATGGGAGTTTGATGCTCAGTACTGATGCTCCTTGAGCTGTTTCCTTAGATACTATCGAAGGCTAGAGGAAGATGGGAACTTGATGCTAACACTTCTATCCTTCTATTTTTGCCTACCTAGAACCCTGGCTCTGCCCTCCCTTATATACTGGTCTGGGGGCAGATTACAGATCGGGTCCTAGGGTTTACTGTTTAGATATGGGTTTACAGGGCAGGCCTGGCTGCAGGGCCCAGCCGGTGGGCCAGGACCCAGTCCACCCTTCTTTTAGCGTCATCCTTCTCTTTAGCGGTCACCCGGGCTTCCTTTGGGGCGTCACCCCTGCTTTAACGGTCATTTGGATTGCTTTCGCCAGTCCAGCCGACCGTCTCGCTTTATCTTCGTCGGGTAGCGCTGGTCATGACGGCATGCCAGCTTCCTTGATGACGAGGGAGATCCAGAAGCGTACCCCGCACGGAGCGTCAGTCCTTCCGTGCTCTCCATCGAATCCGAGGTGAGCCAGGTGGGAACGGCCACCCGGCCGGTTCTTCTGGCCACCGGCTAGACCGACCAGACATGAAGGTTATAAGCCCAGCCGGGCATGCTTGCCAGTCGGCTAGAGTTGTCTTTCCTGAAGGTCAGGTGGCCTGCATCTTCTGGAGCGGGCCTACTTATGCCTGGCTTTCCCCACCCGGGGGTTATCCCCCCGACACTAGTCCCCGAGCACATATGGGCTTGGCCAATGGGCAAGATCTTCTATGCTCCTTCCTGTCCTGAGAGGGTTGCTTTATTTTCTCCGTCTACGGCTTTTGCTTTTGCTTTCTGGCTAGAATTAACTGGCTGCGGAATCGATGGCCGTCCTCTGGGTGTAAACAGTGAAGGCACGTACCGGTTGGCGGAGCTGAAACGTTTGGCTAGATAACGTCGTTGATGTCGTCACCCATGACTGTGGCTCTAGCGCACGTCGCATCAGTTTGACTTCCGTGTCACTGCATCAGTTTTTGGCAACTGCGCACGCAAACTGGCCGCAGCATTTCCTCGGGGCAAGTGCGCACGCCTCGTCTCCTGCTAACGCCCGGGGACCTTCTATGGCAGTTACGACGGCACAAAGGATCTGGAGCCGAAGTGGCGTGCGGTTGTGGTTCCGTGACACCACGCGTCGCGCAGAAGCCGAAGGGGCGACGATGCCGCTTGCGGGGATAAATAGAGCTCTGAGGGGGATCGGTTCCTGCATTTTTCCATCCTCCGTCTCATCTTCCCCTCGTGCCCCAGCGTTCCTTGTTCTTGCACGCCCTCTCCTTGTTGCCGCCGGCCACTTTCTTTCCGCCCACCACGGCCTCCTCTTCTTTCGAGATGCTACCGGAGCAACGTGGTGGCTGGTGCGGGTCCTTCGTGACCGACGAGCTCATAAACAAGTACCAGCGGGGGAGGTTTCTTCCCTTGTCGATGCTTGTGAACAACCGGCTTGCGCTGGAGGGGGAGCGGGTGCTGAACCCTCGGTCGGGGGAGCGCGTCGTCTTCCTCGCGCATTTCGCCCGTGGCTTTGGCCTCCCCGTCAGCCCTTTCCTCCTCCAGATCTTTCTCTTCTTTGACCTCCAGCTTCATCACTTTGGCGCCAACGCCATGGCGCAGCTGTCGCATCATGCGGCCTGCTGCGAGTCATATCTTGGGGTGTGGCTCGAGGTGGCGAACTTTCTCAAGTTCTTCCACTTCAAGGCCCAGAACATCGCAAAGGGTGGCTTGCTGACACGGAAGGGCTGCTGCGCCATCTACCCGTGGTCCTCCTCGCTGTGCCGCAGTTCAAGCTCCCGACACCGTCAAGCTGTGGCAGCGCTCATATTTCTATGTGAGCAATGCCACAGAGATTGACTGGATCTGCCTTCCACCCTCCGCCGACGTGCCCTCAACGCAGAAGGGCTGGACGACAAAGATCATGGGCGCGGTGGCGGACCTCGATCGGATGGCCACCCGGCTGGAGACGATGGTGGAGACGGAGAGGCTCACCGCCCGGGACATCACCTTGTTGTGGATGGTGCGTCGCGTGCTTCCGCTGCAGAAGCGGTCGCACAAGATGGGCCACCTTTCGACCGCCAACGATCCGACGAGGACGTCGTGGAAGGATGTGCCCTACCACGACCTGCGGAACTGGGTCTCCATGATCTCCAAGTTCCGCATCGAGGCCAACTGGGTGTACTCCTGCCCCCCTACCATCGCGGCCGCCTGCCGCCTCGGGTAAGTTTTTCTCTGGTTGTCTTGCGTCTCGTTTCTTGTTATTTCTAGCTTTCCTTAGGTTCCTTATGATCCCCTTTTTGATTAGTTGTTCACGGCGCAGCTAGCTGAGGAAGGCATGGGTGACTTCCCTCTTCTGTCCTTCTTGGAGGATAGGAAACCGAAGAAGTACCCCTAGACGGAGCCCGAAGGGTTTCCCGTCCGGGCTGACAACGGCCCCTCGGATCCTCATGGTAGGTTGCTGACCGTAGCTTTTTCTTTCTCCGTTGTTTTTGAGGTTATGGTTTTTACTCTTTGCTTGTGCCGCAGTTGATGTCACCGACGAGGAGGGTGGCCGAGAGAAACCCGCAGCTAGAGCCCGGGGAAAGAGGGCGGCACCTGTTGCCGCTCCCGCTCCAGTTGAGACGAAAAAGACACGCCGAGGGCGTTAGGTTGTTGCTCCACCGTCCGTTGCTGGGTTAGTATCTCTCTTGCCCTTGGTTGCTGCTCTGCGGTTTTGCTGGTTTCTCCTTTGAATCTTCATTCCGTGCAGCGAGGCCATGGTGCTTGGCGATGGTGGTGCCGCCGTCATTGCTCCTCCGCCTCCTCCGCCGGTTGAAGAGGTGGCGAGGTTGCCGACTGCGCCCTTGCCGGCTGCGGCTGGCCCGGCTGCGTCAGCCGTGCCATCTCCGCCCATGGAGCCTGAGGGCTCTCCGACCATGGGGCTGCTGCACCAGGCGCATGCGTCCTCGCAGTTGGGCCAGCTATTTGTGGCTGCGCAAGACCCGGAGACCCCCTTCCTTCGTCCCGGGGCTGGCGTGAACCCGTCTTGGAGTGATGCTCCAAGCAGTTCCGCCAGGCCCGTCATTACGGAGGTGGCGGAGGGACCTGGGGCCGCACAGGCGGCTGCGGCGGATGCCGGCCAACTGGATGGTGGTCAACCGGGTGGGAGGGAGTTGGTGGTGGCTGTGTCTTCGGTTGTGGCTGCCGATGATGACGAGGTTATCATCACCGGCACGATGCCAGCTCCGATTGTGCTGCCGCCGAGTGCGATCCTTGCCCAACTCTCCGGCTCGGCGCCCGTCGCACTCAGCCAGGTTCGTCACCTGGTTGAGGGAATGGAAAAGGGCCTTGGCGAGGCCAAAAAATTGTCTGTTTTGATGGAGGTAAGTCGTTTCCTTTCACACGTTTTCCCTTCGTTCATCCGGTTTGCTTCTCTGTTGCTCATTTGCTTTCTTGCTGCAAAAAGTGTCTGTGGAGTCTGTGAAGAACACTCAGGACCTTGGCCATAAGATTGCTTCTTCAGATCTGTCTTGGCGATTGGCTCCCTTTTCCCATTTTTTGTTGACCATCGGGTATCCTCCTACAGCCATGATCCAGGACAAGGAGAGGAAGGTGGAACGCCTCATAGCCGAGGTTGCCCGGCTAGAGGAATCGAACAAGGTGCGACAAGCGCAGTTCGATCAACTTGCCGCAGCCAAGCACCAGCTTGAGGTTAGCATGGAGCAGGCCGAGAACACAGCTGACATCCGGGCGGAGGCACTAAAGAACTTTGAGATGATCTCCACCCAACAGGAGGAGACAATCTTGGTTCTTCTCCATAGGGAGGAGGAGCTTACTCAGCACCTCCAGAACATCTCGGAGATTGTCATCAGTAAGTTCTTCAGCATCCTTCTTCCGTTGTGTCGTGGCTTGCTCGATCTTGTCCGTTTATTCTGCTTTGTTCCTGGCTGCATCTCATCATCCTGAGGCGACCGAGATGGCCATGGAGAAGCTTCCCGTGGAAGAGGTTGGGCGTGACCTGACTGCCCTCGACTTGGTCAAGGTGGTGGCGGAGGAGAGCAATGGCTTGCGCGTCGTTGGCAACGATCTCTTCCACTACATCTGGCCGGATGCAGGCGATGTGCACGACATGCCCAGCCTAGCTGTGGCTCTATCCAAGGGCATCGACGTGATGGACGTGCACAAAGAGTGGGCCGCTCGAGGCGGAGTGGAGATGGCGCTTGCTCTGGTGAAGTCGTGGTACCCGGGTGTCGACCTGAGCGTGCTCACCCGCGTCTTCTGCCTTGGGATAATTACGAGGGTCTTCGCGCCTGCATTCCTGCGCTCTAGGCCTGCGGGGTGAAGATTGGCATCTACGTGGACCTGGAGCGTGACTTCAGTGCCCCCGGAGAGCCACGGCCGTTCCACTGGGTCCCGGCCCCTTGGAATCCTCTTGACGTCGCCTCCAGCAGCCAACCTCCTTCCACTGACGCCGGTGCCGCCCCTATTGACCCAGCCTCTGCTCCTGCTCCTTCTACTTCCCTAGCTCTGCACTCTTGATCCCCGGGATGCCGGGTGTATTTGTGAAAGTTGTTACTTTGCTATGCTACACTTCGGCTGACTTCTGTCGCCCACTTTTGAATCTGCGCGGAGCCTTCGTGCTCCGCTTTATGGCTTGGTGCCTTTTGCTTATCTTTGTATATGTCTCCGTCATTTGCGGTCTTTTATGCTCGCGCCGGCTGGGATGGCCACCCGGGTTCGAGCTCTTTTGCCGTCCTGACTTGATTTTGTGGGTGCGCGGGAGCACGTCCACTGGGTGTAGTCCCCGAGGTTCGGGCCGGCTGGGGTAGCCAGCCGGGGCGAAGCTCTTTTAGCTACCTTGACTTGAGTTTGTGGGTGCGCGGGAGCGCGTGCACTGGGTGTAGTCCCCGAGGTTCGGGCCGGCTGGGGTAGCCAGCCGGGGCGAAGCTCTTTTGGCTATCTTGACTTGAGTTTGTGGGTGCGCGGGAGCGCGTCCACTGGGTGTAGTCCCAGAGGTTTTGGTCGGCTAGAGTAGCCAGCTGGGGCAAAGATCTTTTGGCTACCTTGACTTGAGTTTGTGGGTGCGCGGGAGCGCGTCCACTGGGTGTAGTCCCCGAGGTTCGGGCCAGCTGGGGTAGCCAGCCGGGGCAAAGCTCTTTTGGCTATCTTGACTTGAGTTTGTGGGTGCGCGGGAGGGCGTCCACTGGGTGTAGTCCCCGAGGTTCGGGCCGGCTGGGGTAGCCAGCCGGGGCGAAGCTCTTTTGCCACCTTGTTTCCTGCCAACTTGTGACTCGGGTCGTGCAAGACAAAGCGTTGCTTTGGGTTAGTTTTCTTGTGCATATGCTCATGCGTTAGTTGGTAATTATCGTAGAAGGAAAATAGATATGCGCCCCTTTGAGTTAGGCCGCTAGCAACTCCCCTTTTCTCAACGAGTATTGGCCCTTCGAGCATTTTTCCTTGCCGGCTGTCAGCCGGATTGCGGTCTGCAGCCCCGGAACTGGAGGATTGGCTATGTTGGCGTGCCTCGCGATACTTCGGTTCGCTGTTGTTGGATTAACTCTTGTAGGGCGTGACCGGTTCGCCTGGACGCCCTTGATTTCTACGCCGACGTCTTCTTACCATGTGCGCTTTGAGGTTTTGCTCTTGCCGGGTCGACAACCGACGTGCATACTGAAGCCGGAACCGAAGAGGTTACTCTAGACGCCGTGTGCGATATTATGCCGTCTATAGAAATCGTGGGGCCTAGGCCAGCTGGTACAAAAATGCAGATGGTGTGCGGAATTGGGACAAAGTCCTTAGCGCTGCGCCAAGGCTCTCAATCTTGTTCACTTGTTACATAAAAAGGAAAGATACATACACTTTTCTAAGTGTAAAATGGGCGGAGCAGGCTGGGATTCCATGGGCGCTCCGTCTCCTCGTCTGAGCGATCTGCCTTGTTCTTCGTCGACTGTTGTGCGTCGATCAGATAGTATGAATTGTTGTGGAGTGCTCGGCTGACGATGAATGGTCCCTCCCATGGCGGGGACAGCTTGTGCATTCCTTTGGTGCTCTGGACCAGGCGCAGCACCAGGTCTCCCTCGCGGAAAGAGGTGGGCCGGATCTGGCTGGCGTGGTATCGGCACAAGTCTTGTTGGTAAACTACTGATCTGGACAGAGCCAACTTGCGTGCCTCCTCGAGCAAGTCCACGTTGTCCTCCCTTGCCTCCTTGGCTTCCTGCTCCATGTAGAGCTGCTTGCGAGGTGCATCGAACTGGATGTCTGTGGGGAGAATGACTTGCCCCATAGACGAGGAAGAATGTCATGTAGCCGGTTAAGCGATTGGGTGTGGTGCGTAGGCTCCAGAGAACTGTTGGCATCTCCTCTATCCAGCATCCGGGTGAACTAACGAGTGGTTCGATGAGCCTCGGCTTGATTCCGGCTAGAACCAAACCATTAGCGCGCTCGCATTGTCCGTTGGACTGTGGGTGTGCGACCGATGCCAGATCCAGGCGCATCCCTTTTCCCCACAGAAACAAGCGAAGACTCCTTTCGCAAAGTTGGTTCGATTGTCAGTAATGATGTTGTGCGGGTAGCCGAACCGGATGATGATGTCTGTGAAGAACATGATCACTATCGCTCCATCCAGCTTCTTGATTGGCTTCGCCTCGATCCACTTGGTGAACTTGTCCACGGCTACGAGTAGGTGCGTCATACTGTATCGAGCTTTCTTGAATGTCCCAACCATGTCCAAGCCCCAAACCGCGAACGGCCAGGTGGTCGGTATTGTCTTGAGCACCGCAGACGGCGTGTGCTTCAACTGGCTGAATCGCTGGCAGCCGCTGCATGTCTTGACTATTTCTTTGGCGTCCTTTAGCGTCGTCGGCCAATAGAAATCATGCCGAAGGTCCTTGGCTGCTATTGCCCTTGACGAGGCATGGTGGCCACACTCGCCCTGGTGTATGTTCGTTAGAAGCTTGGCTACTTCCTCCGAACTGACGCATTGCTGGTAGATCCCTCCGACGCTGCGCTTGTACAGCTCGTTGTTGATGATGGTGTAGGCGCTTGCCCTTCGTCGCACTTGTCGTGCTGCCACCTCTTTTGTTGGGAGTTCACCCCTGGCCAGGAAATCCATGTACGGCTTTGCCCAGTCGGGCGCCTCCCGTATGGTGTGCACTGTCTGTATGATGAACTTGATATCCTCACGGACGGCCGACCCCAGAGCGTCGGGAGGCCTGCCGGGTGGAAGGGTGTTGATGTCGACCGCGGGCTGCATCATAGTAGTTTCCGGATGCGGCGAGGCAGTCCCCAGGTGCGGCACGACAGTCCCCGGGTGCGATGTAGCAGTCCCCGGGTGCGATGCAGCATTCCTCGGGTGCGGCGCGGCAGTCCCCGGGTGAAGTGCAGCAGTCCCCGGGTGCGACGCGGCAGTCCCCGGGTGTGCCGCGGAACCGGCTGTTCCTAGGTCCGCGCTGAGCACGATGGAGTCGGACTCTGGTGAGGGAGTGATGGAGGGCTTACGCATGTGCTCGAGGGAGACTCCGGGCGGTATGGCTTGTCTTGTTGACCCAACCCTAGCCAAAGCGTCAGCGGCTTCATTGTTGGCTCTCGGTACATGGTGAAACTCACATCCTTCGAAGCAGGCGCACAGCTGCTGGACAAAGAAGCGGTTAAGGGCCATATTCACGTCCGTGGCGTCCCATTCGCCAGATACTTGTTGCACCGCCAAGTCCGAATCTCCGAAGCACAGCACCCTCTAAATGCCTATCTTCTTGGACATTTTGAGCCCATGGATGAGTGCTTCATACTCGGCGACGTTGTTGGAAGCTTTGAAGTGGACCTATAGAACGTACTCCATCCGGTCGCCTTTGGGCGAGGTTATCACGATTCCGGCTCCGATTACTCCCCTCATTTTCGATCCATCGAAGTGTAGCTTCCAGTAAGTTGAGTCCGACACTGGGGGCATGTATTGTGTCTCCTCCCAATCGACGATGAAATCAGCCAATGCTTGCGACTTGATTGCTGTGCGTGGCTCGTACTGGATGTTATGCGCAGCGAGCTCGATGGCCCATTTCGCCACGGGGCCAGTGGCGTCTTTGTTGCCGATGATCTCCGCGAGTGGGGCCAATGCTACCAACCGGATGGAATGCTCCTGGAAGTAGTGCTTGAGTTTCTTGGCGGCCATGTACACGCCGTACACCAGCTTATGGCAGTGAGGGTAGTTCTTCTTGGATAGCGAGAGCACCTCACTCAGGTAGTATACGGGGTGCTGAACCATCTGAGCCTTTCCTTCCTCTGGTCACTCCACGACCAGTACTACGCTGACCACTATGTTTGTGGCAGTGATGTACATCAGCATGGGCTCCTTTGCGGCTGGAGCCGCCAGGACGGGTGGCAAGGTGAGCATGCGCTTGAGGTCTCGGAAAGCTTCATCTGCCTGAGTTGTCCAGACAAATTTGTCTGTCTTCTTCATCAGCTGGTACAGGGGAAGAGCCTTCTCTCCCAGCCGGCTAACGAACCGGCTGAGTGAAGCGAGGCACCCGGTGAACTTCTGTACGTCATGCAGGTTCTGTGGCATCTCCATGTGCTCGATGGCCCCGATCTTTTCCGGGTTCGCCTCGATTCCACGCTCGGAGACGAGAAAGCCCGGGAGCTTGCCGGCTGGGATGCCAAACACGCACTTTTCTGGGTTCAGCTTGATCTGGAAATGGCGGAGGTTGTCGAACGTTTCCTTCAGATCCTCAAGGAGCGTGCGCCGTTCCTTGGTCTTGAAGACGACGTCGTCGACGTAGGCGTGTACATTCTTTCCAATCTGCGTCTGCAGGCATTTCTGCATGTAGCGCTGATAGGTTGCACCTGTGTTCTTCAATCCGAAGGGCATGGTGGTGTAGCAGTATGCTCCATACGGGTTATGAACGATGTCTTTATTTGATCGGTTAAGTTGAGCTTGATCTGGTGGTAGCCCGAGTAAACGTCCAGAAAAGACAACAGATCGCACCCGACGGTGGAGTCGATGACTTGATCAATTCGCGGCAGGGCAAAAGGATCTTTGGGGCAAGCCTTGTTGAGACTGGTATAGTCGACGCACATGTGCCATGTCTTGTTCTTCTTCAGCACCAGCACCGGGTTGGCGAGCCATTCCGGGTGGAAAACTTCCATGAAGAAGCCGGCCGCGAGCAGCCATGTGATCTCCTCACCAATGGTTCTTCTTTTTTCTTCTGCGAAGCGGCGTAAAGATTGTTTGACCGGCTTTGCGTCTGGTCGAAACATGAAGGGAGTGCTCGGCGAGTTCCCTCGGGACACCTGGCATGTCTTTGGGGCACCATGCGAAAATGTCCCGATTCTCATGGAGGAAATCGACGAGCGCGCTTTCCTATTTGCTATCAAGGCCGTCTCCGACCAGAACGAACTTGCTTGGGTCCTCCTCGTTCAGCAGGATATTCCTCGTCCCCTGCGAGGGCTTGAACTGCGATTCTCCAGCCGGTTTGGGCTCTCTAGCCGGCATGTCCTTCTGCAGAGCCGCCACGTTCTACATTATGACGCGCTTCTCTTCAGCGATGATCATTGCTTCGGCCAGCTTAGAGCCGTCTGAAGCGCATTCGATCGAACGCTTGTAGCATCCATCGACGGTGATCACTCCCTTTGGGCCCGGCAACTTCATCTTGAGGTATGCGTAGTGCGGTACTCCCATGAACTTGGTCAGAGCTGGGCTCCCTAGTATGGCGTGGTAGGCGCTGGAGAGATTCACGACCTCAAACCAAATTGGCTCGCGGCGGAAGTTGTTCTCGCTGCCAAAGATGATGTCAAGCCGGATCTTGCCGATTGGGGATTGTGATGGCCCTGGTACTGCTCCGTGGAATGAAGTGCTTGAGGGTTCCAACTAGGACTCAGTGATGCCCAGCCTCTCGAGGCTGCTCCGGTAAAGGAGGTTGATGCTGCTCCCTCCATCGATCAGTACCCGAGAGAAGCGGCATGAATGCTTCTTGGAGATGATGATGGGGTCCAAGACCAGTGCGTAGCTTCCAGGGCTTGGCAACATGACCGACTGATCCTCCTTGCTCCAGGTGATCGCCTGATCGGAGGTGGTGGTGGGAGTCCACCGGCTTCGACCATTTTCTTTATCCAGCTCCATTGGCGCGTCGTATGATTCGCGGGCTTGTTGTCGCCGCTGTGAAACTTGCACGGCCCGTGTGACTCCATGGTGTACTTAGGCCGAGGCGGCCTGTCGTCCGGCCTCTGCCTCCGACTGCCTCCTGCAGCCAGATCCTCATGCACCGCGGCTACTTGTTTGGTACCATACCGGCTATTCGGCTGGTCGTCTTTCCTCTTGCATGGCAGTTGTCATGGTCGTGCCACCTGGGATGATGGTCGCCCGGCTGGCGTTGCTCCGCATGCTCGTCTGTGACGATTTGTCCTTGGTCGTCCACCACGATGGGCTTCTTCATTGCTGCGTCCGTAGTGGCGTACTTGTCTGCGATGGCCATGACCTGAGCCATGGTTTGCGGGTTTGCCCGGCTGAGTTTATGCTTCAGCATGGTGCCGTCTCGGCAGCCGTTGGTGAAGAAGTCTATCGCCTGGTCCACTGGGTGAGGTAGGCACGATCCGACTCATCCTTGCCTTGTACATAGAGGGCGAGCTCGCGAGGCTGACCCGACCGCTTGTATGTTCCGGTGAATTTGCGGATGAACGCCTCTTCGAAGTCCATCCATGCGTTGATGCTGTTGTCGGGGAGGCTGTTGAGCCACGTCCTTGCCGAGTCGACGAGCATGAGGGTGACGTAGCGGATGGCCAGGCGGAGGTTGCCATTGGCGATTCCCACCGCGGTGGTGTAATCGACCAACCAATCCTCAGTCTTGACGGTTCCGTTGTACTTTGGCGTGTCTCTTGGGAGCGAAAATCCTTTCGGAAACGACTCGTTCCGGATGCGCGGGCTGAAACACTTTGGGCTAGCCGGACTTTCCTCCTCCAAGGTGCGTGACTGCACCAGGAGGTCGATGCGCTCACGCGCATCATCCAGTTCTCGAGGACCGAGCCGGCCGTTCAAACGGGATGCAGGCGGGTCCTTGTTCGCGTCTGCTTCCACCTCCGGTGCTCGCGTCTTTTTCCCCTGGGAGGCTCCGCCTGCGCTACTAACGCTAGAGGCAGCGGCGTCCCGGTTGTGGTGACCGCGGTTGCCAGATTTGCCACGCGGGCGGCTGTTTTGCCCGACCCCTCCTGAAGAAGAGGCTTGTTGATGCTTGCTTCCTCCATGCGCCATCTGGTCTGCGCCTTTGCGGACGACGATGTCACGGGAGTTTCCCACCTGGCCGGGGACACCCTCGGCCTGTTGCTTGTTAGAAGTGGCCACGAGGAGCTGCGCACGCTCCTGCAGGTGACGAAGTTCCTCGCCCTCTAGGTGCTTTAGCTCTGCGGACGCTGCCTCGGCTTCCCTCATGCTCTTGGCGGGAGTGCTATAGACGGGCCGCGCCACACCTGCATGTGAGTCGGTGGCACGATCCAGTTCTGACGCCAGGTCACGCCCTCGGTGTTGGATCTTCCTGATGAATCCGTGAGCTGCGTTGTACTCGTGCATGGTGGCGTTCAGCCGACGCTGGTTAGCCGCGACCTTGGTGGCTTCCTCCAGGATTTTTTGGCGTGTAGCTTCGAGTGTTGCTGCCGCAGCCGCTGGATCCGTCTCGACGATGCCCATAGAGTGCAGGTGATGGATGGAGGCGGTGAGCGGGTCTTGATCTTGCTCGAGCGCGGAGTTTTCTCCTCCTTCCCGATGTTCTTAAGGCTGCCGATGGTTTTCGCGAGTGTTTACCATCATGATTTCGACGCAACCCCTCCCTACGGCTCGGACGCAGGCGAGGGGCACATCGAGGACGGGGGTGACCACGCTGGGAAAACCATCAGGGACAGTGGCAACATAGACGCGGACGTCTCCAAAATGCATGATGGAGCCGTCGGCGGGGAAGGTGTTCCCAGCAAAACATGCTGCATTTTCGATGATGCGGTCGAAGGAACCGAGCGTGAGAACAAGGCCAGAGGCCACGCGTTCGCTGGCGACGAGCGGAAGTCCCGTGCGGAAGATGATCCCAGCCGAAGCGCTGTGCCCCACAGTGGGCGCCAACTGTCGTGGTGTGGAACACGACAGAGCCATCGGGGATGGCAAAGAAGGGACACACGGATGCATTCGGTGGCTCACGCGACGGGTTGGGCACGGTGCACTTCAAACACAGGGACGTACCCAGGTTTGGGGCCATCTTGGCGAGGTAACACCCCTACTCCTACAAGATGAACTATGTATGGAAGCTTGATGCTCAGTACAGATGCTCCTTGAGCTGTTTCCTTAGCTAGTATCGGAGGCTAGAGGAAGATGGGAACTTGATGCTAACACTTCTATCCTTATATTGTTGCCTACCTAGAACCCTGGCTCTGCCCTCCCTTATATACTGGTCTGGGGGGAAGATTACAGATCGAATCCTAGGGTTTACTGTTTGGATATGGGTTTATAGGGCAGGGCCGGCTGCAGGGCCCAGCCGGTGGGCCAGGACCCAGTCCGCCCTTCTTTTAGCGTCACCCTTCTCTTTAGCGGTCACCCGGGCTTCCTTTGGGGCGTCACC
The DNA here is from genome assembly GCA_910589765.1 of Avena atlantica. NCBI lineage: Eukaryota > Viridiplantae > Streptophyta > Magnoliopsida > Poales > Poaceae > Avena > Avena atlantica. The sequence goes on from OU342739.1 coordinate 360,765,291, forward strand.
CCTGCTTTAACAGTCATCCGGGCTGCTTTTGCAGGCCAGCCGACCGTCTCGCTTTATCTTCGTCGGGTAGTGCTGGTCAGATGGCATGCCAGCTTCCTTGATGACGAGGGAGAGCCAGAAGCGTACCCCGCACGGAGCGTCAGTCCTTCCGTGATCTCCATCGAATCCGAGGTGATCCGGGTGGGAACGGCCACCCGGCCGGTTCTTCTGGCCACCGGCTAGACGGGCCAGCCGGGAAGGTTATAAGCCCAGCCGGGCTTGCTTGCCAGTCGTCTAGAGTTGTCTTTCCTGGAGGCCAGGTGGCCTGCATCTTCTGGAGCGGGCCTACTTATGCATGGCTTTCCCCACCGGGGGGTTATCCCCCCGACAGTGTCAGTTGGTGGAGCCTCAGTTTTGGCAGGATAAGATTCAGCCTTAGCCTCATGTTTTGAGGTTTCCTCGTGCTCATCCAAGCTGCCAGCTTCTTCCTCCGGGTTCTCTTCCTTGTCGCTGGCCTATTCCTCGGATCCCTCTTTGCCTTCCTCGTCAGCGTTGTCTTCAAGATCATCCTCGAGGAAGCTTGGCCCTTCGTTCCAGGCATGCGTATTGGCATACTGTATGAGTTGGTAGGCTCGACCTTGCCGATGCTGGATATGATTCGGGTAGAAGATCCGCTTTGAGCCGGCGTGCATATTCTGAAGTGTATCCAAGCTGATACATTCATACCATGAGAGCACAAATCTTAAAGCAGTGTCAGCACCAGCTCGTGCGGAGGACTCCCTTCAGAGGTGTAGCTGAGTCTCGTAGTCCATGAGTCTCTCGGCAAGAATCTCAACGTGTTTTGGGATCGACTCTGTCGACCAAGGGACTTTGAAAACCCAGATGGTTGTATCCATCAGATCAATGCCAAATGTCTTCATTGGTGTCATGCAAGAGCCTAGGCTGATCAAGAAGTCCTCGATACTTTAAGGACGATTTGGGTCGTTGGTTTCACCTCGGTGTTCTCAAGCTCATACCACAGTTTTGGCACTTTGAACTGAGCACTCTAGAAAATTCTCTAAACATGAGCAGGCCAAATTAGTAATAGAAGGCAGGCAATGTCGGATAATAATAGGAAAATAGCAAAGGAACTTAATATGTACGACCGAGGTTATCTTGGCAAGGTCAGATAGCTAGTCGGCAAGTTTCTTGGTTAACCTCTCAAGCTCAATCTTGGTCGAGTCAGCCATGGCCTCGGTTGTCCTGATAAGTTCTTGATCCTTCTCCAGCTGAAGGTTAAGTCGGCTTTTATGTTCTGAGAACTCTTGATCGACTTTTGATAGCTCGGTTTGGTGAGTTTTCTTCAGGGTTTATTTCCAGCACGAAGCCGAGCTATCTGATCGTGCCTGTCTTTCAGTTAGGCGGAATGTTCTCCTTCTCGTTCGAGAAAATGCACCATCAAGTCAGGCATGGAAAAGCAATCTTGGTGATATTCTTCAAGAACATATAGTTCGGATGGGCCGAGGTAAAACTTTTAAGGAAAGTACTAAGGATGGCAAGCAGATAAAAAAGATATGCAACACTGATGTACCTTCTAGTCGGGTGACCTTGACCTTTAGATAGTTATTCTGATTATCTATAGCGTCTTGCAAAAGAGGAAGTTAGAAATTAGTTTGGTCAACTGGATAACAAAAGAACCGAGGTGAAGTAGGAAAGGTACATACCTATTTTCTTCACTATAGGAAGTAGCTTGTTCTACTTGGTGCAGAGGCGCCTATGCGAGAAAAGCAGCTCCTTGAATTTGGCGGTACACCGGTTATGAGCAATATAAGAAAGCAAAAAATTTGAGAAGTCAGCAACCTGGATATTCAAAGCTAAACTCAAGATCCGAATCAAGTCAAACTTGACTCGGATCTAGGTGACTAGATATTCAAAGCAATAAATGAGATTCGAATCAAGTAGAACTTGATCCAGATCTAGGTGGCTGGATATTCAAAGTTAAACTCCAGATCCGAGTCAAGTTTTACTTGGTGGGACACCCCAGCTTCACTATCTATTATCTTAAAAGAGCATCTGGCCGAATGATAGATCATTCCCCTGGAGGCTAGGGGGCTAATGGTTATATGTTACATTATGCAAGAATATAAAATATGAGCCGGAGTGTTTACCTCCATCATGTGATCAGCCTCCATAATTACCCGACTGGCAAGATGCATCTTGCTGCTGATCTCGGCTCGGCCAAAGCTCTTTGGCGTAGGATTGCCTCTAGAGCTGACGTCCGCATAATCGGCATTGTTCCAACTCTGCGCATATTTGGCAAGGGAGCCTAGGCTCTAACCGCTGGTAGTGCGCATCTGTATATTCCCCTTTTTCGTCTTGGCCTCCTTGGTCGCCAGCATGGGTGTCGGACTCTTGTGTAGCACAATCTGCTTGCTAGCGATCGAGGCAGAGGCAGGAAATCCTTTCTTGAGCATGTCTGCAATGGAAGGTTGTGAAGCAGTAGCCCTGTTTTCCTTCTGGGACGGCATGGTCACGCCCTAACCTTTCTTCTGTTGGGCGGAAGGATCAGCCTGAGATTTGGATGGTCGAGCAACAGCGGATGAGGTTGAAGGAGCAGGCGAAGGAGATTGAGACTTGGAGCGATCTTGTTTCCAAGCCTTGGAAGACTCGGACAATGTTGGAGCCGTAGTTGGTTTCTTGCTGGGGCTCAGAAGAGGTGCTTCCTGGGAAGAAGCTTGAAGCTGAGCAGAGGCCAAGGTAGCGAATATCTCGGAGGGAGTGGGACCGGTGGCATGATCTTCAGTGGTCTTGGCGGGCTCCACTGAATTAGATGGTTGATCCGGCATGGCCGTATTTCTAGAAGCGTCACCACCACCACCGCTAACATTCTCCTCCTCCTGCTGAGATGGACTCTTATTCGGTGTAGGAGGGTAGCCACCTTAGAAGGGGCTTGCAACCCGAACATCGTCGTGGGACAGGGGTGATGGTGGTTTTGCAATGGGACAATCCATGCTGGATGTGCTATGAGGAATGTCCAGCGGATCAGATAGAAAAATCGAGTCAGATAAAGAAAGAGAAAAACAAGAAATACGAGCTTGATTTGGATAAGTAAACTTACGAGGAGATGGCATGTGCCGTTTTAGGCCTAGAAGCCCTTCTGGGGGCCACCTTGACTCGCTTCTTGTGAGGCTCAGTAGGAGGATCTAAGGCGGACGCGCGCTTCCTCACCAGACCTTGGCCTCCCACGAAAACGGGAGGCACGTCATGCACCTGTCCAGCCGAATTAGCTGGAGAACAAGGAGCCGGATAGGCGTATGAGAGAGGCGTCGGATCAAGTATGTCAATGATCTCATAGTCATATAAATCATCATCGTAGGGTTGTTCCTTATGAACTGAAGCCTTACCCGAAGTGTGACTAGGAGCCAAGTCAGGCTTGGGCATGAAATCTTCGGAGTCTATATCTCCCTCGTTGGAGGTGTCGCGGTCCTTTCCCCAAGTAAGGGAAAGATTCTTGTCGTCCTCCACGGACTGCTCGACGAATTCCTAAGGAAAAGAGCACATAAATAATTGATAAAAGTGGATGAATTGAGATAAAAATATGATCCGAGATATACAACTCGGCAGGAAGTTACCTGGGGTAGAGGGTTATCTTGGCTATAAAGCTTCATGCCCCACGTCCAGTCCTCGGCCATATCTGTCTTGAATATGGCCTTGACACGCTTCAAGATCTTCTCGTCGTTTAACTCGACTGTCAAAACCTGGTTAGGGTCAAGTCGGTCGCTCATGTAACAGATTTTGTGGGTGCGCTTCTGCAGAGGGAAAACCCGGCTACTAATGAAAGTAGCCATAAGGTCGTCACCACATATTCCGTCCTTGGTCAGCGTCAAAAGCCTCTTCTCTAAGGACTGGACGAACTTGTTGCTCTTCTTGGGTCGAAGTCCCAGTTTTTCTTGGTGGGCACGCTGACTAAGAAGGTCGGCAGCCGGATCTTGTCCTCCTCGGTGTTGTTCTTCACGTAGAAGAATGACTTGTTCCATTTCTGCATGATTCAAGGCATGCGACTCTGGGGAAGACAGAACTCTTCCGTGGTGTGAGGGAGGCTGCGCCGCACTGAGTGAGAGATTTTTCGTTGGGGTGGAGAAGCTTATTCGGCACTACGTTGGCTCGAATTTGGAAGAACTTGGCCTAGAGCTCAACAGAGGGCCAGAGGCCGAAATAACCCTCAGTGGCTGAGATAAAGACAAATAGAGAGGTTATGGCGTTAGCCGGCAAATTGTGGGGCTGGAGGCCGAACTTCTCTAAGAACTCCTTAGCGAAATTACTAAGAGGAAGGCCAAAACCTTGGTCAAAATGGGAGACGAATACTACGAACTCACCCGGTTGTGCATTTGGAGTGAGCTCCTTGCCAGGTAAGTGGCAGGAGACCCTAGATGGGATTCAGCGTGTCCGGATGAGCCAATCAATTTCCTTCTGGGTCGCCTTGGACCCTTGATAGGAGCCTCTCTCGGAGACGGTGGCGCCCCCTTCATGTCCCTTGACAGCGACGACACTATGCGATCTCGCCATAGACTCCACAGAGGAGTTTCTCGAGGAGGAAGTGCTCACGGGTGCTGGTAGAGGCCTAGATAGCCAAGTACCCATCGCTACGACAGGAAAACAGAAGCGCGAGCGGCGGAGCATGGCTCGGGCGCAGCTGCTATGTAGAATAGGCGTACGGTGTAGTGGACAAGATGCGATAAACGGGCGGCGCGGTCACAGAGGGAGAGCACTGCGGCGGCAGCGGAGCTACAAGGAAGATGAAGAAGTTGGGAGCAAGGAAAAGTGAACGAGGGTTTCCCCCGCTCCCCTATTAATCGGCGCTGCTCACAAACGGTTGCAGGATCGTGTGCGCGAGTTAGTTGCACTACATACGCGTGTGTCGCATCGTGGCAGTCGTGGAGCAGAGCCATATAGGCGGTTACACAGCACAGAGGATACGCTACCCACAATGACCATCGTGGTGAATGAAGAGGCACTACGAGATTTGACCTCTCGTAGGGATAACTGTCCCCGCATCAGTAATTACTGTAGCGGCTCAAAAAATTAGGCAACACGCAATGATTATTGACATGTAGGATGGGAAAAGCTTACAAAGGAAGGAAAATAAGTAACCCGGGCATATTAGAATGACTCGGCCGACGAGGAAAATCTCGGACGAAGCCAAAAAAGGGTCAGATCAAGTATGTGATCATGAATAATGCTACAGAAGTACACAAAGATTAGCCGACTAGAGGATAAGTCGGCAAGATGGAAAAAAGAACCGGATAACGTGAACCTGGTGTGGCCTAGCCAGCTAAAGCCATTAAGACCACACCATCTCTGGAGACTAATGTTGGGGGGATGACCCCACGTAGGGTCAAGATAAGGTAAAAGGGAAAATCCCACTGAGGTATAAACCAGGTCAAGGCATGACCTGGCCGAGTTAAATAAGGGTCGGGTTACCATGAGCAAAACAGCTCTGGCTTGACTCGGCCGACATACAAGGTATGTCGGCATGGTGTCTAGCATGTATCTATTTGCAGGTGTGGGCTTGGCCGAGTCATATTGTACGAGGCTGAGTCAAGATATGGCTTGCTCCAAAAGGAGAGAGCGAGCCCCAAGGTCAACACTGTTCTTTGTCTCTCGCTCAGGAATCCACACAGTGCCAAGAGCTACAGACAAGGACCAAAGGGGTAGAGGGGCATAGGATATGTCATGGAGGTGACAGTCTTAGAGTCCAACGATCACATGTCGTGGGCTCTGGGTCTTTGCCATTGATAGAAGGGCGACAGGGAAAGAGGGGCGCCGAATTACCTCTTTGGGAAGAGCATATTCCATGAATATGCTCTCCATGTCAGTCCTAGATGTAACCTAGCCACCCCTTTATAAGGTTAGCCAGGGACTCCTAGAGGGGATATCGATTCACTTCACACTTAGAGGGTATGTGAGTGCTTATTCCTCCTCTCTCTGATATAGCTCAAGGAGCAAGTGTAATCCATTGTTGATCAAAGAAAGAACTTGAGAGCAACTTGTGTGTGTAGAATCCACTACACTATCCCTCCTTGGATCCCACTAGTACACATTGGGCCCAACTTTAGCCTACCCATGGCATCTGCCATGCCACCACTATGACAGCCGGCGAGGGGAGGGGATTTCACCATCACTGGAGAGGGTTTTCCCATTGATGGGATCCGGAGGTGAGGGATTTGGTTGAGCTGGTGATGACGGAAGGGAAAGAGACCAAAGGACCCGTATGACCCAATGAGAAGTAGGTCCCATGCTAGAGCTGTCTAGTGGCCCTGACCGCATCGCACCACACGGCACCAGACCACGCCACACCACATCGTCTCCGGCGCAACTCTGTCGCCGTCGCTACCGCATCTCAGCTGCCATAGTGGAGGAAGAGGGATAACATGGGGATGTGCGTGCCGTCAAGAGAGGGCGACATTGTGGACCAGGTACATTCGGTCTTCCTCCATGAATTTGTTCTAGCTAGGGTTCTAGTGGTTTGGGGGAATTTAAGATTTCCCTCACTTGTTCTACAGAGTTGGGTTGGAATCGATGGTGAGCTGCAAATTTCCATCATAGATCAAGAGATTGGTGGGAAGGAGCTAGATCCTAGTTAGAGATGTCAGTGCAACCATGTTCCTTCTAGGAAGGTTGCCTCCTATGGTGCAGAAATTGGTAGAAAATTTGTAGGCTATCCAGATGAGGTGTGTTGTTTATTGTACTGGATGGATAACCATGGACAACACAGATGCAGATAATCCTTTCCTAGATATGTAAGAAGGCAGATGATAAGATGTTGCTTGAGCTGAGGCTGGCAGATAGAGACAAGACACGAATCTGTAGTTATTTAAATCAAGGTTGGAGAAAATGAGAAAAGAAATGGAATGCAAGCATGTTTTGTTCATGATGATGCTTAGTGTGGCAGTGACTTTAGGATGTGTTCTTATATTTTTTATTGGAAATTGTGGATATAATGGTTGAGTTATGGATGTACTCTTCTCTTGGCTTTTAATTGAGTTTCAAGCTAACTATCAGAACTTCTGAGAAGAAATGATCATCGGTAACTGAGAAGAAATGGTTGTGTTCAGTATTCATGAAAAGTATGTATTTTTATTTGTTGTACCAAACTTATTACAACTAGGAAAAATCAAGGTTGCAAGTAACTATTGTGTCTATTTATCTTCGGTTGATTTAAGACATGTTGCAAACAGGAACAACCATGGCTTTTAATTTACATATTGTTGCAAAACTAGGAACAATCATGTGTGTTTCTCAAAGATTCATACTAAAATTTGGAAAGAAAAAAGGAAATATGTGCAACCAGGAACAATAATAACTGAAATTAATTACTTAAAGGTGCTGATGATATAGATAGGTACTAATTAAATAGGTTCAATCACAACCACCACATGTTACTTAGATATAATAGTACTAGTAGTACTTAATTACAGAACCAACAATAATATATCCCAAGGGGCAGCAGAGGCAACACGAGGCGGCGACAGGCAATAGGAGGTGGTGATAGGAAGTATGTAGAGGGAGCTAGTTATGGCGCCTTATGTTCCTCCTGGGAGCAGGCCGTATAGTGATTGCACCAAGGTTGGAATACTTTCTCAGGTACACCATGAAGGCAGCGTGCTTTGCATTCGTATAGTGATTGCACCATGAAGCCATTCTCCTCCCTGCGCAATGCCCCTGGCATGTTGCACGATATTGTTCAGGTCTTCCGCAATGATTCTGGTACAGAAGGGGCACTTGTACCTATCGAAATCTCGACGGAAGGGAAACCTCACATTCCTCATGTGCTTTAGAATGTGCCGGCTTTTTGCGTACCTAGACTTCATGCCTTCATCGACATCACTTTCTCGTTCCTGCGAATTAGCAAGCAGAGATAAGGAGTCAGTGAAATTACTACACCAGAAAACCATGAGGCCAAGCTAGGACGGGGCTTTGTCGAGAGATTAATAATGGCATGTGTATGCATAAGTTGAACCATCTTTGAACAAAACTAGACCATTAACATAGATTTGTTTGCATGCATATATGAGTGCTATGTAAAATCATACTTCCTCCATAGTAAAAAAATTCACAATTGTTTTTCAAATTTGAATGAATCTACATGTTTTAGTTTAGAGATATATCCAAAAATTACAACAAATCTCTGAGACATCCTATTTTAAGACACATGATTAATTCTTTCCATGCATCTTATCAGTAACACAGGTACAACAAAAAGTAGTTATGACTAATAGCTACTCCTTCTAGTCCATATTAATAGACTCAATTTTGTTTAGATACGAATGCATCTAGTCTAAATACTAGACTAGATTCGTATGAATCTAGATAAAGTTGAGGCCATTAATATATGGATCGGAGGGAGTAGTTTATTCAGTTTGAACAATAAGAATTTTTGGTTACTAAATACTCACTATAAATGGACAACACATCATACATATGTATCATTCGAATGCATCTATTGAGATACATACGCAACTTACTATAACAAAGATTGGATATTCCATTATTTAACATGTACATTAATATATATATGTGACTCCATTTGAACAAATTAAAACCAAAAATTAATGTGTTAAATCTTTAAACCTTACTTCTAAACTCCATTGGCTTTCAGTTACGAAATGTTAAATTTCAGTTATTGTACAATCAGGAGCTCGTATGATAAGTATATATATATGCCTTGTTTCATGCAAATCAAACTAAATTGGACAACATGAACTCAACCTAATTTGTGAACTCTATATGAAATTATAGTACTAGAACGTACATTGGTTCAAATCAAACTACAAAGGGCATGGAAGTACTACTAGTGGCAGATGAAAGCAAACTAGAAATTAATGTGCGCATAGAACTACATACTAGGGGCAGATCATAACAAACTACAAAATATATGCGCATATAGAACTAATAGGGAAGATCAAAAAAATAATTTAATCAAACTATAAAATCAGAAAATCCCATCGAAATATGAACAGTAAAATTTGCATTCCATGTAGTTTAGATCTAACCTCCAATTCTTCGTTGCTAACCTCCTTCTTGAATGCAAACGGATCAGTGGGTTCATCCTCGCTGTCATCGTTGAAATCATAGATGAACTACTACACCACTGGATCAACCGCTTCTTCTTACTCGTCGACCTTTGTTGCTTCCTTCTCAACAAGGACCTTCGCTGCCTCCTTGTCTATGATGTTCATTGCCTCGCTGACCATCGATCTTGTTCTCTTCATTGTCGCTCTGACGATCTTGGTGTTGCAAGGGTTTTTTGGAGTGGAGAGTAGAATGGGGAGGTGATGTGGCCGATGGTCCTTTAAATGTTCCCGGGAGACGATGGGGTAGTTTGGGCGGTGGTAGCGCACGAGTTTACATTTTTCTTTTTTAGGTGCAGGGGAAACGTATACGTGTCAATCCAAACACAAGAGTGGTAAACCGTGTATGTATGTCGTGCAGCTGTTATCCCACTTGATTTATTTTCCATTAAATTATTTTTATTCATCTTTCTAACCATCTCTCTAGATCAAATTCTTCATATATATAATCGACAGAATTTTAGTTATAAACATGCAGTGTTTTCCAAAACTTCATGAAGCAACATTCTTCAACATCACAAGATACACGTTTGTGCGGAATATGGGCGCATTAAAGCAAATTATGCCATGGCTGTGGTCATGACCTAGCTCATTTGCCTTGAAAGCCATGAATCCTCGAAGGCGGTAGGTGATTTTCGTGAACACTTTTTAAGAATAGGCCTCGTATGCCATGTCTATTATTTTTGCCTTCAAGCAGGCAACATAAAATGATAATGTGTGAAGGTTTCACGAATTTTCTTTGAATTTCTAAGACCGGTTTTGAAATTCTGCCAAGATCAACTAGGTAGTTATGCTAGGGTTCCTGCCTATGTGTCTGGTCTTGCTAATCTCTTGTTGGGTCTCTGGAGAAATGTCATGTTTTGTACCTGGAAATGATTTTTTGGAAAATTCCCGAGATAGCTACGAGGTAGCTCCAGGGTAAATTTTAGCCCCCTCCCTACTCGACTAGTGGAAACTTGTTTATATTTAGGGGGTTGCGTCAAGAGGTTCTAGCTGAAGCCAATTCATGAATTGGCCACTAGATCCCCTCTAGTATTTATAAAAAAATGAGGTGATGCATTTTCACATCACACCGTCGGTGGTGCTTCACAAAGTAAGCCCTTTTTGGCACCAGGAAAATGGAAAATGGATTTTCTATGCATTGTTTTTTCTAAATATTCATGAAGGAACATTGTTCGCTATCACAAGATATACGTGTGTGCGGAATATGGGCGCATTAAATCAAACTATGCCATGGTTGTGTTCATGACCTAGCTCATTTGCCTTGAAATCCATGAATCCTCGAAGACAATAGGTGATTTCTGTAAACACTTTTTTAGAATAGTCCTTGTATAACATGTCTGTTATTTTTTCCTTCAAGCAGGCAACATAAATGACAATGTGCGAAGGTTTCACATTTTTTGAATTGTTTTTGAATTTCTGAGGCCAGTTTCGAAATTCTACCGAGATCCGATGCGCAGTTATGCTAGGGTCCTTGTCTATGTGTATGGTCTTGCTAATATATTGTTGGGCCTCTGAAGAAATGCCATGTTTTAATCCTAAAAATGATTTTTTGAAAAATTCCCAACATAGCTACGTAGCTCCAGGATAAATTTTAGGCCCTCCCTACTACACTGTCGAAAACTTTTTTATACTGCGGGCGTTGTGTAGAGAGGTTCTAGCTGAAGCCAATTTGTGAACTGGCTACTAGATGCCCTTTAGTATTTATAAAAAATGGGGTGATGCATTTCCACATCACACCCTTGATGGCTGCTTCACAAAGTAAGCCCTTTTTCAGCATCGGGAAAATGGAAAATTGATTTTCCGTCCATTGTTTTCCAAAACTTCATGAAGCAAATCGTTCGCCATCATAGGCTACAGCGTGTGCGGAATATGGGTGCATTAAATCAAACTTTTCCATGGTTCTGGTCATGACCTAGCTCATTTTTCTTTAAAGACATGAATCCTTGAAGACAGTAGGTGATTTCTATGAACACTTTTTTAGAATAGTCCTTATATGCCATGTTTGTTATTTTTTCCTTCAAGCAGGAAACATAAAATGACAATGTGCGAAGGTGTCACATTTTTTGAATTTTTTCAATTTCTGAGGCCGGTTTCGAAATTCTGCTGAGATCCGCTATGCAGTTATGCTAGGGTTTCTGTCTATGTGCCTAGTCTTGCTAATATCTTGTTGGATATTTAAAGAAATGCCATGTTTTGTACCTGGAAATGATTTTTTGGAAAATTCCCGAGATAGCTATGAGGTAGTTCCAGAGTAAATTTTATCCCCCTCCCTGCTAGACCGGCGGAAAATTGTTTATATCGCGGGGGTTGTGTCAAGAGTTTCTAGTTGAAGCCAATTTGTGAATTGGCCACTAGATGCCCTCTAGTATTTATAAAAAATTGGGTGATGCATTTTCACATCACACCCTCGGTGGCTGCTTCACAAAGCAAGCCCTTTTCGACACTTGTAATATGGAAAATAGATTTTTCATGCATTGTTTTCCAAAAATTCAAGAAGCAACATTGTTCTCTATCACAAGATACACGTGTGTGAAGAATATGGGCGCGTTAAAGCAAACTATGCCATGGTTGTGGTCATGACCTAGCTCATTTTCCATGAAAGCCATGAATTCTCGAAGGCGGTAGGTGATTTCTATGAACACTTTTTAGAATAGTCCTCATATGCCTTGTCTGTTATTTTTTCCTTCAAGTAGGCAACATAAAGTGACAATTTGCGAAGGTTTCACATTATTTGAAAAAAAAATTCTGACGCCAGTTTTGAAATTTTGTTGAGATTCTCTGCGCAGTTATGCTAGGGTTCCTGTTTATGTGCCTGGTCTTGCTAATCTATTGTTGTGTCTCTGAAGAAATGCCATGTTTTGTACCTAGAAATAATTTTTTGGAAAATTCCCAAGATAGCTACGAGGTAGCTCCAGGCTAAATTCTTGGCCCCTACCTGCTAGACCGTCGAAAACTTGTTTATATCGCGGGGTTTGCGCTGAGAGGTTCTAGCTGAAGCCAATTTGTGAACTGGCCACTAGCCCTATAGTATTTATAAAAAATGGGGTGATGCATTTCCACATCATGCCCTCGATGGTTGTTTCACAAAATAAGCATTTTTGGCACCGGAAAAATGGAAAATGGATTTTCCGTGCGTTGTTTTCCAAACCTTCATGAAGCAACATTGATCGCCATCATAGGACACATCATGTGCGGAATATGGGCACATTAAATCAAACTGTGGCATGGTTTTGGTCATGACCTGGCTCATTTTCCTCGAAAGCCATGAATCCTCGAAGACAATAGGTGATTTCTGTGAACACTTTTTTAGAATAATCCTCGTATGCATGTATGTTATTTTTTCCTTGAAGAAGGCAACATAAAATAACAATGTGCGAAGGTTTCAAATTTTTTAATTTTTTTCTTAATTTCTGAGACCGGTTTCGAAATTATGTCGAGATCAGCTCCACAGTTATGCTTGGGTTCCTCTCTATGTGACTGGTCTTGCTAATATCTTGTTGGGTCTCTGAAGAAATGAAATGTCTTGTATCGAGAAATGATTTTTCGGAAAATTCCTGAGATTGCTACAAGGTACCTCCAGGCTAACTTTTAGCCCCCTCCTGCTAGACCAGCCAAAACTTGTTTATATCATGGGGGTGCGCCGAGAGGTTCTAGATAAAGCCAATTTCTGAATTGGCTACTAGATGCCCTTTAGTATTTATAAAAAATGGGATGATGCATTTTCACATCACACCTTCGGTGACTGCTTCAAAAAGTAAGCCCTTTTTCAGCACCGGGAAAATGGATTTTCCGTGCATTGTTTTCCAAAACTTCATGAAGTAACATTATTCGCCATCACAATTTATATGCGTGTGCGGAATATGGGCGCATTAAAGCAAACTATGTCATGGTTGTGTTCAGAATCTAGCTTATTTTCCTTGAAAGCCATGAATCCTCGAAGGCGGTAGGTGATTTCTGTGAACACTTTTTTAGAATAGTCCTCGTATGCCATGTTTTTTATTTTTGCCTTCAAGCAGGCAACATAAAATTATAATGTGTGAAGGATTCAAAATTATTGAATATTTTTAAAAAAATTGGGGCCGGTTTCAAAATTCTACCGAGATCTGTTGTGCACTTATGCTAGGGTTCCTGTCTATATGCCTGGTCTTGCCAATCTCTTACTGGTTATCTGAATAAATGCCACGTTTTGTACCTAGAAATGATTTTTTGGAAAATTCCCAAGATAGCTACGAGGTAGCTCCAGGATAAATTTTAGCCCCCTCCTGCTAGACCGGCAGAAACTTGTTTATATCGTGGGGGTTGCACCGAGAGGTTTTAGCTGAAGCCAATTTGTGAATTGGCCACTAGATGCCCTCTAGTATTTATAAAAATGCGGTGATGCATTTTCACATCACACCCTCGGTGGCTGCCTCACAAAGTAAGCCCTTTTTAGCACCGAGAAAACTGAAAATGGATTTTTTGTGCATTGTTTTCCAAAACTTCATGAAGCAACATTGTTCGCCATCAAAAGATACACGTGTGTGTGGAATATGGGCGCATCTGCCTCACAAAGTAAGCCCTCTTTCGCCACCGGAAAAATGGAAAATGGATTTTACGTGCATTGTTTTCCAAAACTTCATGAAGCAACATTGTTTGCCATCAAAAGATACACGCGCGTGTGGAATATGGGCACATTAAATAAAACTATGCTGGCCATGGTTGTGTTCATGACCTAGCTCATTTGCCTTGAAAGCCATGAATCCTCGAAGGCGGTAGGTGATTTCTATGAACATATTTTTATAATAGTCCTCATATACCTTGTATGTTATTTTTGCCTTCAACTAGGCAACATAAAATGACAATTTGCGAAGGTTTCACATTTTTTGAATTTCTGAGGACAGTTTCAAAATTTTACCGAGATATGTTGTGCAGTTATGCTTGGGCTCCTGTCTATGTGCCTGGTCTTACTAATCTCTTGTCGGGTCTCCAAAGAATTGTCATGTTTTGTACCTGGAAATGATTTTTTGGAAAATTCCCGAGATAGCTACGAGGTAGCTCCTGGCTAATTTTACTCCCCTCCTGCTAGACGGGCGGAAACTTGTTTATGTCACGGGGGTTTGCCAAGAGGTTCTAGCTGAAGCCAATTTGTGAATTAGCCACTAGATTCCCTCTAGTATTTATAAAAAAATGGCTTGATGCATTTTTACATCACACCCTCGATGGTTGCTTCACGTAGTAAGCCCTTTCCGGCACCGAGAAAATGGAAAATGGATTTTCCACACAGAGAGTGTGAAAATTTCATGAAGAAACATTGTTTGCCATCACAAGATACCCATCTGTGCGGAATATGGGCGCAGAAAAGCAAACTATGCCATGTCTGTAATCATGAACTAGATCCTTGAAACCCTAAAACTTGGGCTGCCATTGGAGATCTACGATCTATAATTTTTCATACCGCACCTTGGTCGTACTTCACCTATACCAATATTTTGGCACACATCTACATAATAGTTTTTTTTGCCGATTTTTTGTTCAGTAATTGCTAAATTTCTTTAGAAGGTACCCATTGTAACTAGTTTCATATATAATTAATTGTTTTGAGCCACCCATCATGCAATAGACGGCCAGGATACACCATCCAATAATTTGGCCCAAATAGCGCGTTGAAATTTCGTGCCTAGGAATTAAATTCTACTGTGAGATAGTCGTGTCGAAATTTTCACAGATTGAATAGACGGTGCTGCCCTCTAGCCCACCACCACACATGATTCGCCTAGAGGTCATTTAGGTAATCGGTAAGAAACCCTCCTTATCCCCTCTCCAAAAGGGGACGAGATCCAGTTCTCTTCACCTCGTCGTCCTTCCCCTCCTTGACTCGCCGCCTTACACCCCTCCCCGACTCGCCGCCGTCCGCCCCTCCACCACGCACCGTCGTCCGCCTATTCCACTCGTTGCCGTCCGCCCGTCCTCACCATGATGTCGTTCGTGCCTCTAGTAGACAACTAGTAGTCCCTATAGCCCAAACCCTAGCTCGTCCTCACCTTGCCGGCCAGTTCTCCACCATGTAGTGTCAAGCTCAAAGGATTGAAACCTTGTCGTCAACCTCATTGACAAGATTTTTCACCTCTCCGTTCACCTCTCCTTTAAGGTCTCCTTACTCTCCATGCACTTTGCCGTCAAGGTCTGCCCACTCACCGCGCACCTCGCCGACAAGCTACACCCACTTGTCGTGCACTTCACCGACAAGTTACACCACCTCGCCGTGCACCTCGTCTACAAGGTCTGCCACCTCGCCGTCAAGGTCTTCCAACTATCCATGCACCTCACCATCAAGGTCTGCCCCCTCTCCTTCAAGGTCTCCCTACTCGCTGTCAAGATCTCCCTACTCATCGTGCACCTCGCTGTCCACCTAGTCTATAAGGTTTGCCACTTCGTCATCCATCTCGTCGACAAGGTCTGTTACCAAGGTCCGCTGACAAGCCTTCATGCCACGACTCAAGCTTTCTGCCAAGAAGAGCAGTAAGAAAAAGGCCCCACGGTCTAAAGACAAGGAAGCACTCATGTAGTTTTTCTACTGTTTTATGTATATGGTTATATTGTTTGTTTATTGGTTATATTGCTTGTTGCATACTGAGTTGCATTATCTTGTTTGTTGTATTATTTAGCAGCTGCTTGTTGCATACTGATAATTGTATGTGGTTATATTGCTTGTTGCATAGTGATGATTGTATATGGTTATATTGCTTGTTGCATACTAATAATTTTCCTACCCTACTTATTATTGCAACCAATTGGTGAATTTTCTAGACTATATTGTATTATGCTTATGATCAGTTTGCATGTGATAAAGGTTACATCATCTTGTTTGTTGCATTAGTTTGGCTGCTTCCTGACATGTCTTATGTTAAGAGTATAAGTTGTTCATAGTGTACTGTTTTACATAATGGTTCTATAGTACAATGAACACCATAGGATATATTTTGCTTAATTGCATATTTAATTGCATGATAGCTTGCTAGACCAGGTTACATTATCCTGTGTGTTGCATTAGTTTGACAGCATATGATCTTTGTTTACATTTCTCATGTTGTGACCTGTTAAATGATGAGTACTATATAACATAGGTTGGTATCGCACCCAGTTTCATGTTTCTAGATTAATTGGAGTTATTTATTCATATTAGAAACAAAAAATACTACCGATGGAATAAAGTCGGATGAAAACCATCATGATAAACCGTCCATGGATGGAATAACTTGGTATTAGGTTCTCTAGCCAGTGTTGTTGCATCGCCAACTGTATTATCCCCCAAAAAGAGCAGCTGAGACGGATCTGCACCTGTATGATCCTAAGTGTGAGGGAGATACCAGTGAAGGTGACCTATCAGGTGATGAAACACTAGTCACTAAGGAGACTGGCCTACAGGTAGTCCCCTTACCTGCTAGCTCACCATTTTTTCATGATTTCTCCACAACTAAGGTGTTGCCTACTCATCTTGTGTGGAATTGTTTTCTTACTGTTTTACCATATATTTTGTGCCTCTTTAGCTTCCCCAATTACTAGAGCTATAATTCCTGATGTTGGCCCAGTGGCTAAAGCTGCAGTTCCTAATCCCTACCAAGGCGAGAAGCCAGTAGCCGACAATCTACCACCTACCTAGGCTGAGAAGGCAGCTGCCCAAGACAAGAAACGAGCCGCCCAAGGTGAGCTGTTAGCTTCCCAACCTGAGTAGCACTCTTCCCAAGGCAAGCTGCCCACTTCCTACGACCTGCCCCAAAGTTGGCAGCCACCCCCCCCCAAAGCTAGCAGCCACATACCCATGGACAGCAGCTACCTCCGCAAAGCCAGTCGCCACATACCCAAGGCCTAGAACCACAACCCCACCCTGCCATCTGCTGGCACCTCCCAAAGCCAACCCGCCACCTCTCCAAATGATGCAGCCACCTTCCTAAGGCAAGTTGGCAGCTGCCCGACATGAACAACACTTCCCAAGGCAAGTTGTTCACTCCCTCCGACCTATTGGTATGTCGGTTCCACCTCCCCAAAGCCAGCCAAAGGCTCCACAAAGCCAGCAACAAGCTACCCAAAGCCCGCTGCCAAGTACCCAAAGCAAGCTTCCACATACCCATAGACGACAGGTTTCTCCCCCAATGCCATCCGCCACATACCAAAGGCCTAGAACCACCACCCCAATCCTGTCATCCGCTGGCACCTCCCAATGCCAACCTGCCACCTATCCAGATGAAGCAGCCACCTTCCCAAGGCATGAAGTCCCCATCCCGCTATCCACGACCATCTCCCAAAGGTGACTTGCAACCTCTCTAAAGCCAACAGCCAACTCCCAGCCATCTGCGGGCAACTTCCCAAAGCAACCTTGCAGTGTTCGAAACTGATTGGTAAGTTACCAAAGGATATGCGCCAGCTACCCAACATTTGTTTTCTCATTCTAACTGCGAGGAGTCGGGTACCTAATGTGAGGGTCAGGGGTCAGCTACCCAATATTATGGGTCAGATCCCAAAGATTGGGACTCTGATCCTACCCATGAAGATCCGCATCAAGACTAGACTAATTGGTCTCAACCTATAGGTAATGTGTTTAACAAATTGCTTGCTCTACAGCAATCCATTTAGTTGCTTCATATTACTGTGGAGAACTAAATCAAAACATTGTATTGTTGTAGATTATTATGGGTACAATCAGTCTCAACACACTAATCCACCTTGTTCTGAAGACAGGGAAACCCGACATTCTGAAGATATAGTTTCGCATGATGATAGTGAAGTGGATTTTAGGGGGAAACATGGGGAAGAGGATTTACAAGATGTCCAAAGGAGGGAGGCTTTCACTTACCATTCCTCCAGGAAGAACTAGACCAGCAGATTCGGACGTTGCTACCAAATTTGTCACTGAGTGTGTAGTAATAGTCAGGACTCGCATGCCTATATTCCCCCACTAGAAAGAGTACAAGGCGAGTGAGGATGTGAAAGTATAGTTCAGAGGCGCAGTTTCTGTATGTTCTGTAACTCACCTCTCCTTTGCCTTTCCATTTTTGTGTTCATGCTAATGCTGATGCTCCATGTTTTTCTTCAGCAAAATTTTGTCATGGACATAACTCTTGCTGACGTGAAGAAGGCATGCGACATTCATTTTATGAAGCATGCAAAAAATCAACGCCACCATATGAAGAAGAAGTATTTTGATAATTCCCCTCTAAACCAAGTTACAAGGAAATGTCCTGATGAAGTGAAACACATGACTGATGAGCAGTGGTGCAAGATTTTGGATACTTGGTCTGACCCCAGGAAACATGTCACATTGTGTTCACTCTTCTACTCTTACTATCTGGGTTTGAACTGTTTAACTAGAAATGCCTCTTATACAGCATGCTCTCTCTTTTCTGTGTAGAGTACTTGTTTACAAAACAAGAAAAACAGGGGGAACGTTTCGTACCCTGTTGCCATAGGTTCTCGTAGCTATGAGTTTGTGTGCAACGGCGAGGACAATGCCTTTGAACTCTTCGAAAAGATGCATCATAGCCAGAAAATGGCTACACTGACATTGTTAAGGATGCAATTGTAAGTCCTCTAGGATACTTTTCATGTTTGCAAAATCCAATTTCCTCTTCATCTCTGAAATGTATACAATGTGGTTGTAATTTGCATGCTCTTTTCCTAATGTCCAGTTCTATTCCACAAACTACATGCAGTCATTCAGAAGAAGATGTATCCATATGTTTTAGAAAATGGCATTGATGAAGAACAACTTTCTGGCACTAAGGCCATGCACTTTGCACTCTCCAAGAAAAACAAGAGAACGACAACATTCCTGAAGAACATCGTCCTCTATCCAAGTACTTCAAGACGAAGCAGGTCTGGCCTTGAAGCGGATCTGCATACTGAGAGAGCAGGAAGTGACAAACTGCGCTCTACCATAGTGGAGTTACAAAACGCCAAAGAAGCTATTGAGGTAGACAAACTGCATTATCTTCAAGACATGAAAGACATGAGGAACAAGCAAGAAGATTTGCATACTAACAAGGCCATTCAACTCACTTGCTTCAGCAAGTGTTGTCTTAGATGGCTCAGCAGAAGCAGTAGCAACAGCAGTAGCTTCATCTTTAGTTGTTGCAAGGTAAGTGATGTGGTTGAAAATTGAGTTTTTGGCGAGGGTAATCTGTGTTGAGCAAGGAATGTTAAGTGGTGTGGAAAAAATTGTGAGGATTTTTAGGCAGGTAAACTTGTGAAGTGGTGGTTAAAACTTGACATTTTGTGGTCAGGGAATGTTAACTAGTGTGGAAACTTGTGAGGCTTTTGGATTTTGCAACTGCTGATGAAATTTATGAGCTAACTTGTCCTGAAATTTCTTGTCAAATTATGTCATTTGATGCATATGTAGTGAAATGGGCTAAAAAAGATTAGGGCTAGTAGAATTTTACACGTAACCATTACGCGCACAAATGGCCCCTCACTCCAGCTCGCATCCACGACGACAATGAATTCGTCTCGTAAGTACATGACGGAACATATCCATCACAGATAAATACACACATGGACAGCTTTCATTGGCCAGCGACCTAGCCGAAAACAGAAATTTCATTGCCAACGATGACATCATCATGCAGAGTTCATCATGGTTAGGATATATGTCTCCCTTTCTGATTAGCCCACACGACGTCGTCCAATTAATCCACTTGTCAGAAGGACGGAGACAGATGGCAACGAAAATAAATTCGTCACAGCCTTGATGACGTCAGGAACGATATTGATGATGTCAGGAACAGGATGTATGACATCATGGATGCTCCAAGAACGGAAACAAGTCGCGACGAAAAGAAAACGTCAGGACGATGATGACATCATTGACGACCAACACGACGTCAGTTGGCCTCTCTAACAACTGCCAGCGGTGCTGTTAGCTACATGGTGCCGACCATGACGGAAAAAAACGTCACGACCGGTTGGGCCTAGGCAGGGCCGGTCCTTATTGATCGCGACAAAAATTAAGGACGTCAAGGATGGCTGTGAAGTTTCCATACGGAAAGAATATCGCGCGTCAGATTATGACGTGAGGTTCATGACCTTTTTTCGTTGCAAAATTCACCATGGATGTTGATCTACAATGTTTTGCCACTGATCCACGACGATATTAGATCTTCATGGACCGTCCAGATTCTTGTAGGGTTTCCTTTCTTTCCCGGTACGCCTCCTCGGTGCCTCTACTTCCTCCTCCTACGAGCCCAATTATTCTTGATTCGATGTTGTCTTCTCCTGCGACTTCTTCTCCCCCTTCCTCACCTTCTTCCTCGTCGCATGATTCCCCACCTTCATCTCTGATGGCTCCCCCGTCTTCACCTTCTCTAGAGACTCCTCTACATCCTACTTATCCTTTCTATTACACTCGTCGTCCTCGTGTTGTGGATGACTCTTCTAATGTGCCATCTACTTATGGTGTGTTGTCTTAGCCGACTTATGACCTTTGTATTTCTAATGGTTATTCTCCTGACTATTTTGGTCTTTCTGCTATCCTCGAGTCGACTACTTAACAAGATGGAGTTGCTCACCCTGAGTGGTAGCTTGCAATGGCCGGGGAGATTGCTGCACTTGACCGCACTAGAACGTGGGATTTGTTTTTTCCCCTCCACATGTTCGCACCATCATGTGCAAGTATATATAAGGTTAAGACTCACTCTGATGGTTCTCTTGAGCTACAATCATGCCTTGTAGCTCGTGGCTTCTAGCAGGAGTAGGGTCGCGACTACAATGAGCCTTTCGTCCCTATGGCTCACATGACCACTCTTCACACTCTTCTTGTTGTGGCCTCTGTTCGCCACTGGTTTGTGTCTCATATTGATGTGTAGAATGCCTTCCTCAATGGTGAACTACTCGAGGAGATTTACATGCAGCCACCTCCACTGTCTCTGTTCCTGATGGTATGGTATGCCATCTCTGACGCTCCTTCTATGGCCTTAAGCAAGCTCCTCTCTCCTGGTTTGAGTGTTTCGCCTCCGTTGTCACTGCCATTGGTTTCTCGCCAAGCTCCCATGATCGTATGTTGTTTCTCCACACTTATCCTCATGGCTAGAATCTTCTTCTCTATGTTGATGACATGATCATCACTGGTGAAAACTCTGAGTACATTTCATTTGTCAAGGCTCATCTCTATGAGTTGTTCCTTATTACTGATCTTGGTCCTCTTTTCTACTTTCTTAGGATGGAGGTTTCTTCTACCCCCGATGGCTTCTATATCTCTCAATAAAATCACATCCAAGATCTGCTTGCTCGTGTTGCTCTTAGTGATGAGCACACCGTTGAGACTCTTATGGAGCTTAGTGTTCACCTTCATGCTTCTAATGGTGATCCCTTGCCCGAACCATCACATTACTGCCATATGGTTGGGATCCTTGTCTATCTTACTATCACTCGTCTAGATATCTCCTACATGGTCCATATTCTAAGTAAATTCGTTTCTTCTCCCACATTGGTTCACTATAGCCACCTTCTTCATGTCCTATGATATCTTCGTGGCACAACCACTCACTGTATTTTCTTTCCTCGCTCTAGCTTCCTTCAACTCTAGGCCTATTGCGATGCTACGTGGGTGAGTGATCCATCATATCATTGTTTGATGTCTGCTTACTATGTGTTTACTGGTGGTTCCCTCATTGCATGGAAGATGAAGAATAGAATATGGTTTACCGCTCGAGTGTAGAGGATGAGTTGCGAGCCATGGCTCTATTGACTGGCGAGGTGACTTGGTTATGGTGGATACTGGAGGATCTTGGCATCCCTGTCCCTACAACGATCCCTCTTTTGTTAGAAAACGTAAGTGCTATTAGCATTGCACGTGACCTAGTGAAGCATGAGCTCACCAAGTGTAATCCCCTACACCCTACTCTCTAAATCACAAGCTGGTATAACCCAAAAGTTGATACGGTGTACTACTGAGGAGGCCCAAGGGCCACCCACGTGCAGACCCCGTTTGAGAGGAACGGGGCACGGTACCGGCCAACCACCCTACCCACTTCTCGTGGTTATAGCTTCAAGTGCAGGAGACGTAGTGATACGTCCAAAACGTATCTACTTTCCCGAACACTTTTGCTATTGTTTCTCCTCTAAACTTGTGTGATTTAGATACAACTAACACGGACTAGCATTGTTTTCAGAAGAATTACCTTGGTGTCTAGTTTTTGTGGAGAAAATCAACTATCAGGAAAAATCCCGGAAAATATGCCAAAAATCCTATTTCACCAGAAGATCCACGGAGCCAGAGTACAAGACGGAGTGGAGGCCTGGGGGGCCCACACCCTTGCCAGGCGCGGGCCAGGCCTGGTCGCGCCTAAGGGGGGGCGGCCACCCCAGACACCCCCTCGGGCTCCCTCTTCGTCTATAACTTACCCCTTGACCTAAAAATTGAGGGGGGGTTCGACATTTTTCCAGAAAGAGTTCCGATGCGCCGACACCACCAGAAACCAAGAATCAGATCCAGAAACTCCGTTCTGGCACCCTGCCGGGACGGGGAATTTGGGGAGGATCATCGTCATCACCAACGCCTCTCCATCAGCCATCAATGTTTCCCTCATCCATGAGTGAGTAATCCCCCGCTATAGGCTATGGAAATTATAGGGATTGGATGAGTTCTATCATATAATCGGATAAGATTGTTAGGGAATAGTGCCTAGTATCTCTATTAGTGCTATTTGACTTTGTTGCAACTTGTTGTGCTTAATGCTTGTCACTAGGGCCCGAGTGCCATGATCTCATATCTAAACTTATTATTCAATCATTATGATAGTATTGTTTGTGATCTTATCTGCAAGTTGTGTACACATATCATTGTCCGGATCCAAAGGCCTCGAAGTGACAGAAATTGGGACAACCGGAGGGGATGGATGTGGTGTGAGGATCACATGTGTTCATGGAGTGTTAATGCTTTGCTCCGGTGCTCTATTAAAAGTAGAACTTTCCAGTAGTTCCCTAGAGGCCCCGCTGCCACGGGCTGGCAGGACAAAAGATGTTGTGCAAGTTCTCATTGCGAGCACACGTGACTATATATGGAGCACATGCCTATGATTGTTTAGTCCTTGGATGCTTATTCTTATTTATCTACAATGCCCTAGATCTTGAAGTTACATGTTTAGACTCGTCCATGCAACGCCCGTCCATCCATACCTATGCCTACCGCACTCATATCCTATTGTTTGCTGCTACTGTTACTATTGCTCCTATTTCACTGCTGTTGTTGCTTTGTTGTTGCAACTACAACTTGTTGCTACTGATAAAATTCTATGAGCAAGAACTATTTCTAGGTGCAGCTGAATTGACAACTTAGTTGTTAAGGCTTGCAAGTATTCTTTGGCTCTCCTTGTGTCAAATCAATAAATTGGGTAATACTACCCGCGAAGACTGCTGCGATCCCCTATACTTGTGGGTCATCAAGACTATTTTCTGGCGCTGTTTCCGGAAAGCATAGATTTATTTGTAAGTTCACTTGGATCTATTATTGTTCACCGCTACTCCTTTCATCATGGGGAAGTATTGTGATGGAAAGTTTCCTATTTTACCATCCACTACAAGAAGAGGTACAGTCCTAAACACCTCTGTTGCTCTTGATTCATCGTCTATTATAAGTAAGCTTGTTACACCACCACCACATACTCATTCTACACACACTGCTACTACTGCTGAATCTAAAACTGCTTTTGATGCTCATGATGTTACTTCTACTGTGCTTGATGCTAGTGGTTCATTAGATCCTTTCCTAGATGCTACTACGGCTAGTCTAGGAAATACTGAAACTCCTAGTGAAGACACTGTTACACCTGTTAGCTCACCTGAGTCTAGAGAGAGTTATGATATCAATGATGGTTACATTCAGTTTACTAATGAATTATTTGAAGAGTGCCGAAACACACATGGTACTAGTGTTATTAAGAGTCTCCTTGCAACACGTACTATTATTCCTAAACTGTTCTCTGATCCTAAGTTTGCCACCTCTCCCATAGATATAAAAGATAAAGATTATCATTTATCTCTTGATTTATCCTATTTAGACATTGTTGAGAAAGAACCTTTTTGTGGGACTGAAAATGAGAGTGTTGTAGCTCATATGAATGAGCTTTCCACTATGAGTTCTTTATTCTCTGATGATTTTAAGATGTGCAAGTACTTTGTTACTAAGATGTTCCCTTTTTCACTAAAAGGATAAGCTAAGGCTTGGTTTAATAGATTGCCTCATGGTTCCATTGATAGCCCTGATTGCTTGATTGCTTCTTTCTTCTAGAAATATTTTCCTCCCAGTGCTAGACATGCTGCTTTGCAGAGACTTTTTGATTTTAAACAGGGAGAAGAAGAGAAATTGCCTGAGTCATGGACAAGGTTCTGTGTCTTGATTCATGCACATCCTGGATGTCCATTGCCTAAGAATGAGCTTCTTGATATTTATTATAATGGACTAACTGATGATTCTAGGACATACCTAGATAGCTTTGCTGATTGTGTTTTCAGGAAAAGATCTCCTACAGATGCTTAAGAATTAATAGCTAAGATAAGCAAGAATTATGATGATTGGACTTCAACTGAGCTAAATACACCTGAGCCTATTACTCCTGAACATGTTTTTCCTGAACCGGATCCAATACCAACACCAAAGAAGAGGGGAGTAATTGCATTAAATGATGAAGTGATGAAGGAAGCTAAGAAGTTTCTAAAGGATAAAGGTATTAGAGCTGAAGATGTGAAGAATCTACCTCTTATAGAAGAATTATGTAAGCCAATTCCCCACTCATCTACTATTGAGGTACACTCTCTCCACTTTGATGAAGGTGATATTTCCTATGGTAAGCCTCCTGATCAATGTCTAGAGGAACTTGACACATTTATTGTTAAATAGGTAATTTTAATAAACAAGTTCAGAATTATTTACTAGAAAACTCTAGAGATATTAAAGAGTTGAAAGATTTTGTGGAAAGAACTTCTAATGATATTAAAATTCTTTGTAAACACTTTCAAATGGTTCAAACCCAACTTGATCAACTTGCTAAGGTACAAAAGGATATGCTAGTGAATGCCTCGGGAGATAAACATGCTTATGGAATTAGAACTAGGAGTGGTATAGCTACTCAAGATCCCTTATATCCTGAAGGACACCCTAAAAGAATTGAGCAGGATTCTCAACAAGGTGAAAGTAGTGGTAGTCCTCGTAAGAGAAAGAAAAAGAAACACAAAATAGTTGAGGAACCACTTGAACCTGCTGTAGATCCTAATAGTATATTTGTCTCTGATGCTGAAACTAAGAGTGGTAATGATAAAAATGATGCTCCTCATAAGGAGGAAGTTGAAGAAGAACCTGAGAAGCACACTAAGAATACTAGGTACACTAAGGAAGATTTTATTGCTAAGAAACATGGTAGTGAGAGAGAACCTTAGGTGCATAAACCTATGCCTTATCCAGGTAAGAAACACAAGTCAAAGGAGGAAGAACACTACAACAAGTTTTGTGAGTGGATGAAGCCTTTATTTTTGCAAATTCCTTTGACTGATGCTATTAAGTTTCCTCCTTATTCAAAGTATATGAAGGATATTGTCTCTAATAAAAGTAAGATTCCTAATGAGGAGAATTCTACTTTGCTTGCTAATTATTACTTCAATGGTAAGGTTCCAAAGAAACTTGGTGATCCAGGTATACCAACTATTCCTTGCTCTATTAAGAATAATTATGTTAGAACTGCTTTATGTGATTTGGGAGCTGGAGTTAGTGTTATGCCTTTTTATCTCTACAAGAGACTCCAGCTACAAAAGTTGATACCAACTGATATATCTTTGCAAATGTATGATAAGTAAACTACTATTCATGTTTGTATATGTGAGGATGTTCTTATTCAAGTGGCTCATAATTGCCTGGTTTTAACTGATTTTGTTGTGCTTGAAATGACTGAAGATGATAATATGTCTATTATTCTTGGGAGACCTTTTCTTAATACTGTAGGTGCTGTCATCAATTGTAATCAAGGAAAAGTAACATTCAATATTAATGACAAAGAACATACTGTCTATTTCCCGAAGAAGGTTGCTAAAATCTATTTCCTGAATTCCATTGAAAATATTGAGAGCATCAAGGTTGGAGAAATTTATTGTCCCATTCCACAAGAAAATTTTGAAACTATCATGATTTGGACCATTGCTATCAAGTATGAGGTAACATAATCACCTTATGGAATACAAAGTTTTTTTTCATATAATATTGATTTGGTAACAATATTTGATCAACCTTGTTAACAAAAGGATTTTAATGAACAAAATAACGTTTTCACTGTGGTTATACTTGCTCTCCTTCCTAGTCTTTGCCTTTTCTTTTGCTAGATTTGGTTTTGTTAGTTGGTTGCTTGTTAGAGTATCTTAGAACTTCTGTAGTTTGTTTTTTGGTTTGCTTTTTCTTCTTCTAAAAAAACTGTTTCTTCGAGAAAATCAATTTTCATAACCCAAAAATTGGCCAAAAATAAAGTTTCCCGAAAAATCCCAGAAAATTCAAAATAAATTTTTCCTCGAAAAAAGGGGCAGAGGGACACTTGGAGTGACCCAAGGGGCCACCCCAGGCCACCACACCCCTGGTGGGCGTGGGAACCCCCTAGGTGGCACCTGGGTGGGGTGTGTCCCACCTGGGGCCCTCCAAGGTGCCTCCTCCTAGCCATCTTATTTCTCTCTCCCTAAAAACACCGGAAAACTTTCTCAAGCCCGAGTTTCCACTATTCTTGCTCGTGAATTTCGATCTCCTTACTCAGCCCATCTTTATTGCTGATTTTTGGAGGGATTGCTCCTTGGTATGTGCCTCCTCCGCTTGTCCAATTAGATTTGTGATTGGTAGATTGTATCTTGAGTATTTTTATGCTATAGGTGATAGGTTGTGTGATCTTGCATGCTTTCTCTATGCTTATATATTTCATTTTGATGCATGTGTATCCCTCTACCGAGTTCCTATAGTAGTTTCTCATCATTTATCAACTTGGAAATCACTTGGTTTGATGTTTGTATAAAAAATTCAAAAAAAAGAGGTCATGGACAACCACACATTCGGTGAAATATTTGAGAGTGATGCACCTAGGAGGGCAAGGCCTTCAAGATTCCTCCCGAGCTAGGCCCTCATACATTGAGGATCTCATTACACTGTGATTTGGCGACGCGGGAGGTGAGGGGGATGCTCACCCTTACACCTTTCCTTGCCTAACCTATTTGCGGGATGCTAGGATTCTTGATGATTTTATGACCTTGGTTCGGAGGGTTGGACTAACAAGATATATGCCGGATGAGAGCGTGCAATATGCAACGCTCACTAAAACATTTGTGGAGAGCTTTTCTTTTACTAACAGCTTGTTCAAGCCAGATGTGTCTTTCAAAATGTATAGCAGGCCTTACACCATGACTTTGAAGAAATTTTGTGAGGCCCTGGGACTTGGTACAGCTAGGTCAGCGAAGAAGATTCTAGCTCAACCCGCTGATTTGTTGGATCTCTACCGCGGGATAACGAATGATGATGATCGTATAGCCCAATGGGGAAAGATAAGAAATATTCAACTTCCAGCCATCAGGTACTTTGCTTACTATCTTGCCACTAGTGTTCTTGGTAGGGAGAACACTAGTAATATTTCCAACTATCATTTGGCCTTCATAGCTACTGCGCTCAACAATGAAACTAAGTACAATCTTGGTTCTCTCATTCCTCGTCGCTTAGCTGCTAAGGAACCCATTTATGGGGGAATTATTACTGCACATGTTGTTGCTGCCTTGGACCTTGCTGTTGATCCAAATGATACAGTTTTGACTCCTCAGAGGCTTGATCTTTCTTCCATGAAGGCGCATCACTTTGTCACTGCTGGCTCTACCCTTGAGAGCTTGGTTTATAGAATGTTGTTTATTGACGGGGAAGAGAGAGAGAGAGATCCCTCTCCCCCAAACCACTTTGTTCATTATTTCCCAGGGACCTTTGTCGCGCTCCAAGGAGGAGATGGATGACAAGATGCGCATTCTTGGTATCCATGGACACTATCAGGGGGACGCGCCCTCATACGACCCCTATGTGTACTACACAGGTGAGTCCTCGAGTTCATACCAGGACGAAGGGGCCTCCTCATCGTACTACGGAGGTGCACCTTCTGGGCACCATGGAGTTGAGCCCCACTTAGGCCAAAAGCCTAATCTTGGGGGGAGGTATACCGACATCACACTCATCTATATATCATGTTCGGTTGGTTCTTTGTATATCCATTGTTTCGCTTTCTTTTTGGTTTTTGTTTCTACTTTCTCAAAACACAAAAATACCAAAAATATTTTCATTGTTTCTCTTGGTTTGTTTCTTTGCTTTTTAGCTTTGGTTTTCCTTAAAGAAAAATCCAAAAAGATTTTGCTTTGCTTGGTTTGTTTTTGCTTTGTTTGTCGTGCTTTTAAAAAATCGAAAACACCAAAAATATTTGTTGTTCTTCTTTGGTTTTGTGAGTTCTTTGCAGGGTCCAGCCGTCCTCAGCGGATTTTGGTTTCATGTTATTATTCAAGTCACACAAGTGAAGGGCAATAATTAAGATTAAGACAACTTGAGGTGTGGTAAGAGGCTGGTAACGAAATCTATTTGTTTTCATTTTTGTACATATACTCATCATTGTGAGCATGCTTAGTTTGTTCATGTAAGGAGTATGTTACTGATGGATGCTTAGTAGTTCTTGCTTGTCTGTGATTAGTTCCATCTTGCTAATAGTTTGTAGCATGTCATATGAATGTTTGCTTCCTTTTTTTATTCATATTTTGGTATGAAATTGTGGTATCCTCCTCTGAAAGTTTCATGTGAATCGACTTGGCACATGCTCGTGCATGCATATGACTAAAGAATAGTCAGTAAGCCTCGATGATTTATTTTGCCTCAGAGTTCTTGTATCACTTTCATGCCATAATTAGTCTTGTTTTGTTGCAAGCATGTTTATGACGGTTATTGCTCTCTCGTTTGTCACTCCCTGTCTATTACTAGCCTTCACATGCACTGAGTATGAGCTCTACTTGTGCTTCCAACTCACCAAAACCAATATTGCCAATAGTGTCCACCATACCTACCTATTAGCATCAATTTCTATTTCAGTGCATATTCTATATGCCTTGTTTTCTTCCAAATAAAATGCTTGACTGCTTTGAGAAAGTTAGTTAGTAAAGCTCTCACGAACTTGATGGCACTCTTGTACTTAATAATCCTGAACCATTGTGACATGTCCATGAAAGTTATATGCTTGCAAATTATAGGCTGGGAGTTAGCAGAACCATGCTATCACGGGGAACGCTTTCAACACTTATGGATACATATCCAGTTGATACCTTGCTCTTTTGTGTGCGGATGTCGTCTGTGTGAAATAAAAGGGGAGGCTGTGAGTTCATGGAGTATATATATGTGTTAGAGAAACGCCTAGGCCGCTAGCCTAAGCCATGTCTAATCATGGTGGAAAGTTGCAGCATCACCATAATGAGCATTCTGTGAAGCATCCTCAATAAAAAGATATGCACATAGTAAATAAAAAGATCACTAAGATGCTCATTGTTTGTTTGCCTTGTCATTTTGATCACGGGATAGCTCATGTATCATGTGCAAGGGGTACCCCGTTGGCGGTTCTCTATGATATGCATGTATGTATAATGACAAGAACTTGCAGGTAACCAAAGTTGAGTAGCATGCGGAGCGGCCCTCGTACTCAAGGGACATGGGATTTCCAGTTTATGGTTTGTCAAGCATATAACTCAGATTGGACCTCACTTTCACCTTAATCATCTAAAGATGCCTATGATAGGGGCAATGAGAGCTAAAAGCTAATGAGTACCTTCCTTTCAGCATTAGGAAGCCTTACAAACTTTTCAAAACCTTTTCACTTCCTTGTTGAGTCACCACTTATTCTATGAGCACCTTCTTGAGAGCATAGTTGTCATTCTTGTGTTTGTTCCAAAACTTGGTTAATTATGTCATGACTTTGATGCTTGTATCTCTGATTTTTTACTTCTAGTCTTCACTTGAACTTCAGAGGTGCCTTGGCATTTATATTGTGCTCTACAAACAAAGGAAAGCGAGATACCACTCTATCATGCCTTTTTATGAACATTGCAATGTTTCTTATGTTTATGTTTCATGCTACTTATTATTATTGAGTTGAAATCTCTTCATATCCTGCATTGACTATTCAGTAGACTTAGTTGCTTACTTCTTATTATGAATAGTTTAAGTATCTACTCCTGTGCTGAGAATATATACATCATATGAAGCAAATGGGTTCGTGAAAGTTCTTTTATCGCACTCAGTTTTCAACAGAATTTCTTGAGGAGAAGCAATAAACTAAGATTGGGGGGAGTTGATACGTTCAAAATGTATCTACTTTCCCGAACACTTTTGCTATTGTTTCTCCTCTGAACTTGTGTGATTTGGATACAACTAACATGGACTGACGCTATTTTCAGCAGAATTACCTTGGTGTCTAGTTTTTGTGCAGAAAATCAACTATCATGAAAAATCCCGAAAAATATGCCAAAAATCCTATTTCACCAGAAGATCCACGGAGTCAGAGTACGATATGGAGTGGAGGCATGGGGGGCCCACAACCCTGCCAGGCGCGGGCCAGGCTTGGCTACGCCTAGGGGGTGCGGCCACCCCAGGCACCCCCTTGGGCTCCCTCTTCGCCTATAAGTTACCCCTTGACCTAAAAACTGAGGGGGGTTCGACGTTTTTTAGACAGAGTTCCGCTGCGCTGCCACCACCAAAAACCAAGATTCGGATCCAGAAACTCCGTTCTGGCACCCTGCCGGGGCGGATAATTTGGGGAGGATCATCGCCATCGTCATCACCAACGCCTCTCGATCAACCATCAACGTTTCCCTCATCCATGAGTAAGTAATTCCCCGCTTTAGGCTATGTGGATGGTAGGGATTGGATGAGTTCTATCACGTAATCGAATAAGATTGTAAGGGCATAGTGCCTAGTATCTCTATTAGTGCAATTTGACTTTGTTGCAACTTGTTGTGCTTAATGCTTGTCACTAGGGCCCGAGTGCCATGATCTCAGATCTGAACTTATTATTGAATCATTATGATAGTATTGTTTGTGATCTTATCTGCAAGTTGTGTACACATATCATTGTCCGGATCCAAAGGGCCCGAAATGACAGAAATTGGGACAACCGGAGGGGATGGATGTGGTGTGAGTATCAGATGTGTTCACGGACTGTTAATGCATTGATTCTGTGCTCTATTAAAAGGAGCACCTTAATTGCCAGTAGTTCCCTAGAGGCCCCACTGCCACGGGCTGGCAGGACAAAAGATGTTGTGCGAGTTCTCATTGCGAGCACGCATGACTATATATGAAGCACATTCCTATGATTGTTTAGTACTTGTATTCTTATTCTTATTTATCTGTAATGCCCTAAATCTTGAAGTTACATGTTTAGACTCGTCCATGATACACCCGTCCATCCATCCCTATGCCTACCGCACTATTATCCTACTGTTTGCTGCTATTGTTACTATTGCTCCCGTTTCACTGCTGCTGTTACTTTGTTGTTGCTACTACAAACTATTGGTACTAATAAACTTCTGTGAGCAAGAACTATTTCCAGGTGCATCTGAATTGACAACTTAATTGTTAAGGCTTGCAAGTATTCTTTTGCCCCCCGTGTGTCGAATCAATAAATTGGGTAATACTACCCGCGAAGACTGTTGCGATCCCCTATACTTGTGGGTCATCACGTAGCCGGCTAGACAACGAGTCAAGAATACTCAAATGAGTATGTATGCCTACGACATATAAGAGTACATCAGAGCCAAACCATCTAAAAGAAATATAAATATTCAACACCATACGGCAACATCCAAATATCCTATGTAGATATAATATTTTAGGATACATTCTCATACATCACACATCAAAGTATCAAGCGGAAGCGGAAAACAAGATCCGAGTACGGATAAGAGGGAAATTGGCATAAGATGCCCTGAAAATAAGCACAACCCGCCCACATGATCTCAAGATCTCCAATTCCCGGAATCTCTACACCTGATGATCGATTCCACCTTTGTCGATTTGTTTGATCCAGTACTCTTCTTGCGGATATAGCTATCCATCTGGACCAATATTTTATCGTGTGAGACCCTAAGGGAATCAGCAAGTATTTACGCATCTAAAGGGAACAAACTAAGGGTGACGCAATTGCAATGAAAATATATCCTAGCAGTTCTATAGAGACACGCTACAACATCCACCTAACCAATGATAGACGGACACTCGTTAAATAAAAAATAGTTAATTAACCAACAAATATATATCAGCAAAAGTAAACATCACTCGCCCACCACCCCATTCCCGAACAAGAAGGCGGAAGAACATCCCATCCGTAGGCAATTTTATTAATCGTTCCATGAATATTGTACTATTAATAGTCAAGTTTAAGTCATATTAAAAGCGATACTTTAGTTATGCTTGTCTATGATCAAGAAACTATGCTCCAAGTCGTCCATAACCGTGGACACGGCTTTCAAAAAGATTTACCCTGCAGGGGTGCACACATAACAACACATGCATGATCAACCTCGGAAAAACCAAATGAAAACCCAACGAGGAATCACGACAAAGCATTCGCAAGATTCACAGATGATTTCAGGGGCCACCCCACTAAGCACTATGCAACGAAGTTGGTTGGCTCCAAGACGGACCCAGGGTTTGTGTCGATGGCTAAAAACGACTGGGAACCCGAAAGTGTGATTGGGCTTGTCGATACCGCGTAAACGTAGCACAGGTCCTAAACAGTAAAATAGTAAACACTCTTCGAGCAATAGTAGTAAATAAAGCAGTAGCATGGCATAAGTACAGGATAGTAATAACGCCCCGAACTAGTTTGTGGCCCCAAGAAATAAATGTGAATCAAGCTAACACTAAAGGGGATTCATGGTCCCACATGTGGATACTGCGATAGTCAAGGAACAGGTATCAATTACTCGGGGTCCTACAGGACACAAGTGAGCATAAATAACCAAATAGCAGATATTGGCCACCGTTGCATCTTTTATTAGATATCCCATTACTACTCAATTCAGTTTTTTAGGTACCTCATTACTCAAAGACACTCACAACCTCTACACATGCTATTCTACGACTCACATGGCCCAAACAAATCATGTAGTAATGGCTCATAGGATTGAGCAAACAAGCTTCGGTGGGGTTTAAAAGTAAGGCTATGAAGTACATGGGATTGCAATTTAATTCGTGACGCGATTATGATGCAAGAATAAGACAGATGCAATAGGTATTATATGTAGCACAAGCATGGGGAATTGCTTGCCAAGAAGCTCAGTTGAAGAGTAAGAGGGATCCGGGTAATACTACTATGGCTCCTGATATTCTCCTTGCTCAGCGTCTATCCGGATAAGAACCAAACACACAAGGAGCCGAAATAAATACATTGCATAATCATATAAATCATATTAAACAAGAAAACAAGGTATTCCATGATAGAATTATGCAAATTTTACATGGTATAACATAGCATGGCATGGGTGATGTGTGGGGTAGAAGAATAAATCATTTTATTAATTTTTTAGTCATGTTTTGCTTGTGTGAACCTTGCTGCACCTTTAATAATTATATGATGCATGCTTCACTTCATATCATGGAATGCATAGTTAGAACGGGCTCATCGCGCTGATCATTTTATACATATCATTTGTCAAATTCGGAGTTACGAAATAAAAATTATTCAATTTTTAAGAAATGACGTTTATTAGCAATTAAATTATTTCGAAATTTTAAATTGCTCAAATGATATTTTAAATAGCATAAACAGATTCCTCATATTTCTTTGATTCAAAAACATATATCATACTTAATATTTGGATTTACCAATTTAAAACAATTATTTAAATCATTTGTATTAGAAGTGGTCAAATGTTAATAGTTTAATTAGTTTGAATAAGTTTTGAAATGATTTAAGTTTATATATGAATTCATATAAAGAAATAGAACAAGTTTCATATTAAACTTCTAGTCAAATTTGAAACCCTGAAAATGTATTAACAGTTTAAATTTAAACAAAAATTTAAACCAGTTTCGATTTGAAATTGGGTCAGACTTGGGCTTTTGTCACATAGAGGAAATGACATGGCTTCTTCTAGGTGGGCTTGGTGGGGCTAGATAAGCGGCAGGGCCTCGCCTTCATCTTCCTCACGCTCACAGAGGCAAAGCTTGCACGGGCGAGTCGATGGAGCGGCCAGGCAGAGCTCCATGGGTTTGGCCAAGGTGTGGAAGGTGCGGAGCAGCGAGGCGTACGCGACAGAGCTAACAAACAGGTGCGGCACGCTACACAGAAGCAACACGCAACCGCGGAAGCAACGAGCGACAACGCACACAACGAGCATTCGACGAAACGAATAGACTATCTAGGAAGCGATTGAGAGCACGACCATGTCTAGGTGGGAGAGTGGCTCACTGCGGGTCTGGCTGCGAGGTTGAAGAACCTCGGGACGCCAGCAATCTGCGACGAGGCTCATGGTCTGGAACTAGGGTTTCTAGCTCGGGAACACCGTGTTCTACTTGCTCATGTGCTTCCCCTCCTCGATCTTGGTTACAGGCGCGGTGCCGGGCTCCTAATGATCTTCCTTGATGCCTCTGCTCCTCGCCTTATTATCTATAATGCCAGGGACAATCCCACACCCGAGGTGGAGGCTACGGTGGACGGTATCTCGCAAGGGATACGAGGAAAGGCTGGGCAGTGCTGGGCAGAGCCCTGGGGTGTACACTAGACGGTAAGGAGGCGCTAGGGTAGCTAGATAAGGCAGAGAGGGGGCAGCTGCACATGAGGCACGCTTTTGAAAAAAGACAGAGAGAGGGGCGATGGGTATCTAGGGTTTCTCTTCCTCTCTCTCTCTCTCTCTTCTCTTCTCCTGTAGCACACAGAGAGAGGGGATAGGGTCCAGGAAAGGTGTCTAGGTGGTTGGGTCCAACCAGACCAAAGAGGGGGGTGGGGCTTGGCTTGGTCTAGGGTTTAGAGGGGAGAGGGATGGGTTAGATCTAGCTATGGTTTGGTTTAGCCAAACCAAACAAAGAGAGAAGGGGATCGGGTAGGGATTAGCTAGGTATATATGTTGTTTGTATAGATAGGCAGATAGGTAGGTTTTAGTGTTTAAATGGTTTGTTTTATTTGAATTTGTTTTAAGAAAAAGCTACAAATAAACCTCACAAAATCACCAACTTCATAAGACCAAAGAAGGAACATGAAAGAGGGGAAGATAGATGACTAATTATATTGACCTATCTTGAGAGCATTCAAATAAAGTAGCCTCCTAAACCAAAAGAAAACAAGAGGGAGAATATGGTGGGAAAATATTACATGGGAATGTATGTGAAATATATAGGCCACATAATAATTGTGAAAACAACTAAGATCTAATATGGCCAAAATTCATCCATGCATGCATTCAAAAAGGAACAAAAAATGCTCAAGAATAGAAGCTTGCTAACCACATGATAATATGCACCACATGCACATATATGAATACATATGACCACTAGAGTGTATTTTGCCACTAGATCAACTTATAGCCAAAGAGCATCATACATGAGCATATAAGGGATAAAAATATATGTAAGATTGCAAGGGATAATTCTACACACATGCCATGCAAAGGTGGTCATGGGGCTCCACATAATTAATATTGTGAAAACAATAGAGATCATATATGGGAGCATGTAGATTTAGAATTGGATCCATCCTATTACATATGAGCTAGAAAAATTCCAAAGGAAATGCAAGGGACCATATATAGTTTGGATGGTGGAATAATAAGGCGGGGACAAAAAAAAGGTGGTCGACTCAAGAAAAGGTATGCGAACAACTCAACTTGGGCATAAAGAAATTTATCAAGAATAAAATACAATATATCAAGAGGCAAATAAAAGTGACACAATATATAATGCATATGGGATAAGAACCAAATAGAGGGGTTTTATATGATGCTCAAATGCAAGGTGGCATGGTGACATGAGCATGATATAATGATGATGCAAATGAATGACATGTAGGAAGTAGAATTTTATTATGATTGATGTAGCATTACAGATGTTTGACAGATGGGATGCTACAACTCTCCCCCACTAAAGAAGAATCTCACCCTGAGATTCTAGGATGAAGAAAAAGACTCAAACAAGGTAGGATACTCGAAACAGAGGTCATCCTCGTGCTCCCAAGTTGCTTCAACAATGGAATGGTGCGACCATTGCACCTTGTAGTATTTCATAGAATTGTTGTGAGTCTTTCATTCTGCGACTTCAGGAATTTTCACTGGGTTTTATTTATATGAAAGATCTTCTTGGAGGAAGATGAGCTCGTGATCCACGATCCCGCCAGGATCTTTAAAGCACTTCTTGAGCTTAGAGACGTGAAAGACATCGTGCACCTTGAGTTTTTCACGAAGCTCAAGTGCATAAGACACTTCTCCTCCTCTTGCATGAATTCTGCAGGGACCGATGTATCTTGGCGCAAGCTTTCCCTTGATGCCAAACAATGGGTGTCTCTCATGGGATTGACACGAAGGTAAACCAGAACACCAGGAACATACTCAATATCCACATGTTTCCTGTTATAGTTGCTTTTTTGTCGACTCTGGGCAACTTTCAAGTTCTCAAAAATGGTAAGAACCATTTCTTCTACTTAAGTGACAATGTCAGCGCCAAAGAAGTTCCTTTCACCTGCACTTGGCCAAACAATTTGAGTTCGGCACTTCAGGCCATAGAGAACCTCAAAGGGTGCCATCTTGAGACTTTTCTAGAAGCTATTGTTGTAGGAGAACTCATCACATGGTAGGCATTCCTCCCACTTCATGCCAAAGGAGATAACATAGGCATGAAGCATATATTCGAGGATTTTATTGATTCTTTCCACCTTTACTTGAGACTGAGGGTGATATGCCGTGATGAAATTGAGCTTAGTGCCCAAGCCTTGTTGGAAGATTTCCCAGAACTTGGAGGTAAAGATACTCCCACGATCCGAGCTGATTTGTAGAGGGACACCATAGAGCGAGATTATCCTGTTGATATAGAGCTCGACAAATTGACTAGCATAAATAGTCTCCTTGACCGGGAAGAAATGATCCACTTTGGAAAGCCTTTCAATGAAAACAAAGATAGCATTGTTGCCTTTCTGAGACCTTGGAAAGCCAGTGATGAAGTCCATCTCCACCTTCTCCCATTTCCATTATGGAGGCTTCAAAGATTGAAGAATACTAGATGGTTTTTGATGAACAACTTTCACTCTATGGCAGACATCGCACTTAGAGACATACTTGGCATAGTCATTTTTCATTCCTGGCTACCAGTACTATGTTTTCAGATCCATGTACATATTTGTGTTGCCGGAGTGGATGGAAAGGACATAATCATGAGCTTCTTTCAGGACCTCTTCCCTCAATCCTAGAAGTTTAGGAACAACCATCATGTGATCATAGAACAATGTGGCTTGATCATCGAGGTGGTATGCTTCATATTTGGATTCTAAGACTTTATTGCATACTCTTTATAGAAGGGATCCTCCAGTTGAGCAGAGCGGAACTTTTTTTCCAAGGATGGAGTAGCCACCAAAGTTGCAAGGTATCCTTTAGGAACAAGGCCGAGGATGAGCTAATCGAATTCCTCACACAGTTGGGGATCAAGCTTCTTCACCTTGAGATTATTCACATAAGCTTTACGACTCAAGGCATCAGCCATGACATTTGCTTTGCCTGGAGTGTAGTTGATCATGAGATCGAAGTCGTTGATTGTTTCAATCCATCTCCTTTGATGAAAGTTGAGATCCAGCTGAGTGAATATATATCTGAGGCTCTTGTGATCAGAAAAGATCTCACATTTGTTGCCCAGAAAGTACTGTATCCATATCTTCAAAGCAAATACAACTGCTACAAGATCCAAATCATGAGTAGGATAGTTGACTTCATGAGTTTTCAATTGATGAAAACCATATGCAATGACTTGCTTGTCTTGCATAAGAACGGCACCAAGCCCTTGGAGTGAAGCATCACACAAGATCTAAAAATGCTTCGATGTATCTGGAGGAACCAAGACATGTGTGGAAGTGAGCTTTTCCCTGAGAATTTCAAAGCTTGTTTGGCATGTCGGTGTCCAAAGGTATTTCTTCCTTTTCGTGAGGAGATCGGTAAGAGGCTTGGCTATCTTGGAGAAGTCTTGCACGAATCAATGACAATAACTCGCCAATCCAATGAAGCTGTGGACTTCTTTGACATTCTTCGGAGGGAGCCACTCCATAATTGTCCAAATAGTTTCTGAGTTGACATAAATGCCTTATATAGAAATGACAAGGCCTAGATAGGTGACTTTTGGAAGCCAGAACTCTCACTTGGAGAACTTTGCATACATGCGGTTCTCGTGAAGCTTGGTGAGGACACACCGGAGATGCTCTTCATTTTCTTATTTTGTATTGGAATAGACAAGAATATCATCAAGATAGACCACCACGAACTTGTCGAGATACTCCATTAAAACTAAGTTCATGAGCCTTGAGAATGTTGCACGAGCATTTGTGAGACCAAAGGACATGAACGTGTACTCATACATGCCATAGCGAGTTGTGGACGCCGTTTTGGGGATATCTTCTTTGCTAATCTTGATTTGATGATATCCACTACTCAAATCTAGCTTAAACAACACCACAGCTCCTGCTAGCTGATCAAAGAGATCGTTGATGCGAGGAAGAGGGTACTTGTTCTTGATTGTTTTTGAATTGAGAGCTCGGTAGTCAACGCAAATTCGATCAGTCTGATCCTTCTTCTTGACAAAAATTGTTGGGCTACCCTAGGAGGAAGTGTTGTGTTGGATAAAACCCAACTTCTCTTGTTCATCGATTTTCCTCTTGAGTTCCGCAATCTCATTAGGTCCCATTTTATAAGGTCGCTTGGAGATAGGAGCGGTTCCAGGTTACAGTTCAATCAAAAACTTGACCTCTCGGTTAGGAGGCATACCTGGTAGCTCTTCAGGAAATACATCCTGGAATTCATAGACCACCGGTACATTTTGGAGAGCGTCCATCACATCAACGTTCTGAACACCCAAAGAGTAGAGCTAGAGAGCGGGAGTTTTCCTTGGAGAATAGAAAATGTGGCCTTCAGGAATTTTCAAAGAGACATAGTAATCAGAACAATCGATCACGGCTCCATTTGCATTTAACAAGTACATTCCCAAGATGACATCAATATCTGAGTTGCCCAAGATAACCAACAAGGCCATAAAAGAATACCCACCAATTTGAACATGATTGCCATCACTGATTTTGGAAGCCCTCATACACATACCCAGGATTTACACCATTAACCGATGTGGCAGAGGATATATTGTTATCTCATTATAATTTGCAAACTTTTTTGACACAAATGAACGAGATGCACTAGTATCAAATAATACTCGTGCAGAGACTGAGTTCACAGGAAGCGTACCCAGCACAACTCCAGGTACATGTTCAGCTTGAACGAGATTGACATTGTTGACTCGGGTAATAGCTAACCTCGGCTTGGTGTTGATGTTGAGAGGTCGAGGAGCAGGTGCCCAAACCAAAGAAGTAGTCGAAGAAGGTCTTGGCGGGGGTGGAGGAAGAGACTTGTTGTTGTTCATTGGGAAATTGCACTGATGATTCCCAAAGTTTCCACAAGTGAAGCAGGCGGGACTCGGGCGTGGAGCAGAGTAACCACCAAACGGTGCCCTTGGGTAATTGTTGTTGTAGCCCCTAGTAGCGGTGTTGAAGGAGTTAGGTGGCCTTGGCGTGAATCCAGCAAGTCTTGGAGGAGAAGGAAGCGAGGGTGCGGTAGTAGGAACCCACACACGACGCTTGGAAGAAGCGGCCCTAGAAGAGGACCCATAACTGTAGCGCTTTGCTTCTTGGACTCTTCATAAGCTTGCTTGCTTGACTCCTATTGAAGAGCCACTTGTTGTAGCTTGAGCAATGAGCTTGAAGTAGTATGGGTGAGCGCATACTTGATTGAAGCTTTGAGACCTTGGTGGAACCTCTTTTGCCTTTTCTTGTCATCAGACACTTCGTCACTTCCATAACCAGAAAAATTGGTGAAGTTCTTTATGTATGTATTGACATTATCATTTTCCTGCTTCAGATTCAGAAACATTTCCTTCATCCTCTCCATCACAATTTTAGGCAGGTATTATTCCTTGAAAGCATCGGCGAATTGATCCCATGAAGGGTGAAATCCAAGCAGGCTTGATCTCACATAGCTCTCCCACCAAAGAGCAGCCTCTCCACGCAGTAGGTGAGTAGCGAACTTAACTTTGTCATGTGCAGCCACATCAGCGGTATCAGGTAGTTTTGTGGTCTCGCGGAGCCAATCATCCGCATCTAGAGTCTCGACATCCATCTCAAAGTGACAGGGTTGAACTTTAGAAAGTCCTTCATGTTTCCCCGCTGGGGAGGCGGATGAGGCGGAGAAAATTCATTCCTCCTGACACTTTCTTAAAATCTCAGTTGATTCTGCTGCAGTGTTCCCAGAGTAATTGCGATACTAATAAGGGCAGCACCCAACTCTGTAAAACCCGGTGCCTCTTCTTCGACATTGTGACATGGAGGAGACGGCGTCCTGTTTTAGATGAAAGATCTTACATTAGTACCATAATGGAGAATTTTAGTAATCTAGAATAGCACTAAAATGGAATTAACCATGATTAAAGGATACAATTTACTAAGATGATATTAAAAAATCAAGCAAATTTCATAGAACCTAGGAGATTGTTAACATAACGCGCATGACTGAAAAGGAGTGTGAAACACGAATCAACCAAAGAAACATTTCCGCAATTTTCGGCATTATAATCTTCCATTGAGCATAATAAAACTGCATTAATCCACCAATTCAATGTACAAGAGTGAATGCTAAGAGTAGTGGTATGGTCATGACTCCATCCCGCATTCAAAGCATTACCCCATACATGTATAGGAAAACTCGTGCAACCAAACTTTGAAAATAGTACCACTAAATGTGCAAACCCACTTAACAGATGGAGATTAGCAACTCCACATCACGTGAAAGCATACTTAAAGAGCAAACACTCCTAAATAGATCGCATTGGTAACAAAGAGTAAGACAGATCAGATCAGTTTACAAAGAGTCGGATAGATCGTGTCGGTTTACAAAAATCCTAACGGTATGGAATGTACCATAAATTGATAACCAAAAGGCAGATTACGATAACAAGTTGGATGCAACAGATAGACAAAAAGATTTGACACAAACACATCATGTGGTACTACGGAAACCCAGAACACGTGAATCATAGTTTGAATTTTTAGAAGAGGATTGATAAACGTTACACTTCCTTGCCAGAAAAGGGTGGGGGGAAGGGTAAGAAGAAAAATTTAAGCAGTCCTACTCTCATGTTTAGTTTTTTCCTAATATACATAACTACCAAAAATATTTTCTAGACTGACAATGACCATCTTGGCTGAGACCCTAAAGGGTGGAATGGCTCTAAATCACAAGCTGTTATAACCCAAAAGTAGATAAGGTGTCCTACCGAGGAGGCCCAAGGGCCACCCACGTGTTGGTCCCGTCTTAGCGGAAGAGGGCACGGTACCGGCCAACTACCCTACCCACTTCTCATGGTTATAGCTTCAAGTGCGAGAGACATAGCCGGCTGGACTGCGAGTCAAGCATAAACAAATTATTATGTATGCCAACTATATATAAGAGTACATCAGAGCCAAACTATCTAAAAGAAATAAAAATATTTAACACCATACGACAAGATCCAAATATCCTAGATAGAGATAATATTTTAGGATACATCCTCATACATCACACATCAAAGTATCAAGAGGAAATGGAAAACAAGATTCGAGTACGGATAAGAGGCAAATTTTCATAAGATGCCCTAAAAATAAGCATATCCCTCCCACATCATCTTAAGATATCCATGCCCTAGAATCTCTACACCTGATGATCGATGCCACCTTTGTCGGTCTCTTCGACCCAGTACCCTTCTTATGAATATACATGTCCATCTGAACCAATATTTTATCGTGTGAGACCCTAAGAGACTCAGCAAGTCTTTATGCATCTAAAGGAAACAACCTGATGGTGACACAATTGCAACGAAAATAAAACCTAGCAGTTCTATAGAGACTCGCTACAACATCTGCCTAACCAATGATAGACGGACGCTCGTTAAATAAACAGCAGTTAATTACCCAACATATATATATATATATATATATATATATCAGCATAAGTAAACATCACTTGCCCACCTCCCCGTTCCCGAATGATAAGGCAGAAGAACATCCCATCCATAGGCAACTTTATTAACCATTCCATGAATATTGTACTATTACTGGTCAAGTTTAAGTCATATCAAAAGCAGTACTTTGGTTATTCTTGTCTATGATGGAGAAACTGTGCTCCAAGTCGTCCATAACCACCGACACGGCTTTCATAAAGATTTACCCTGCAGAGGTGGACAAATAGTAACAAACGCACAATCAACCTTGGAAAAACCAAATAAAAATCCAACAAGGCATCATGACAAAGCATGCGCAAGATTCACAGATGATTTAAGGGGGGCACTCCACTAAGCACCCCGCAACTAAGTTGGCTGGCTCCGAGACAGACCCAAGGTCTTTGTCGATGGTTGTAAATGACTGGGAACCCGAAAGTGTGACTAGGCTTGTCGATACTGCATAAATGTAGCACAAGTCCTAAACAGTATAGTAGTAAACGATCCTCGGTCAATAGTAGTAAATAAAGTAGTAGCATGGCATAAGTATAGGTTAGTAATAACGCCCCAAACTAGTTTGTGGTCCCAAGAAATTAAATGTGACTCAAGCTAATACTAAGGGGATTCATGGTCCCATATGCGGATAGTGCAATATTCAAGGAACAGGTATCAAGTACTCGGGGTCCTATGGGACACAAGTGAGCATAAAGAACCAAATAGTAGATATAGCCCACTGGTGCCTCTTTCATTAGTTATATCATTACTACTCAATTCAGTTGTTGAGGTACATCATTATTCAAAGACACTCAAAAACCCTACACATGTAATTCTACGACTCACATGGCCCAAACAACTCTTGTAGTAATGGCTCATAGGATTGAGGGAACAAACATCGGTGTGGTTTAAAAGTAAGTTTATGCAGTACTTGGGATTTTCGTGACGTGATTATGCTGCAAGAATAAGACAGATGCAATAGGTACTATATGTAGTGCAAGCATGGGGAATTGCTTGCCTGGAAGCTTGGTTGAAGAGTAAGAGGGATCCGGGTAATACTCTTGTGGCTCCTAATATTCTCCTTGCTCGGTGTCTATCCGGATAAGAACCAAACACACAAGGGGTCAAAATAAATACATTGCACAATCATATAAATCATATGAAACAAGAAAACAAGGTATGCCATGATGGAATGAAGCACATTTTACATGGTATAACATAGCATGACATGGGTGAGGTGTGGGGTACAAGAATAAAATATTTTATTAATTTTTTAGTCATGTTTTGATTGCATGAACCTTGCTGCCCCTTTAATAATTATATGATTCATGCTTCAATTAATATCATGGAATGCATAGTTAGAATGGGTCTGCCATGCAAACCATTTTAGACTTATCATTTGTCGAATTCGGAGTTAC
The DNA here is from genome assembly GCA_910589765.1 of Avena atlantica. Taxonomy (NCBI): domain Eukaryota; kingdom Viridiplantae; phylum Streptophyta; class Magnoliopsida; order Poales; family Poaceae; genus Avena; species Avena atlantica. Next base: position 360,809,048 of record OU342739.1, read on the forward strand.
GAAATAAAAGTTATTCAATTATTAACAAATGGCATTTATTAGCAATTATATTATTTTGAAATTTTAAATTGCTCAAATGATATTTTCAATAGCATAAACATATTACTCATGTTTCTCTGATTCAAAAACATATGTCATACTTAATATTTGGATTTATCAATTGAAACAATTATTTAAATCATTTGTATTAGAAGTGGTCAAATGTTAATAATTTAATTAGTTTGAATAAGTTTTGAAAAGATATAAGTTTATAGATGAATTCATCTACAAAAATATAGCAAGTTTCATATTAAACTTTTAGTCAAATTTGAAACCATTCAAAAGTTATTAACAGTTTGAATTTAAACAGAAATCTAAACTAGTTTGGATTTGAAATTGGGTTAGGCTTGGGTTTTTGTCACACAGAGGAAACGAACTGCAGCAAATGATGTGCGGGCTCGGTCCTCCTATGGGGCCACGCGCGCACACGACACATGTGTGATTTGGACAGAAGGGGGACGCCGGGTTGATTCCTTTAGAGCCCAGGTACCTCTATGCAGAACAGGCGGGATGGTGGCGGGTACGGTTGCTGACAGGTGGGGCTCGTGGATGGACGGCGGGTTGGAATTGAAAAAAGGAAGGGGGTAATGGAAAAACCACAAAGCTAACTCTGAACAAACTATTCTTCTTCTCGTTTCTCTGAACCTGACAATGAACCAAGCGAGAAGCAAAAATTTGCGCACGTTGGGGCTCGACCTCATGATGTGGAGGCACGGACGATGGTGGGAAACCACGGCGGCACCTGTGGGCTTCTACTAGGTGGGCTTAGCAGGGCTAGATAAGCAGCAGGGCCTCGCCTTTGTCTTACTAGCGATCGCAGAGGCAAAGTCGACACGGGCGAGTCGATGGTGCATCTAGGCGGAGCTCTAGGGGTTTGGCCAGGGTGTGGAAGGTGCGGTGTAGCGTGGTGTACGCGGCAACGCTAGAGAACTGCAACGGCACGCTACACAGAAGCAGCACGCAACCGCGAAGCGACAAGCGATGATGCAGAGTGAGCATTCGACGAAACAAATAGGCGATCTAGGAAACGAACGAGAGCACAACCATGTCTAGGTGGGAGAGTGTCTCACCGCGGTTCTAGCTTCGAGGTTGAAGAGGCTCGGGACGCCGACAATCTACGACGAGGCTCACGGTCTAGACCTAGGGTTTCCGGCTTGGGCATGCCGTGTACTGCTTTCTCCTAGGCTTCCCCTCCTCGAACTTGGTTACAGGCGCGGTGTCTGGCTCCTGGTAATCTTCCTCGATGCCTCTGCTCCTCGCCTCCTTCTCTCTAATGTCGGGGACAAGACCACCCCCAAGGTGGAGGCTACGATGGACGGTAGCTCGCAAGGGAGATGGGGAAAAGGCTGGGCAGTGCTAGGCAGAGTGCTGAGGGTGGAAACTGGATAGCAAGGAGGTGCTGGGTAGCTAGATAAGGCAGAGAGGAGCATCTTCACATGGGGCACGCTTTTGCAAAAATCTAGAGAGGGGGGCGATGGGCAGCTAGGGTTTCTCTTCCTCTCTCTCTTCTCTTGTCCTGTAGCACGCAGAGATAGGGGATAGGGTCCAGGCAAGGTGATTGGGTGGTTGGGTCCAACCAGACCAAAGAGGGAGGTGGGGCTTGGCTTGGTCAAGGGTTTAGAGGGGGGAGGGATGGGTTAAAACTAGGTATGGTTTGGTTTAGCCAAACCAAACAAAGAGAGAAGGGGCTAGGGTAGGGATTAGCTATGTAGATATGTTGTTTGGATATATAGGTAGATATGTAGGTTTTAGTGTTTATGTGGTTTGTTTTATTTCAATTTTTTTAAGCAAAAGCTACAATGAAACCTCACAAAATCTCCAACTTCATAATACGAAAGAAGGAACATAAAAGAGGGGAAGCTAGATGATCTAAGATGACTAATTATATTGACCTCTCTTGGGAGCATTCAAATCAAGTAGCCACTTAAACCAAAAGAAAACAAGTGGGAGAAGATGGTGGAAAAATATTGCATGGGCATGCATGTGAAATATATAGGTCACATAATAATTGCGAAAACAACTAAGATCTAATATGGCCAAAATTCATCCATGCATGCATTCAAAAAGGAACAACCCATTGACACATCCCAAGATTTTAGAAATTGGGACTAGAATTATTTTTGCATTTGCATGATATTCATCAGAATTGCATTGCATATTTGCATCAAGAAAAATCCCTAAATATAAATAAAGTACTAAAACCCTAAATAGTATATGCCACTTTGTTCCTAAGGGGAATTAAATTGGTTTTATAAAAACCCACTGTTGCTAAGGCATCAATTATTCCTAAATTATAGCCTAAAAAGATCCAATAAATATTACAAAATTTTAGAAACAAAATTGAGCTCGTTTGGAGCTATTATGAAAAAGTTATGGAATATATATAAACAAATAAAGATATAGATACGATAAAATAAAATATACAAGGATTTATAAATCCACTACTTGTAAACTAGTAAAACATATTACAAATATGATCTTATAATGATCTATTCGATTTTAGAAAATTTTAGAAACAAGAATCATGTCATTTGGAGTTCGTATGCAAAAGATATGATGAAAACAAGTAAATAGAAAAAGAAAAAAAAACATTGGGAAGAAGGGATCGATCGCATGCATGCTTTAATTTCCGTGCAAATCAGTTTTTCTCAGACCTATCTCTATTCAAACTCTTATATCTTTTTATCTATAACTCCGAATCGACTTCCGTTTGTTTTTACTTGTTCCCTACTCCAATACCTATCTATACACCGTCCTAAATCTTCATATAAACTCGTGGAGCCATAGCGGTATGAGTTTTTCTTCTCGAAATCCCGAATCTACACATGCCCGAATCTTATTTCGCTTATTAACCCATCTAGACTTCGTCGTTTGCCTTCGGCCAAAAAACGAAAGTTGTAGATCTCATCGAAATCTTTCAGTCCCAACAAATATCACCTCTTTTCATCCACCACAGCCGGATAATTTCACACCGCAATATTTCGGATATGACGGTGTAAATCCAAGATGTACTCGCGCTCGTTTCTTAAAATCCAAATTCCTCTGGTGAGATGCTAGTACTAATGATTCCTCACAACTTTCATGTTGTAAGTTTTTCAATTTGACCTACGGATTTGTCTCTCTAACACAGATCTATTTCTTGTCTATTCTGAGCCAAAATTGGGTCAATCTCCTCTCCTAGCCACTGGATCTCATCCCGACGGTCAAGATTAGAGCTTATCAACGAAGGGGTACGAGCCAACCAGATCTCACCACGTGTCAACGCCAGGTCAGCCCCGCGTCCTAGTCAGCATAGAATATTCCCTGTAGATTTGAAATTGAATTTAATTTGCAGAAAATTGTGTAAACTTGCAAAAATCATATAAAAAGATTTGTAGATCCAAAAATAGCAAATTATATATCAATGGATTCAGAAAAACGTGTATAATATTAATGTGACATTAGATCTAACCTTTACGGTATGCGTTTACTGTAGTAATTTAATTATTTTTAATGTTTTTTTAGGTAAATAAATTCATAGGTATTTATCTGTAACTCCGAAAAATATGAACAATATATCAAATTGAAGCTACTATAATGTAGATTAATACTATTTGGTTGGATCCAGCCTTTGCAGATTATTTATCCTGTAGTGATTTCATTAGTTTTAGTGGCTTTAGAAATCATTAAATTCATAGTAAATTATTTGCATATCACAAAAATATAAATAATATACCGATGGAAATCTGGTTCCATGTAGATCATCAGTATGCAAATGGTTTAGGCAAATACTTTAAGGTTCTGCAGCAATTAAATAAATAGATTAATGGCTTACTTAGAGTATTAAAATCATAGTAATTCGAATACTGCTCAGAAAATTACAAATAATATGTCCCTGGAATCACAATTCCGTGGAGATTAGAGATATAATTTTAGTTTGATTTTTAGGCAACAGAAACTATATGAATCATTTAAAACCCATTAAACACTATTTAAATCATACAAAAATATCTATAACTCCGATTAGGGTGAATCCAACGCCTACTGGTTTGTATTAACGTGCTCTATCCAGTAAACCCAAGAAACAAATTTAATTCTATAGTTAGTGCAGGCGTTACAACAGAACTATTAAAAACCCTATATTGACAAGTAATTATTAATAAGAAATACTCTATTGCATTAATTGATCTCCTGCATGCATCATGTATTCTAACATTGTTTAGAGAACTAAATACAACCATTATGGCATATTAAATTGTCATGCATGCATCTGTGCAATTGTTTATGATTGTTTATGTTGTATGCAATTGTTTGCTCGATAGATTGCGAGGAGTGCAACGTGTGTGATTGCAACGAGTGTTTGAATGACTTCACCAACTATCAAGGCAAGTAGATGCTACTTTGTTCATGATGTTGTCCTACTATTTTCAATGCATTGTCGTGTATTTTGTAGATGCATGTGTAAGAAAGTACTATCGCTATGCTATGTCCTATTATGTGGTAGGGATTTCCTGTAGATGGGCCACCATTGGTAGATGTGCTTAGCCATGCTATGATGAACGAGGCCTGGGTTACATCACTTGATAGTTGTTTCTAAATTATTGGTTTGTGAAAACTGAAAACAACTTAATCAATGAATTTCCTGGGTGTGATGGGATTGATAATTTTTGGTGGTATCATTGCGGAAAGGCACCCAGGTATCAAGAGAAAATGATTGGCTTCTTTATTTGGTAGCTTACGTGTACAACCATGTGCCAATAATGAAATATGCGGTTGGTTGGACTCAATAGGTTGTGGTAACTCGAACCCACGTATCCAGAGATGTAGAATTTTGGTAGGTTGGACCGGTGCATGTCGGGTTTGGGGAGCTACTTCCCGAATGGTCCCTTCTTGGACTTCTCCCTATCATCACCCAATATGAGAGTGGTGGTACGAGCTGGGCTGACCAAGTCACATGGGTAAAGTATACTAACACCTACAGGGTGTATAAACTAATCGATTAGCCGTGTCCCCGGTTATGGACATCTGAGTTTCTTGATATTGAGTTCATGACATGTTTCTCGCTCATTCTAATTTCCTAATTGCTTTAATGTTGATGGGTTAATCTATTTGATATCTTTTCAAAAAAAAATCAAAAGCTGTTTAAGAAAGTAGGACAAAGGTATTTGCAAATGCAAGCTAGCTAGAGCTCCACTTTCCAAATATGCATGTAGTTGCTAGGTTTATTGTCTCCTTTAATAGCTCTACTTGCCATACATTCTAAGTATTGACCCTTCGGGGCTGCTATGTTTTATGTTGCAGGTTATTATTCCAATTCTGAGTGATCGAATAGGTCGTGATACTCCACTCAACAGTTGTTCGCCTGTGGCACAATTGAAGATGGAGCCTATCAATTGTTTATGCTTCCGTATGCTACTTGATATTGAGCTAGCCTTGAGCTAAGCATTATTGTAATAATTGCAAATTCTGGATCAACTCGTTATTTATGATGCACTGTTAAATTCTTTGGTATTCACCTGTATTGTGTGTGCCAGTGAACTGATCCAGGGATTGGCACTATACACATGAACTCAGCCTTATCAGACGAGGGTGTTACACCCATGCTGAAGAATAGAAGCTTGCTAACCACATGATAATATTCACCATATGCACATATATGAATACACATGACCACTAGTGTGTATTTTCCCACTAGATCAACTTATAGCCAAAGAGAATCATACATGAGCATATAAGGGATCAAACTATATGTAAGCTAGAAAGGGAGAATTATACACACATGGCATGCAAAGATGGCCATGGTGCTCGACAATAATTAATATTGTGAAAATAATAGAGATCATATATGGGAGCATGTAGGTTTAGAATTGGATCCATCCTATTACATATGAGCTAGACAAATACAAACAAAGGTGGTGGATTTAAGAAAAGATATGCCCACAACTCAACTTGGGCATGAAGCAATTTATCAAGAAGCAAATACAATATATCAAGAGGCAAATACAAGTGACACAATATATAATGCATATGGGATAAGGACCAAATAGAGGGGTTTTATATGATGCACAAATGCAAGGTGGCATGTTGACATGGGCATGATATAATGATGATGCAAATGAATGACATGTAGGAAGTATCATTTATTTATGATTGATGTAGCATGACAGATGTTAAACAGATGGGATGCTACACCAAGCATATAGGCGTTGATGTCTCCTTTGTGCGCGACTGCCATGCAGGATCAAGTCTTTGGTATGTGCCTTCTGAGTTACAGCTGGCGAATTTCTTCACGAAAGCCCAGACTAGATCATACCATGGTTTCGTTCTCTCCAAACTCAGTGTTGTTGATCCACCATGAGTTTAAGGGAAGGGGAGGTATTAGAGATGTATAGTTCTTGTATTATATTTGCCCATTGTATAAGGGACTCTTTGCATATAGCATATACATGTATGTTGGCCATTGACCCCAATTGTCAATCTAAGTTGCTTATTCCTCAATTTCCAAGTGTTATTAGTTTTCTTAATTTTATATCTCTAAGATCTTGCTCTACTGAATAAAATAGACAATACTAATGATGGTCTAGAAAGCAAAAAAAAATCATTTTGTTGGTGTGAAAGAAATGAATTTTGTACTCCCTCGTCTCGAAAATAGATGTTGAAGGTTTGTCTAAATTATCATGTATCTATATGGTAAAGCACTTCTAGATACATGATGAATGTAGACAAACCTCTAAATCTATTGTGATACATAGGTAAGACTTAATATAAAAAGAAAAATCATGGACAATTTCCAAAGACAACCACATGTCTAGGAATAGAAATTTTGCTTGGAATTACTTGCCTTCCATTGGTACTGAAGGTGGCATTTTAGTTGGTGTCAATTTGGATCTTTTTATGTAGTTTCTTGGGATGTTAAATCCTTTTCTGTTAGTGTTGTTCTTAGAAATAGAATTAATGAGTTTGTTTGTAGGATTACTACTGTCTATGGCTCTGCATATGAAGATGGAAAAGAAAATTTCATCTCTGAATTGCATGAGCATTTCATTAATTGGGATGGTCCTGCTATGATAGGAGGGGATTTTAACTTGATTAGATCCCCTGAAGATAAGAATAATAGGAACACAGACTACAAGTGGGTTGACAAGTTTAATGCTTGGGTTGATCTTTGGGATCTCATGGAAATTGGTCTTTCTGGTAGGGCTTACACTTGGGGTAATAATCAAGTTGATCCTACAATGTGTAAATTAGATAGGATTTTTTGTTCTACTGATTTTGATAGGAATTTTCCCCTGGAATTATGAAAATCCCCTCCATGAAATCATTCATGAGGTACATAGCAATAAAGATAAAGGCCTTTTCCTTAAGATAGATTATGAAAAATCATATCATAGGGTTAATCTTGATTTTCTTTCTGAAATCTTAGAACTTATAGGTTTTTGTCCTACCTTCATTAGATTTATTAATCAAATCTCACTAGGAGGCTCCATTGGGGTTAAAATTAATGATTTTGAGAGTGATTTTTTCTTGACTGGTAAAGGTCTTAGATAGGGTGATACCATTGCACCCCTTTTGTTTAATATTATGATTGATGTCTTCTCTAGAATGTTAATAAAAGGTTCTGTTTGTGGAGCCATTACAGGGCTTTGTCCTAATTTTGTTCTTGGAGGAGTTATCTGTCTGCAATATGCAGATGACACTTTGATTTTTCTGAAACCTGACAAGTTGGGTCCTGTATATCTTAAGTGGATTCTTACCTGCTTTGAACAAGTCTCTGGGATGAGTATAAATAACCATAAAAGTGAGCTTATTCCTATTAACTTAGATGAGGAAGAGCTGAAACCTTTTCTATACATCTTTGAGTGTGTGCAAGGTAGTTTTCCTGTCAAATATTTAGGGATTCCTTTACATTTTGATAAGTTGAGGAGAGAAGATCTCTAGCCTTTGATATAAAATCTTCTTAAGAGGATTACTGGTTGGAGGGGTAAACTTCTCTCTTATGCAGCTAAGAAAGTTCTTATCCAAGCTTGTTTGTCAAGCATCCCTATATATATTTCTTTAAATTACCCAAATGGGCACTAAAGATTTTAGATTTTCATATGGCTAACTTTTTCTAGAATGATGCAGAGGATAAGCACAAAATCCACTTAGCTAATTGGCCTTATATCTGTATGAAGAGAGATTTTGGTGGCCTAGGGATTCCAAACCTTCAGGACCTTAATTTGTGCTTGCTAGGTTCTTGGGTGAAGAGATATATCCAGGGGGAGGGAACTCTTTGGAGAAAAGTTATAGATGCTAAGTATATAACTAGAAACCCTAATATCCTGTGTTGTCATGATATACACCTCTCTACTTTTTGGAAGGGTGTCATGTGGGCTTCTAGGGCAGTAGAAGTAGGATATAGATGGCATGTAGGGAATGGTAACTCTATTAAATTTTGGGAAGGTGTTTGGTTTGGTAACTCTACTTTAGCTACCCAATTTTGGGAGATTTATTTAGTTTCCAACCAATAGACCAAAACTATAGCTGATCTCTGGGATGGAACACAACGTAAGTGTGATTTTAGGAGAACTTTTAATGACCAAATGATGATCTAATGGCAGGAGATCCTGGGGATTGCCCAGTCTATTTCTTTACAAATGATGAGGATCAGTTAATTTGGCAGTATGAAACTAAAGGAGTGTATTCTTCTAGATCTAAGTACTCTTTAGTTAATTTTAGAGGGATAACTCAAATTTACCTATCTGCTGTTTGGAAATTAAAAATTCCACCCAGGATACAGATTTTACTTTGGATTTTCTCTCACAAAAAATTCTGACTAGAGATAACCTTAGGGCTAGAGGTATTCCTAAACCCCTAGAATGTAATCTGTGTAGGGAAATAGAAACTGTTCACCATCTTTTCTTTGATTGTGTAATCTCCAGGATGATCTGGGCTGATGTCTAGGACATTTTTGGTATTTTAGTAGTTAATTTTGAATCCATTGCTCTGAGATGGTTAGCTCCCAAGAGACATTTATATTTCAATGTAGTTTCTGCTGCTATTCTGTGGAATATTTGGAACAATAGGAATAATTCAGTTTTTAATCATACTTCTTGGATTAATCTGAAGCAGGTATGGCACCTAGTTCTCTCTTATCTGAGAAATTGGAAGATTCCTTTCAAAGAGCTGAAAGAGGGGTGATACTTCTGTTCATGGAAAGAATGGCAAACAGGCTAAAAAACCCGCTGGAGCTCATGGCAAGCTGAAGTGATCTGGGTTCGAGTGGATCTCCACTTGGAAAACCATAGCGTCATGCGTCTCTGGCATCACTCCAGGCCGATCCTGAGACCGAAGATGAAGTCCACGTGGTGATCTGAGTGCGTGTAGTCGTTTGGCCTGTTTTTTCCTTCCACCTCCTTTTCCATATCTGCTTTGCTGTAAGGATCTCTAGTGCCAGTCGAGTAGCTTTTATCTTTGGCCTATGCCTTTAGTTCCAGATTTAGTTGGCTGCCTGTGGGGCTAGAGTTTTTTAAGTTCTGTAACTAAGATCTGACCTAAAGACTTTCTTGTAGTTTCGTTCCTTAAAATGAAACGGAGGAGAAAATCCCTGTTGATCTAAAAAAAAGATATGTGGCTAGGGTTATAAGCGGCAACCCCCGTAAGGGCGCGAAAGCAAAATTTTAGTTCAAAGCAAGGTAGTTTTGCTAAAAACAAATAGAACTAGAATAAACAATTTTGAAACCGTAATTGTGGCTCACAATTAATGAACATGGTCTACCATGCATCTGTGACAAAACAGAACGAAAGGCCGCTATTAGCCTTCTCGACTGTATGCGATGAGATGCTCTGTGTAGTGCACTGTGCAGGTACTTCCTTAATCTTTACTATTAAAAGAATGTTGGTGATCGTAGGTCGTCCTCAAACATCAAACATTGGAAGCATCTGGACTGTCCAATCTAATCTCAACCTCTCCAAACGGTGGATCTTCCCTCCTTCCGCTTGTTGACGCTAATTATCGCTGATTATGGTAAGATCTTTTTTTGCCAGATGTGTCACTCCCGGAAAACAAATGAAACGGACGTTCCTTCTTTTCCACCACTAAGCAGTGATCATGGTAGCAAATCAGAATCTTTATTTACTATTGGGAGAGTCATAGCCCTTTGATCGCCCATCCATGAATTATTGCTATTTATTAGTCGAACATGCTAATTGATCGCTGCAATTGCATGCATTGGCCACCCGTTCAGAAAAAAATCCCACAGAAAAAGGGAGGATTAGGCCCTAACTAATCGCTCCAATTAATTCTAATGCTACATTAGTACTCTCCAAGGACATAGAGCCAAATCGCGATTAAGGCAGATATTTACTCTCCCCTGTTATAGTTAGAGAAAAACCGGAGTTATTTGCCACAAATAACATATCGCATGTATTGTGGGGACTCTCTCATGTAAATTATTTATGGAGAGAAAAAAAAGGAGTAATTTTAATTACCCGAGAATGCATGTATTGGTGGAGGTTCTTGTATACTGTACCATGAGATTGACACTATAATTTAGGAGCCTTAATTTACTCCGGTTAGGTTTTTTGAAAAATCAACTACATATTTCATTAATGAAAATTCAAGTTATAAAAAGCAACACACGTGGAAACTAAAAGACAGTTTGGGATAAAATGATTATCCTGGAAACTTTACAGATAAAATTCCAAAAGATCGAGAAATACAAAATGATATCTAGGATTTCTCGCAACCACCGAAGCCAGCGGCCGCCGTCCAACTCCAGCGCCACCAAGACGCACACCGGAAGGGACTCTGAGCCTCCACCATTGCCAGATCCCAAAAAAACGCCATCACCAACGAGGCTTTGTGAGTTGATGAACAAGCCTGTTTGACGCAACAAGGCACATGTCACTATGGCACGTCGACCGGGGGATGTCCCCGTTCTGTCTTGAACCAAGATCCCCCGCCTCCCATCAACGCAGTCAGAGAAGAACGACAAGTCCACCACTCCCGGACCAATATCCTCGCTCTAGAGCAACCATCTTGCCCCGGTCGCTAGCGCCATTGTGGATAACAACGAATGCTAGCAACACACCGAGAAACAAATCTGAAGAACTGCGATAAGACCAAGTTGTCGATCTAAGTGATCGACCAACACATGTTCCCATCAATTCCGAGGCGTCGTTGTGAAGGTCGTCGCCAGTGTGAGAGTAGAGTTGAGACAGATTTATTTTCTCGGGCACCGCTCCCACCACCCCAACGGGCACAAGTGCAGACTGACCCTAACCGTGACTATTACACAGAGAAACAAGTTCACCTCTCCCTCCCTTCGCTGAAGCAGCAAGCGGAGGGAGAGGGGTCCAGCGCTCTCGTCGGCTTAGATCTGGAGGAGGGAGGGAGATGCGCTGCCGCATATACCCGTTTTAAACAAGGGAGAGCCGGATCATCCTCTTTCGGGGAAAGTTGGTATGGAGTGTTTTTTTAAAATAAGATAGACTTAGATACCCGAGCAGATGGCGAACATTCTTCAAACTCACAACTTGTGGGTGCCCGTTTGTAAGATAATAAGTTGCATTTCATGCAAGGGAGACCACAAATTCATGACTTATACTGCTGTAAAACAAATTCATAGCTCATAAAAAATATATTATAATGCCCTTTTGTGTTTTGAACTTGGCTTCCGCTAAAGCTAATGAAAAGTTGGTTTGGTGGAGTAAAAATTTGACAGAACGTGACGTCCATTGTAGAATTGGTATATTGACAATAATTGGTATATTAACAAGAAGAGGTGGAGGATACACACATTTGGGATAAACCCTATTATGAACATGTCGCCATAGCCACATAAATTCGTAAAAATAGTATATTTATTTATGCACATATATACACTTCCCTATTGTTCTAAAAAAATGAGTTTTTCAAAGTGACTTTAGGTGGAACGATACGATAAAGTAGCAACGTCAAAACCCAAGATGGCGTCGAGACGGGCGTGCAAAAAAACATGCAGGACAAAGACCGTGCTACCTCTTCTCATGTTGTACCATGCAGAACAAAGAATTCATGATCCGTAGCAACGCACGGGCACTTAGCTAGTAAGATAGTAACTAGGGAGAGTGGCACAGTGAATGAATGAAGGAAAAGGAACATAGAGGGATCCGTGGAACGACTAGAGAGCACTAGAGGAAGATGAAACACTCCATGGCCACCGAGGGGTTCTGGCCCTCCGCCGCCTCCTTGAGCTGTTTTCCTGCCAGTGGCGCCTCGTCTCCAAGTCCCATCTCCCCGGTGGCCCATCCGCGGCCATATTGTCTCTTTGTTTGCTCCGGACTGTTATTCTCCTTTGGCACCTTACGCGTGGCGCTCGATTGCCGGCTGATGGTGCCGTTTGCAGCAGGAGAAGCCGGCGTGCGCCGAGCCGGGGAGTCCGGCCTCCTGCCGGAACGCTCCCCGGGATCCCTTCTGACGCTACTCATGCTGGCGTTGAGCGACCGCTTGGCAGTCGACGACGGCAGCGCCATGTCGGCCTCCCTTGCGGAGTATGTCCGCCTGACGGCGCTCTCGGCGGCCCTCCTCGCCGTCGAAGGGGAGAACCTACCGCTCCGGCACCCGATGCCAGACACCACCGCGGGCTGCTCGCGCCGCGACCGCGCCGCTTTGGGCTGCTCGCCAACAGGCTCCTGCCTCCTCTGCTTTGGCGCAGGGGACGGCGACCTCGCCCTTGCGTTGCTGACGTCATTGGGATTCCTCTGATCCGGCGCCTTCCTCCTCTTGGCCTTCTCCTTTTCCGGCGCGTCCACGGTCCTCTTCTCCACCTCCTCCTGCTCCCTTCCGGACTTGACCATCGTCTTCTCCACCACAGAGACAGAGGAGGACCCCACCGACACGCTATCGGATGCCTCGCCTTCCTCGTGTTCTTGGATCCTTTTCACCTTCTCTTGCTCTGGCACCGGCTCCGGCGGCCTTGGCCGCTGCACTGCCGTCTCTGACAGCACCTCCTTGACCTCCTCCTCAACCACCAGCACGGGCGGCGGCAGAGCAATGTCCTTCTCCGGCGGGAGCGGCGCTGCCACCTTAGCTCCGCCGGCACCGCCGCGGGCGGCCTTCTTGCTCACGCAGCTACCCATGGCCTATATGCTTCACGAAGAAGAACGGAATGGGTGGAGGGAGTAATGTCGATGCGAGTGGATGGTAGGTCAGAGTCAATTAGATGGCGCTCATCGAGATGATAAACGCATCTGCACGAAGGAATCCCATGGATGCCTATAAAACTCCATGGCCATGGGGGGGTCAACTACCTATATCCTTCTCTCCTCCTTGCCTCGCTGCACGTTGCCTGCTTTACAATAACTCTGGTCAATCCATCACTGAGCTGGCGCCATCACTGCTCTAACTCCCAGCAGCTGTGCATGCTATTACTGCTGCTGCTGCTGACTGCAGGTGGCCACAGCGCTACACAATCACCCGGCTGCGCTGCTACAGCCTACAGCAGTGGTTACTCTACGTACGTATAGGCAGCTCGATCAATAAATAGACGGTCGGGATCACACGACGGGAAACAAATATAAGATGGTTTTATCTCTGAGATTTCATACGTGACCCCTGATTAATTAGCCAACTATTGCTGGTAGTTCACAGTCTCCTGCGTGCCATGACGATGAGTAAAGTACATTTTAGCACCACAATTGGGTCAGGCAATATGTTAGTGTCATTTTTGCAAAAAAAAATAGATACGGTATCATTTCTGGGACAAGTTGTTACAAATAGATCATTATTTTTGGCTAATCACGTTTTTGACAGCTAAACTAATATAATGGGCACATATTTAAGCGATGACATGGTCCTAGGGCCCACATGTCATCCCTCTCATCTTCTTCCCCTCATCCCTCTCTCTTCTCTCGTATTCTTCTTCTTCTTCTTCTTCTTCTTCTTCTTCTTCTTCTGACAACCGCTCCCTACCCCTCCCGATCTCCTCGTACTCCTGGTTTGCCCGCTCGAGCACCATAGTCATTTGTCATCGATCATCCTCGTATGTCGGTGGCTGCATCGCCGACAAGGTTCCGGTGACCTTTTACTGGTGTTGTTGCACGCTTTTGGTTCCCCTTGAACTCCGAGTGAAACTCACCCGCCAGCGTAGACCTGCACGCTCCCTTTCACAGCATCCTTGGACGTGGTCAGGTCCTTGGACCGTGATAATCACACGGCATCGATGGGAGATAGTAGGAGGGCGGCGGGAGGTAGAAATAGGGGGTGGCGGCGGGAGGTAGGAGGAGGGGGTGCTAGCGATGGAAGGTAGCAAGAGGGGTTATCGGCGATGATGATTGATGAGGTGGACCTGGCCCCACATGTCATCCCCTCATATCTCTTCTCCTTCTTGTACCTCCTCTCTCTCATCAAAGAATCAGCGCCGCCGGCATGGATGGTGGCATCGATTAGGGAAGCTTAGCTCCAATTCCATCTACAGGGGAGATGCGGGCAACAAGGCCAAGGTCGTCGGCTTAACGACGGAGCTCGGGAAGGTCGGGAGGGGTAGGGACAGCGGTTGGCAGACAAAGAAGAATTACGATAGAAGAGAGAGGAGTGGGAAGTAGATGAGAGGGTGGCAGGTGGGCCCTAGGTCCATGTCATCGCGTAATTGTGAGCCGATTATGTTAGTTTTGCTGTTAAAGCACGATTAGAAAAAATTGACCTATTTGTAACAGCTTGACCCCAAAAGTGGTATGTATCCGTAAAGAATTACAAAAGTGGCTCTAAGTTGTTACCATATCCCCAATTGTATTAATAAAATGTAATTTACTCCAGGACTATGCATGTTTTTTTTACAATCCATGGCGATGCATGTTGATGTTGGACTAAGTCGGTCCCTCGAGGGATTAATGATAACCTATGGGTGTCTTACTTGCGCTGTTATTGAGACAAGGTATATAGGAACCTAGGCATCAGTTTTTTTTTGGGTAAGAGCATCTTCACTGGTGCGACACACTAGACATAGATTGTATCTGTTTCGGTTGGCCCGTGGACATATTTTACGGTCTTGTCCCATGTGGTTTGAGGATGAACCAAATGGACCAGCGTAAATTTACCTTTTTCTCTACCGTCGTGGACGCCACATGTAATTAGATGGGCATGTCCCATCGCCACTATCTAGCTCACAAACATTACTCGGGGGACAATGCTGAGGCCTCCGTGATCGCCTTCATGGAGTTTCTGAAGGCGACGAAGATGGCCAACATCGCGACCGAGGAGGAGGAGGTGACGGCTGCGATGACGAGTGCGGCGTCCGTGGCATGTCGTGAGTCGTCAGAGGCGATGGCTACGATGCGGGAGGCGCAGTGGCTGCGATGCGCTAGGATGTGGTGGCGTAGGAACTGGGAGACGCAGTGGCATGGGAACTGGCACATGTAGTCGTTTCCAATGCCAACAGGTTTGTCCTCAACGACAAAGTGGCCATGTCAGACGTGAGAGACGAGTAGCGCATTTTGCTCATGTCCTTCTAGACTTCCTGCCACAACATCTCTGGTCTCTAGTTCATGGCCAAGGAGTAGCAAGCACTCCAGGCCATCGTCACCGAAAGGGCAGCCGCGACGACTAGACGTGTTGAGACGCACCGGGTGGAGGCACAACTCCTAGCGCACGAGGTGGTGCTGGAGTCTAGGAGGCAACAACGAGAGGACTGGGAAGAGGATTTTGAGGACCTATGGATCATCGAGGCCATTGAGGCGGAGGCTGAGACCGCAATGGTAGCCCCGGCGGAGGAGCAGGCGCAAGTGGTGGAACACACGATGATGGAGGCATTGGAAATCATGTGGGTGACAGAGCGATGTAGAGACGATATGGACGCAACCAGCGGTAGAAGAAGGAGGAGGAGCGTGAGCCCGAGCACTGTAATGTGCGGTACTACAAGCGGCACCGGGGTGATAACACGCGACGTGGAAAGGTCGTGCTGGAGGAGGCGATCTCGTCGGTGTGCCTTGCCATTGGCAGGTGTTGCATTGACGAGGCCGACCCCTCCCACGGCAGGGCTAACGACGAGGAGGAGCATGTAACAACCCAGCATTAGAGGTTAAAAATAAACAGACATCATGTGTGTACATTGCATTCATGCATAGAAAATCTAGATAGTTTTCGTGCTTTTGATTAAAAGTTGTTAACATAATTGAATCTTCTCTTAACTTGATCGAACTGCAGATCATCAAGTTGAGTGTGATAAGTTTCAATGCTTAATCCTTATTTTGGGTAATGTGATTTGATCTATGGGGTAGATCAAATGGAATAAAACTAAACCATAACACATACCTTAAGGATTAATACCAGATCTTCTAGAGACCATATCAAGGTATTCTTTACAACAACTTAAAGATACCAAATCAAGTATATAACTCAAGTAAAAGAAATCCAATAGCTAAATCTTGATATAGATACTTTTCCTAATAATTCCCACAATGAGCATCATAGTAGTTCTTAAAAACACTAACTCCTTAGCACATATAGTGTAGGAAGGAAATCAGGCCAAGACCCTTCACCTCATATCTTTCTTACCAGATTAATCATTGTTATCTATACTGAACCATGTTCTAGTATCAGTTGATCATCAATGATGGATTATCAATTCTTGACCTTTCAACTCACCTACTATATTGTTTCTTCCAAAGTCTTGAAGGAAATTAATATAAAGAGAGAAACCAAATATGACTAAATGTTCCATCATCTTTAGGAAGAAACTATTTGTGGAGAATAAAACCATTTGATTGTTGGAGGAGTTAACTCACTCCTGGGTTAACTAGAAGAAGCATCTAGAACTAAGAGATGAGTTAATAACTAGAAGTTATAATAAAACTAGTGATTACATAGTACCAAGGAGTAGTCATGTTGGACCAAGTTGATATAATCATGTAGTAAACTCTCTTCGTGAGAGGGAACATATAATATATTGGTTGAAGTACAAGTTTAGTACTTAGATGAGAATAGAAGACCTTGACTAGACATCTGGAAACCTAACATTTGTGTGATCAAAGAATGGTTGTCCTTATTCTCAAAGTAATTGGGGAGTAATTGATAGGGTGTTATAGAGTTTAGAATGGTATAGTAAGCTAGATAAAACCTTAAACAACTAAGTTATCCTAGCTTGGTCATCAGAAGTCAAGCTAGTGTATGGTGGAGTTGGAGCATGAGTTCCATGGAGTAGTTGAAGCCATAGTATTTTTATCAAGTCAATATAAGAGTAACCTTGGATTATAATAGTAGTATCATAACTCTTCCAGAGAGTTGTAATCACTTGTGACATAGTGAGAATTGTAGTGTTACAACCTTTGGGAGAATATTGGGATGGATGTTAAGTGGGTTGATGATAGAAGTTAGAATCCATCATTTTAGTGAAGTAGAGGATATCACAAGTAGTTAGAGGTAACTAGGTGTGTAAGATATAAGTATATGGCAAGACTATAAGATTCATAAGTGAAAATCAGATAAGTGTCTAGTGATGTAAGATTAGTTAATAAGAAAGGTCATTCTATTCATCCATGAGGATGGTGAATATGGAGTAATAGAATATCTAGGAAAGGTATTCCTTAACTATAAGGCAAGACTTATAAATTATGGAAGATATGAAATCCTTTGTAAACTTTTAAACAAGACCCATATGAAGCCATGTCAAATTCCATATCTATTTATATGCCTTGATAAGAAAATTCCATGTTTCCAATGATTTATAGGTATTCTTATTATGGTTATTTAATAAATCTCCACTTCATTGATCCAAACACTAAAACCAGGTTCATTTGGGGATAATCAAGATCAAATTTTCTCATGAATCACATTAGAAGATAACTTTGGATATCTTATTATAGATTTGAATACAATCCATAATCACCAACCCAAAGGCAATGTTCTTTAAACATAGCTCTTTGGGAAGATCCATGAATAAATGGGAGGTAGTAACTCCTCTAGTGTCCAAATAAAATATGTAGAATTAAAAACCCTACTAAAAAGGTAATGCTACATGAAATATGTGTCACAATTGTCACTTAAGTAATACTTACTACAAACTATTACATGTAATTTTTTACCAAGAAATTAACCACACCTAAAAAGGTAGTGAACAATTAGAATATGAATTAATTATTGTCTATTTAAAATATCAAGTGACATTATTCATGATTAACACCCTAGAAAGAATGAATATGAAGATTTTTAAAATTCTATACCTATTTTAGAAATACTAGTCAAACCATTTCCCTTTTCTAATTATCTACAAGAATCTCTTATGGGTATATTTTAAAAATTGTATTTCTTTATGCCTAAATACAAAAAACAAAGGGGTCTTTAATAGGTGTGATCATAATCTTGAAAATCACCATAATATATGATGCCATATGTAAAGTTCTTATGGACATCATTAATTCACCACCTAAGTTTTCAGCATTCCATTTATCAATGGATCAATGAAATCATATTTTAAAATGTCCTAAAATATATAAAAAAAATAATCATAAACCCTAATTCTTGATTATCTTATTTAGTAAAAACCTCAAAAGTAGTTTGAATTTTAAAAATAGCAAAAGGAATACAGATTATTTGATTATAATAAACCAATATAATGTGTTAAACATTTTACAAAAGCTATTGGTAATTTAAACTATATTGAAATCAAATTGAAATAGATTTGTCAAAACAGAAAATAGAAAACGATAAAGGAGAAAGAAAATCGAAACACCATGTTTCTAGCCCATAGCACGTTTTCCTTCTCTCTTATCTGCACACAACAGCAACAGTAACCTTCCGCGCGGCCCAGCCAAAGCCTAGGCCGAGCCCATTCCGTTTCTCTTCTATATTTCTTCTTCTTCCTCGGACAGAAGGATGGAGCAAAGATCTTACGTGGCCACGCCGCAGTCATCGATTTCCTTGCGCTGTGATGCCCGCCACCACTCGAGAGGTGATGGATAAGAATGCCCATGATCTCCTCTATCCTCTCATACCTATTATACTCTCTCATGCTCTCTATATGTCTATCGCACGGGAGACCGAACCTGAATCCATAGGCGCCGATTATAGTAGCCATTCCTGACCCCCCTCCCGCTCAGCCGAGATGACCACCGAGTTCTACATGCTTTCCTCAGTCAATTTCCCCCTCTCGTGGAAGCCGAAGATGCTCCAAACGATCGAATTGAACCTTCTGTCCCCAATGCCGGACACCATAGTTCCCGTAAATTCCGGCCTCGCCTCTTCGACCCCACCATTGTGCTCCTAGTGAGCTAATAGTCCTCCTGGACCTCTCCTTCCTCTCTCTCTCTCTCTCCCTGTGTCGCGCCCACACTGCTTAGAAAATCCAGAAAATGAATAAATCTTATAAAATAAATATATTTTATTTATAATTTAGAAAAATATGTATAATATATCAAAATCTTCAGAAAAATAAGATCTATAATCTAATATATTTTCATACATTGTCAAGTGACTTCATAAAATAATTTCCTATTTATCAAATATTCCTTAAAATAGTAAAACCTTAGGAATCCATATCTTGTTATTTATAAATTAGAAAATACATATAATATACCAGTATGGTAACAAAAAATAATGTATACATATTTAAAATATAGTATTCCACTTTTGAAGTAAATAAAAATTTAATAGTCTAATAACTTGTATTTAAACCTTTTCTTTTTGGTCATTAATTCATAAAAAATTATATAAAGTTGTTTATGTCTTTACTATTATTCATTTAAGGTCTAGTTGTAGTAATAATCTCAATAGTTACTTGTATGAAGTAAAAATAGTTCAGGTCATCTTAAATGCAATTTTCTAAAATTATCATTCAAACATAGTTGTATATTATTTTCCAAAAATATTTTATCAATTATAACATCAACAAAAATAGTATTTTTTACTTACTAAACATTTTCTTATCATTTCTTTTACAAATTTAAAATTTCATTTGAACCTAAAGAAAATTCTTAAGTACTTAAGATAATACCATTTCCTTATTTATGAAATATAATTACTAATTTCTATATTAATAAAATATTTCAATAACTTCTAATAGTAATAAAAATTCGCTCAAATAAAAGTAATGTTACTAGAATAAAACTTTATGGAATTTCACTAAGTGAACAATAACTCTTATCAAAGATTCCTAAGTCTCAAAGACAAGTAATGTGATTCAATTATAGTAGTAGTTTTCTTCCCTTGTAATTTAGCGTTAAGATAAACTCTAAAATTAGATTCTTACAAGTGTAACTTTTATTTTCACTAAATACTTTTTCTTTAATTGTTATTATTTTACAAGAACTTTATAATCAAGCTTTCATTATGTCTTTAAGTCTCAACATGAATTACCATTTTTATATAAGAAGATTTTGGATGTTTACCAACACATGTGTGTCATGTTGTTGTATGTTACTTTGTGGTACTTGTATGTATTTTCACACACTATCACAATCTCTAATAAAAATCACAAGTGTGAAATTAAGCTAAAAAGACAATACACCCTAAAGAAACCATCATAACTCATCAATCATTAAACCATCATAGTGTATTTTGGAGATTTGGGATTTAGAACGATCGCATCAAATTCCTTATGCATAATAGCATCTTGCTTCTTTAAACATTAGTCCTTACCGGACCAATAATGATGTTTTCAGATATTGGAGTTTATCCTTGTAGTCAAAAAGGCAAGTTCATACCTGCTCATGTCCTTTTGTTATTTTTATCAAGTATTTACACTCTATTATTATTATCACCTGCATTTTCAAAAGCAAAGTATAGTTTCATAATTAACTTGAACTATTGAGTACTGACCCGTGGTGATAAGATAAACTATTATGGCTGGCAATGGAACCATGGTATGGTTTGTGGATTGGTGGAGGTTACATTTCATGGGAAAGTATCATATAGGACTTAATGACGCTAGTGATTATAGCACCGTATAGTATGCGTTAACCATAAGATCTAGAATGGGACTGAAGTCATATGGATCTTCTTCCTTTTGCATGTTGACGATTGCGCAAGATGTGGCTATAATTCTATCAACGTGATTGTAATTTAGAGAGAGTTTGCAGCATATGAGTGGGATCCTTCAATGTCCCATGGTATTTATAGCATCTATGATGGATTGTATGTTTCAATATCTTGATTAAAAAGGTGGGCCTAGCGTACAAAAGGGTGGCCATGCGGGGTTGTGGAGAATGACAGTGGTTGGCTTGGATCATCTACTAGGCCCCACACCAAAGGAAGTGTGGATGGTAATAAGCTGCCTGGTTGTGCAACAAGGATTTGATATCTTATGGATATAGTAACATACTATGCAGAGTGTATGAATTGTGACATGTTAATCCATGTTCCGGGAAGGATCTACGAACGCGGAAGGAAAGGAAACTCATGAATTTCTGGTAAAACTATGAAGGCTGATGGACCTAGATCTTCATAATAAAAAACCTTTGAAGAAATATTTACGAAAACCAGCATAGCCTATGACTATAGATAGTGCATCAAAATAGTCCTCTTTAATGAACTTGCTGAGTAAACTCGTACTCAACCGTACCTTCTTAACCCTTGCTAGATTCTAAAGCCATTGAATACGTCATCAACACCAACCAATGCTCAGAAGGATTACTACACGAAGCCGGAGTCACCTAGTAAAACCAATAGAGTTAGCTTTTACATCAAGCGGAGTGGAGGAAAATATCTAGGATATATAGAAATACAAATCTCTAGCTCATAGAACCTATTTCTGTAGAGCATTGTTATATTAGCAACTGCAAGCCAGATAGTATTAGAAGTAGTCTTTTTCATAAAATAGTTTGCAAGTTATTATTGTTGGTTCTTCATTTGTAAGAGTATTTCTTCCTCTCTATACTTAAGATGTTGTCTGGACCTCTTGTAAGACTGGGAGTTGTAATCTATAGTCATATCTTGGACCTGTGATGTTTTTGTTGTACCAATCTGAGGGGTGTAATACTGGTGGAACGATATTTTATTGGTGTTATGTCAATGACTTGCATGCTACACCATGCAGTTGTATGCTAGGTCACCACAGAGTAGACGTCGGCGTTGTCGGTGCAACACGACCATCGCTAGTAGATGCCACCGCCGTACGCTAGGGTTAGGGGTAGTTTAAATCAATGTAACGACTATCATCAAACATGAAAATCGTCTATTTTGGTTAACATTTCATTGACTTGCAAGAATTGTGTGTCGTAGCGCGGACAAAAATGGAAATCTGTGCGATTCATCGAGTGTCCATCCATACGCATTTCTAGCCCAAATTTGGGCTGTGAATGGGTCAGCGCGGACACGGTCCGGCCACATGCATTGACAGCGCAAATTTAGGTTGCGAATGAGTCGACGCGGATGTAGTGATCTGTTTTTGTCGAGCCACTAAGCTGAATTGTGGTTATCCTCACATATTTTCGGTCTCGTTCGGACATGCCATGTCCGTTTGGGTCAAGCTGCTAGAGATTCCTTGAGGGCGTGTTTGGTAGCCTATAGTACTCTATGATAGGACATGTTGGGACAAAAATGGACCAATTGGTTGCTAGCATGAAATCTGCGTTGTGGCCGATGCGAGTCTCAAAGCAGCCCAGATGCAGGACTAGTAACAATGCCCTAATCAACCGTTTTCCTGGAGCCTAGCTCTGGCGAGCGAAGAAGGCCCCGCCGCTCGCGTTGGCAGCGGGAGGGGAGGAACCATGTCCCTTCTAGAACACACGCCATAATCCCCTTACCATCCACCTCCCACTCCTTGCTCTCTCTCTCCCCACTCTTCTATCACTTCCCCCCTGGACGATTCCACTGCAGGCGACGAATCTCTTGCTTAGCATTGACGCTGGTGACGTATCTCTTAGAGATATAGATTCGGGCAACCTTAACTTCCGTGTCATTGTCGCCCGTGCCCGTTGTTTTGCCTTGAACAATATGTTGCATCTGCGTGCTTCATTTGGTCGACAATGGCGGTAAGCTCCACCCCTTTTTATCTGATCCATTTTAGTAGTATATCTGCAGCTACGTAGGGTTCTTATTATCATGTGTTGTAGCTCTGCAATGATAATGATGGTTGTAGGTTTTCTATTAGGGTTTTACTATTGATGCTCTGTTTTTCTCTTGGGAATTACAGTGGGCTGTTTCTTGGCACCCTGTTCTTAGGAGTATGATTTTAGAATCATACTCATCCTATGGTTGAAGTGATAGAAATTCTTGTATACATAGTCACCGGTGATTAAAATGCGGGTGTTACACACTTTTTGGATGGGATTATCGAACCAAGTGGTATGTACAATTCTTGTGCATTCAACTAGGTTTACTGACCCATCACTGAAAAAGGTGTGCGTCCTATGCCACATGCAGAAATAATATGAAACTGGATCAGACACACTATATGAGACAATGTTTTCCCGTCTACGAGATGCCACTATTTAGGATAGGTCAACATGAAGCAATGTTTCCACTTATATGAAATGCCAATAATTTGTACCGAGCATTTTTTCCAAAGAGAAAAAGTGTTTGCTGCTATCGTTGTTTTATGTTCTATGCCAATTATTAAAAAGTTAACACAGTGTAATTTTGGGAAAGGTTGATCGAACCTAGTTATGTGCACAAGCCATTATGCTAGTGCATGCGACTTGGTTCACTCACACCATTCCTGAATATGATATGTGCATATATGAGGCAATGTAGTTATGGTTGGATGATCATGTTCTTCCTTTACCTTGCTAAGCATTTTTTTCTATTCTTAGGGAATTCCCACCCCAGATGCTTTTAGGCCATGTTTGGATAGCGTCCCTGGTAAGGTTACACTAAAGACAACGACTGGCTGCCAATGGGACATCACGAGTGGGAAAGCCTACTTTGATCAAGGGTTGGCATCTTTTGCAATAGCTCATGACCTGAAGATTTGATACCTGCTCACCTTGATGAAGATCTTCCCAAAGGTGTTCAAGGTGGTGATCTATGAATACCATTAGACAGAGACTGTCAAGAGAGCACCTACAAGCCTTCAGGAGGATCATCGCCGAGCGGTGAGTTCTGTCTCTTGGCACGTTTATGTTAGGAAATGTGGGTTTTAGTAAGATATGATGTACTCCCTCCATTTCAAAATATAAGATGTTTTAGGTTTATAAAAAAACGTATCAAGACTTTTTTAGTGTGTAGATTCACTCTAAACGTGAGTGAACCTACATACTAAATGAAGTCTAGATACATTTGCTTCACAAATCTAAAACATCTTATATTTTGAGTGAATCTACACACTAAAAAAGTCTAGATACATTTTCTTCATAAACCTAAAATATCTTATATTTTGAAACGGAGGGAGTACTGCCCTATGATGAACTTGTGTGTTGTCTACTATCTGTTGGATATATGCCCAAGAGGCAATAATAAAAGTAGTTATTATTATATCTTTGTGTTTATGATAAATGTATACATTCATGCTATAATTGTATTAACCGGAAACATTAATACTTATGTGATTTGTAAACTTGTTAGAGTCCCTAGTAAAGCCTCTTTGTAATACTAGCTTGTTGGTTAATATATAACCATGGTTTCTAGATCATGAACATTGATATGTTATTAACAACAAGATCATATCATTAAGAGAATGCTGTGATGGACATACTCCTATAGATAGGCGTAGCATAAAGATCAAGTCAATTTAATAGTCCGTTTGCTATAAGCTTTCAGATACATAGTAACCTAAATCCTTCGACCATGGGATCATGTTAATCACCATAACCGAATGGATGCTTTGATGACATCAAACACCACTTCGTAACTGGGTGGTTATAAAGGTGGCATTCAGTGTTCGGAAAGTATGTGTTGAGGCACATAGATCAACAGTGGTATTTGTCCATCCACATGATGGATAGATATACTCTGGGCCCTCTCGGTGGAATGTCATCCAATTAGCTTGCAAGCATGTGAATGGCTCACAGGGGATCACATATCACAGGAACGAGTAAAGAGTACTTATCGGTAACGAGGTTGAACTAGGTATGCAGAGATACTGACGACTAGACCTTGCATAAGTAAAGTATCGCGGGACAAAGGGAAATTGGTATCGTATGTAAATGGCTCATTCGATCACAAAGTAATCATATAAATATGTGGGAGCCGTATGAATTTCCAGATTCCTCTATTGGTTATTGATCGGAGAAGAGTCTAGGTCATGTCCGCATAATTCACGAACCATAGAGAGACACGCTTAAGGATTCGATGTTGTTTAGTAGATATGGAATGTGAGTAAAGACATTGAATGTAGTTCGTAGTCTCAGATGGGATCCCGAATGATCCGGAGAATAAGATTCATATAAGGAAAGTCCAATTCTAGAGTTCGGGAATGGTTTCGGTGTTTTCACTGGAATGTTCTAGAAGGGTCTAGAAGGTTCACCGATCCGGAAGGGGAAGGGTACATGGATGTGTCATGACAAAGTGGAGTGGTTGCATCATGTCCTAGGTCACTTGGCTGGACACTTGGAAGAGAGAAATCAAACTCTGATTTGAAAGTCAAAAATCCAGTTTGAAAAAGTCAAACTGGGACAATGGTTTCCAAGTGGAGGGAGGGAAGGATTCCTACCTAAGGGAGGACTCCTCCCTCTCCTTGCAGCTGGCCACATGGAGTGGTGTTGGGGGAGGATTCCCTCCCCCTTGGCGCCTCCCCATATACACAACAAACCATAGCCAAGGGGCCTACCCCCTCTAGTAGCCGCCGCCAGGAGCTCCTCCAAGTTGGTGACTAGGGGCAAACCCTAGCCCCTTGCCGCCATCCACACCACCCCCTTGGCACCCTCTAAACCCTAGATCGCCAAGGCCCCTCTTCTACTCCACCATACTCGCTCCGGCTTAGGTGAAGCCCTACGGGATCTCCCCTCTAAACTCCGACAGCACGTCGACGTGCTGTCGGAATCGCGAGGAGAGAGCTACAACCTCCGCTGCTCGCTGGAACAAGGGAGAGGAAGGTCTTCATCGAGTAACGAACGTGTGACCGACTGCGGGAGCGCTACCAGAACACGGCACCGGAAGGATCGTCTACGCGATCTTGAGATCGTCTAGTGAACGACTACATCACCCACAAGAATCCGCTCTCGTTAACCGCTTTGGAATCTTCAAGGGTGAGTCTTCTATCGACTCGTTGCTACAATCTAGTAGAAAGATCTTGGCTTGTGTGTTTTCATGCGATAGAATTTTTTTTCCATGCTACGAACCCCTATAGTGGTATCAGAGCCGTGTCTATATGTAGATCTATTGAATAAGTAGAACACAATGGTCATTATGGGAAGTGGTGCTTTTATTATCAATTGCTTCTTGTATACTTTGCATCTTGCGGGATGGTAGGATGAAGCAGCCCGGGCTAACCTTACATGACATCGTTCATGAGACTTGCTCCACGCTCTACATGAAACTTGTATTGCATAAGTGGCTTTGCGGGTGTCTGTCTCTACCATCATAGTGAAGATTAAATTTACAATGGACACTTGATACTTTATGCATCAACATTGTGGTTCTTGTTCGTAAGTTAGAACAATACTTATTGAAAGCCCCAAACCACGTAAAATATGCAAACAAAATTAGAGGCGTCTAACTTTGTTTTGCAGGGGTGTGCTGTGATGTGATATGGCCATGATTGTGATTATATATATGATGTATGGAATGATCCTTATTGTAAGTCGGCAACCGGCAGGACCCTTATGGTTGTCTTTTAATTTCTTTAAGACCTGCATGTCTATTATTCAAAGTAGTTGTAATAGTTTATGCTGGTGTATGACAACCATGGAGCGGTGCCATTTACCTTGACGCCACGCCGTTGATGATGGAGATTGTGTTCGTGCTTAAAGATGGAGATCGGAAGCACAAGAAGAAAGGCCATATCATATCACATATTATGAATTTCATGTGATGTTAATACTTTTATGCATCTTGTATTGGTTAGATCGCGATGGTAGCATTATAAGATGATCAATCTCACAAAATATCAAGTAACAAAGTGTTCGTCCTTAGTTAGCACCGTTGCCAAGACTCGTTGTTTCAAAGCACCACGTGATGATCGGGTATGATAGATTCTACGTGTGCATACAACAGGAGCAAGCCAGTTGCTCGTGCAGAAACAAAGGTTAATCTTGATGAGCCTAGAATGTACAGACATGGTCTCGGAACACGGATCACCGAAAGTTAAGCATGAGTCATATAGTAGATATGATGAACATGTTGATTGTTCGCCTTTGAAACTACATCATTGTTTGTGATGATCAGACTTGATGTAGTGGATTTGGTTTATGATCACTAAAACAATATGAGGGATATTGTTTTGAGTGGGAATTCACCTAGATTAATTTAACTATTAATTAGAACTCAATTTGTCATAAACTTAGTCTAAACTATTGCAAATATGTTGTAGATCATGGCGGCCCCTACCATCAATTTTAATGCGTTCCTAGAGAAAGAAAAGTTGAAAAACAATGGAAGCAACTTCGCGGATTGGTTCCGCAATTTGTGGATTATCCTCAATGCTGGTTAGTTGACCTATGTGCTGAATGCACCGCTGGGTGACCAACCTGCAGATGATGCTACCTATGAGGTGAAAAATGTTTACCATACTCAGAAGAATCAATACTCCATAGTTCAGTGTGCTATCTTGTATGGTTTGGAATCGGAGCTTCAAAAGAGGTTTGAGAACTTTAACCCATATGATATTGTCCGTGAACCCAAAATGATATTTGAGGCTCACGCGTCAGTTGAGAGTTATGAAGCTGCTGAAAAGTTCTTTAACTGCAAGATGGAGGAGGGCTGCTCTGTTAGTGAGAATGTGCTTAAGTTGTCTGGGCACGCCAATAAGCTCCAGAGATTGGGAATAATAATTTCTAATGCTTTGGGGATTCACCGTGTCCTCCAATCACTACCACCAAGTTACAAGAACTTTGTGATCAACTACAACATGCAGCATATGGATAAGATGTTGCCAGAACTCTTTCCTATGTTGAAGTCTGCAGAAGTGGAGATCAAGAAAGATCACCAAGTGTTGATGGTCAATAATACTTCCAATTTCAAGAAGCAAGGCAAGCCTAAGAAAAAGGGACACTTCAAGAAGGGCGGTAAGAAAGCTACCACGCCAGCAAAGAAGACCAAGGCTAGGCCTATACTTGATATTGAGTGCTTTTACTGCAAAGGAGAAGGTCACTGGAAGCGGAATTGCCCCGAGTACTTGACTGATCTGAAGAACGACAACATCAAGAAGAAAGGTATATCTGATATACATGTTATTGATGTGTATCTTACTAGTAATTGTAGTAGTGCCTAGGTATCTGATATACATGTTATTGATGTGTATCTTACTAGTTATTAATCATATTTGTAACTCGAAATAGGTGCTTCAGAATAAACGGATACTAGCGAAGAATGAGGTGATGATGCGCGTAGGAAATGGATCAAAGGTTGATGTGATCGCGGTCGGCATGCCACCTCTTCATCTACTATCGGGATTAGTTTTATACTTAAATAATTGTTATTTGGTGCCTGCGCTGAGCATGAACATTATATCCGGATCATGTTTATTGCGAGACGGTTACTTATTTAAGTCCAAGAATAATGGTTGTTCGATTTATATGAGTAATATCTTTTATGGTCATGCACCATTGATAGAGGGTCTACTCTTATTGAATCTCGATAGTAGTGATACACATGTTCATAATATAGATGCTAAACGTTTGAAATTGGATGATAATTATACATACATGTGGCACTATCGTCTTGGCCACATTCGAGTGAAGCATATGATGAAACTCCATTCCGACGGACTTCTTGAATCACTTGATTTCGAATAACTTGAAAGATGCAAAGCATGTCTGATGGGAAAAATGACTTAGACTCCATTTTCTGGTATGATGGAGCGAGCTATGGACTTATTAGAAATCATACATACCAATGTGTGTGGCCCGATGAGTGTGGCATCGTGCGGTGGTTATCGTTATGTTCTTACTTTCACGGATGACTTGAGTAGATATGGGTATATCTATTTAATGAAACATAAGTCCGAAACTTTCGAGAAGTTTAAGGAATTTCAAAGTGATGTAGAGAATCAACATAACAAGAAGATTCAATTTTTATGATCTGATCGTGGAGGTGAGTATCTAAGTTACGAGTTTGGCGAGAATTTGAAGAAATACGGAATACTTTCACAATTGACACCACTAGGAACACCACAACGTAATGGTGTGTCCGAACATCGTAATCGAACTCACTTAGATATGGTTCGTTCTATGGTGTCACTAACATATTTACTATTATCATTTTGGGGTTATGCATTAGAAACGACCGCATTCACTTTAAATAGGGCACCATTTAAATCCGTTGAAACGACATAGTATGAATTATTGTTTGGAACGAAACCTATATTGTCGTTCCTTAAAATTTGGGGTTGCGAAGCTTATGTAAAAAAGTTACAACCCGACAAGCTTGAACCCAAAGCAGAAAAATGCGTCTTCATAGGATACCCGAAGGATACTATTGGGTATACCTTCTATCATAGATCTGAAGGAAAAATCTTCGTTGCCAAGAATGGATCCTTTCTAGAGGAGTTTAATCTTCAAAGAAGTGACTGGAAGGAAAGTAGAACTAGACGAGGTTGTTGAACCTTCTCTCAGATTTAAGAGTAGCACATCACCGGAAGAAGTTCATGTGGCGCCTACACCAATAAGAGAGGAAGCTAATGATGGTGATCATGAAACTTTGGTCGAAGTTACTACGAAACCTCGCAGGTCGACGAGGAATCGTACCACTCCCGATTAGTATGATCCCGTTATGAGTGTCATGTTGGTGGACAACACTGACGAGCCTGCGACATATGAGGAAGCGATGATGAGCCCAGATTCCAATAAATGGCAAGAAGCCATGAAATCGGAGATTGGATCCATGTACGAAAACCAAGTATGGAATTTGGTGGACTTACCGGATGATCGGAAGGCTGTCGAGAACAAATGGATTTTCAAGAAGAAAAGACATGCTGATGGTAATGTAACCGTCTATAAAGCTTGAATTGCCGCAAAAGGGTTTCGACAAATTCAAAGAGTTGACTATGATGAGACTTTATCACTGGTAGCGAAGCTAAAGTCTATGAGGATTTTGTTAGCAATCGCTTCATATTATGATTATGAGATATGGCAGATGGATGTCAAAACGGCATTCCTAAATGGAGACATTGATGAAGAGTTATATATGGTACAACCCAAAGGTTTTGTTTATCCTAAATATGCTAACAAGGTATGCAAACTTCAACGGTCCATTTATGGATCAAAGCAAGCATCCCGAAGTTGGAATCAACGTTTTGATAAGGTGATCAAAAGTTTTGGTTTTATACAAACTTATGGAGAAGCTTGTATTTACAAGAAAGTGAGTAGGAGCTTTGCAGCATTCCTAGTACTATATGTGGACGACATATTGTTGATTGGGAATGATGTAGACTGGCGCAGCTCAGTTGTAGAGCTTCGTTGGGAAACCCCAAGACCAAGGAGTGATGAGCACAGAGGCAAGTCTTCCCTCAGTTATGAAACGGAGGTTATCGAACCAGTAGGAGCAAGGAAACAACTCCAAGGTGTTGAACTTGGAATCCTGCACAACACAAACTCAAGACTTTGCCCCAACTTACAGTGAGGTTGTTAATCTCACCGGTTTGCTGAAAACAAAGGATTAAACATATAGTGTGGAAGGTAATGGTTGCTGGTAGAAAGTAAAAAGTAACATTAGATGATGTATCAATGATAAAGATTGGACCGAGGTTCACAGTTCACTAGAGGTGTTCTCATTAAGATAGATAACATGCTGGGTGACCAAATTATAGCGGGGCAATTGACAGGACTGAGCAAGCATAACAATGAAAATACTAGACATCATGATTACTACGAGATTTGATTGGGCATTACAACAATATACATAGACCGTAATCCAACTGAATCTATGACTAATAATCCACCTTCAGGTTATCATCTGAACCCCTTTCGGTATTAAGTTGCAAGCAACGGATAACTGCATTAAGAAATGTGTGTACATTAAACAATACAATTGTTCCATGAACAAAAGATTGTTGTTTTATTTCTAGTAGAAATAGCACATCTACAACCTTAGAGATTCCTGTCACTTCCCTAGATTACTAGAGGCATGAACCTACTATCGAGCATAAATACTCCCTCTTGGAATCACTAGCATCTACTTGGCCAAGATAGCTACTAGAAACGGAGAGCATGCAAGATCACAAACAACACAGACATGATAGAATCAATAATCAATAAGACATGATTGAATCAATAATCAATCTGACATAGTATCTCAATATCCATCGGATCCCCGCAAACACAACATGTATGATTACAAATAGATGATCTGGTCATGAACGGAGCTCACAAGATCTAAAGATGATAGCACAAAGGAGGAGAAACAACCATCTAGCTACTGTATGGACCCATAGTCCAAGGGTGAACTACTCACGCATCATACCGGAGGCTGGCATGGTGATGAAAAAGGCCTCCGAGATGATCTCTCCCCTTCGGCAGGGTGCCGGGAAGACCTTCGGATCCCCTCGATCTAGGGATGATGGTGGCGGCGGCTACAGACTGTTTCGTGGAGATCTGATTGGGTGCTTAGGGTTTCTGCATCGGGGGCTTTTATAGGTGAAGAGGCGAGGCAGGAGGGCGGCCAGGGGGCGCACACCATAGGGCGGCGTGCCCTAGGGTGGGCCCGAGCGGCCCTAGGTTGTGGCCCCCCTTCGGCTACCCTTCGGTCTCTGTGTTTGCTCCGGTAAAATACTGACTTTGGATTTTGTCCCGTCCAATTCCTAGAATATTTCCTTACTAGCTTTTCTGAAACCAAAAACAACAGAAAACAGGCAACTGGCACTGCGGCATCTTATTAATATGTTAGTCCCAGAAAATGTATAAAAATACCTCAAAGTGTAGGCAAAGCATAACAAAGTTGATACTAAACAAGCATGTAACATCAAGTATCCCCAAGCTTAACTCCTGCTCATCCTCGAGTAGGTAAGTGATAAAAAGAATAATTTTTGAGGTGACATCCACCATCACAATCTTGATCAAACCATTTGCAAAGCATTGAAAGCTAGGATCAAAGTACTCTAAACATGAGCATGAAACATGAAGTTCTAATAATAAGACATAGTAACTATGTTGCAACATGAAAGGATACAAACAAAGAATCATAAATAACAATGCATTGAAAGACGTTTGTTTGTTTCACATATAGAAAACATATCATAGTGGTATTCATCTTGTCCCTCATGGAATAGCAAAACATAAATGCATAGGACACCTTCAAAGTTCATAAGGGTGACTAGATACAAATAGTTCAAGAACAAGCAATATCAACGTAATGAATCAATCAATAAGTTTTTGGACAATGAACATAAAACTAAGAATGACAACTATGCTCTCTTAATTGGTGCATAAAGATAGAAGGTGTAGACTCAGTATAAAAGTAGGAAGAAAGGCCCTTCACAGGGAAGAAGGGATTTCAAGTTTCATAAAGAGCTTCCAAAAATTATGGTACTTGTTAGCTTTCAGCTGCATTTCCCTATCATAAGCATCTTGAAGTTATTAAGGTTAAAGTGAACAAAGTATGGAGTATATGCTTGACAAATCATAAGTTGGCAATCTCATGTCCCTTGAATACGAGGGCCGTTCCTCATGCTACTCAACTTTAGTCACAAGCAAGTTCTTGTCATTGTAAGTATATGCGTATCATAGAGAACCGGCAACGGGGTACCCCTTTCCACATGACACATGAGCTATCCCATATCAAAATGACAAGGCAACAGACAGTGAGAATCTCAGCAATCTTTTTATTTACCTTTCCTTTTTCTCTCTCTTTTGTTTCTATATTTTTTCCGAGGATGCTTCATGGATTGCTCACTATGGTGATGCTTCAAGTTTCCACCATGATTAGGCATGGCGCTAGTGGCCCAGGCGTTTCTCTAACACATATATAATACTCCATGAACTTACAGGCTCCCCTTTTATTTCACACCGCCGACATCCATAAACAAAAGAGCATGATATCAACTGGGTAGATATTTACAGGTGTTGAAAGCTATAACATCCCAAATTTAATCAAATGCAAATTCATGTCATTGCATTCATATCATCCTAGAATTTTGATCTTTCATAAAAAATTCCAAAGTATAAACCCTAATAGAACTATTTTATACCCTTTTATATATTTGTATGGGGCATCGTTTCTATTTATTTTGTGACCTCAAATTAATTTCTTGAGGGGAGTTATGTGTTTGAAACACATTTGAATGCTAGAATAACCATACAAAAACTTGGTGAAATTTTGAATTCAAACAGATTTGAATTGAGATTTTAAAACCATTTCATAAAATGAAATTAGAAAAGAAAAAGGAGAAAGAAAAAAATAAAACGAGGCGCTACCTAACTAGCCCAGTAAGCCTTTCGGCCCAGCAAGCCCACCCGGGTTCCCCCTCCTCCTCTCTCTCACCCGCGTGCGCACCCCCTCTCCCACTGCCACTGGGCCCTTCGCCACGTCAGACCCGTCGTCCCCAAACCCCGCCCACAACCTGTTCCTCCTTCGTTTCTTCCCCAGTCACTGCCGCGATTGAATTTGATTAAATTGGCGATGAATGAGCATGTGATTCTTGCCCCTGCTCCGGCTACTTAACCCCCACCTCTCTGCGGCCATTTCCCCTCACCTATCCCACACTAAGCGCCGCCAGGCTACCCTAATTCTCGCTCACGCCTCCATAGACCCGAGCGACTCCGGCAACACATTCCGGTGAGCTCCGTGCTCCCCTCCGTCTCTTGTTCAAACGAGCATGTACCTCTTATCCTTGTGATTCTCCTGATGCCTCAGGTTTGCCTTAATTCACTTCAGGTCGCCGTCCCCGTTGACGACTGCGAGCATCCGAGGCACCGCTCGACTTCGACAAACAATCTAGGTAATTCCCGAGCACCCCTTGCCCTCTGATTCAAACCATCGTGTTCGCCGTGAACTTGTGCACCTCATAATGCCATTTGTTTGCTAGATTGCGACCTAGGTCGTCACCCTTTTCACCAGCCGTGAACACCCGACGCCAGCAGCATCTCCAACGAGCTCCTACGCCCGCGTCCATGCGCCCCTGTCCAAACCAATCGCACGTTGAGCTTCTCCGCATCCACACGACTCTGGTAAGCCTGGGCACCACCCCCTGACCCCCTAGCCTCACCGGCGTGTCACCGGCAGAGCCGTCGCCGCCTCCAGTGCCATGCACACCGCCAAGTTTTGGTCAATTAGATCTAGGCCGTTAGATCTGCACCCAACAGTTTAGATTAGATCACTTACTGAACATGTACGGATAGATCTGGAACATTAGATCTGACTTAATCCAACGGCGCAGAAGCGTGATCCTGAGTGAACCGGTAAGGGGCAATCAGATGGCACCGCGTGTCTGGGTTTTTGTTTTAAAATCCAGATTTGAATCTATTAGATGAATTAACTTGTAAATTTCATAACTTTTGATCTGTTTGTCCAAAAAATACAAATAATATATCAATGTATTCAGAAAAATGAGCCCTACACATATATGGCTTTGGTTTGGACATTTGCTTCTGTAAAATATGGATTTTACGCAGAACCATTTGTAGGCTTATTTTGGCTATATAAAATGTTTAGAAAATGGTTTTAGAGTAAATTTTGGTTTATTTAGATCTTAGCAAGTTTACTTTGTGTTCAGTACTGTCTATTTTGACTTGTTTAGTGTGGAAATATCATTCCATTGCATTTGCATGGATTCATATGTGTTTTTGTTTGAATATTGAATGTGAATTTAGTGCTATGATTTTATGTGTAGATTTTGGTGATTGTGATTGTGAGGATTGTTCCTATTCCCCCAACTACCAAGGCAATTGATGCTTCATATTTTTGTCCTATTATTTTATATATGCACTAGTAATATTTTGAGTAGGGTTTGCATGATATTTTTCTAGTTATATGCTATGCCATGGGAAATCCTATATATGTTGTCTTAGTAGTTTTTGCTAATATAAGGAACTTGATATACTAGTATGCTTAGCCTAAATAGTAGAAAACATGGGTGGAATATTCATGCTATGATGTTATACAAATATATGACTTTGTTTTTGAATAATAAAACAACATGTGAATGAAACACCTGGGTGGAATGGAAAGATGGTTTGTGTTGAGTGGTTACACAAGGCCCATGTATATGGTTTACCTTGTGTATCACACTTGTGGATGGCCACCCAGGAACAAAGGGATTTGAGATATTTAGTGTTGAGAAGCTTCTAGTGTAACCACATGGCATATGGGCTCTGCCTTGACCAAATAGGTTGCAAGAACTTAGCCAGATGGACAGTTCGTGGTAGGGTTGATAGGATGGAACGCGTCCATGGTGGTCTAAGGGAATGCTTCTGAAAAGACTCGTCCCATGCATGTAGAGTCTTGTGGGGAAAGTGCACCACCTCTCGAGAGGGTAAAACCTAATTACTTAGTCGTGTCACCGGCAACGAACAATTTGAGCATCAAAGACATTGAAGTGATCAAGAATCTCCTCATCCCAATTTATCTAAGTTAAAACTTGTGGTTGAACAAGGGTAAAGGTTCACCAATGTCTATTGGTGGTTCCTTGGGTGTTTTGTCAAACAAAAACTTAGTGTTTTCAACTTATAATAAAAACCTTATTTTGAGCAAAGCCAGCCTGAACTACACTTAGCCAAATTCATATAGTTATTAGATGTTTCTATATTACTATGATATCACTTGCCAATACAATTCCAAATGTATTGACCCTCTGTGGCTGTAACTTATGATGTTGCAGGTTACTCTGATGGAGATTAGGGTTACGAGTCCACACTCAACATGTTTGCATGTGGCACATGAAGATGAAGACTTCTATTTATTTACTTTATGTTATGAACTCTATGTATTAGCCTTGGGCAAATGATTTGTAAAGACTATGTTATCTAAGGAATGACGATGTAATAATGACCTTTATATCTGTGTACTTCATCTTAAATTGTGGATGCTAGCAATTCGATCTAGGGACTAGCATTGCAATCACAGGGGCCTTTACCTTAAATGGTGGGGTCTTACAGATGGTATCAGAGCACTGTGTTTCCTGTAGGATTATGACCCTATGATGGATTAGACTAAGGAAACCACCAGGAAAAATGCAACTCTTTGCAAATTCCACACTCATCTCTTTTCTTCTCGTAAAACCTCTTCAAATCTTCTTTCTCATCTTTATTTGTAGATGGCCGCCATCAACAAATCCGTCAAGAAGGGACCACTCATGACCATGACCTTAGAATGTGATACGAAGTTTCCCAAGGCACTCAAAAACCTCATGGTTAGCTTGGGAATACATGGTGAAGCCGTGTACAAGGGATTTCTAGTGATGGATGAAGGAGAAGAATATTGGTGGGTGCAGCTCCACTTGTACAAAAACAAGGAGGACAACCACAAAGAGTCGGGATTCTGCATGGTCACCAACTCTGAAATGCATATGTTATTCTTTGACTCTGCAAGAAATGCAGCATGGAATGCCATCAAGGAACTTGGTGAAAGACTCAAGTGTAGAATGCTGAACACTCAAAATGACCTTAGAGAGGAGAAGAAGTATACCCAAGACTTAGAGACCGCCATAAAACGTCTAAGGGAAGATATAATAGACTTAGCATATGAGTGAGAATTGTGATGTACTCCAATAGTTGGACCACCACACTTGTCGTTTTCTCGCGTTAATAATTTGATCATACCTACCTATGTGGTATGGAAAAATTTGTCTAAGTTATGTTTGAACCTTAGAGCTTGTGATAGATTATTGTATACCATGACTTGTATGTTTTATGGTTGAATGTATGCTTTGGCTTTTTTTCACTACCTTATGATTTTCTCTTTACTTGTGTTGTTTCTAATTTTTCTCTATCCTATGCAATATATGCCTTGCTTTGTTATCAGCACCGCCGAGAAGTTCAAGGGAACTCGTTTTGGTTCTCGTATTGTGGAGCCCACTAGTGTGCTTAATATCCCCCTCCCTAGTTGTAATACCCCACCTTTATAAGGTAAAGGTCCCTGTGATTTCAATTCTAGTCCCTGGATCAAATGCTAGCATCCACAGTTTAAGATGAAGTACACAGATACAAAGGTCGTTATTACATCATCATTTCAGACACAACATTGTCTTTTACAACTCAATAGCCAATGTCTAGTACAAGAGTTCATATCATAAGTAAATAAAATAAAGTCTTCATCTTCATGTGCCACAGGCAAGCATGTTGAGTGTAGACTCATAACCCTAATCCTCATCGGAATAACCTGCAACATCATAAGTTATAGCCATAGTGAGTCAATACATTTGGAATTGTATTGGCAAGTGATACCATAGTAGAATAGTAGTATCTAAAATCTATATGAATTTGGCTAAATGTAGTTTAGGCTTTCTTTACTCAAAATAGGGTTTTCCTATTAGTTGAAAACACTAAGTTTTTGTTTTAAAAACTCCCAAGGAACCACAAATAGACATTGGTGAAACTTTTACCCTTGTTCAACCACAAGTTTTAACTTAGAAATTGGGATGAGGAGATCCTTGATAGCTTCAATGTCTTGCTGCTCAAATTGTCCGTTGCCGGGGACACGGCTAAGTACGTAGGTTTTACCCTCTCTAGAGGTGGTTCACTTTCCCCACAAGACTCGACATGCATCGAGACGAGACCTTTCATAAGCCTTCCCTTAGACCACCATGGACGTGTTCCATCCTATCACCCTACCACCAACTGTCCATCTGGCTAAGTTATTGCAACCTATATGATCAAGGCAGAGCCATATGCCAATGTGGTTGCACTAGAAGATTCTAAACACTAATTATCTCAAATGCCTTTGTTCCTGGGTGGGTTTCCACAAGTGTGATACACAAGGTAAACCATAGACATGGGCCTTGTGTAACCACTCAACACAAACCATTATATCATTCCACCCAGGTGATTCATTCACTTAGTTGTTTTATTAAGCAAAAACACAAGTCAAAGACTTAGAAATATTTCATAGCATGAGTAATCCATCTTTGTTTTCTACTAGCTAGGCTAAGCATGATAACATAAAAAAATTCTTAACATAGAGGAAACTCTATCAAGACTACAACTACTAGGATTTCCCAAGCATAGCATATATATATACTTAGAAAAAATTCCATGCAAGCCCTATTCAAAATATCACTAGTGCATAGTCAAAATAATAGGACAAAATACATGAAGAACCACTTGCCTTGGTAGTTGGGGGAGTAGCAATAATCTTCACAATCACAATCACCACTAGCACCAAAATCTACACATAAAATAATAGCACCAAATTCACATTACAATATTCAAGCAAAAAATATTATGAATTCATGCAAATGCAATGGAATGAATTTCTACACTAACCTATTCAAACCAAACAGTACTGAACACAAAACCATCTATTTATAGTCTAAATAAACTTAAATTTGCTTTAAAATCATTTTCTAAATAATTTATATACCCAAAATAAGCCTATATTTGATTCTGCAAATAAACCTAATTTTACTGAAGAAAAATACAAATTCAAGCCCACAGTAGTATAGCATTTATTTTTCTGAATCCATTGATATATTATTTGCATTTTTTTGGATAAACAGAGCTCAAGATATGAATTTTACAAGTTTAAATCTCTAATAGATATAAAAACAGATTTTAAAACAAATTCAGAGACAAGTGGCCGTGTCTGATTGGACCGTACCACTTCGTGTGGATCGACCAACACGAGCCGTTGGATCTAAGTGACAACGCACGGTCAGATCTAACGATACCGGTTCGCGTAAGTGATCTAATCTACACCCTATGATCCAGATCTAACGGTGCCAACGCATGCGACCATAGATGGGTGGCGCAAATGGCCACTGGCGGCGGCGCTTCTGCCGGTGATGCTCCGGTGATTCCAGAGGAGGCTAAGGGTTGTGAAGTGGCTTACCAGCATCGCAGGGTCGCGAGAAAGCTCAAGGTGGCTTCGTCTTGTATGGGGCCGAGCTGCTATGGCCGCTGGGGCTCGTCGGAGTTGCGGGCAGCGTCGGGTACGAGTTGGCAAACACGACGGCGACGCTCTGGATCACCCTAGCGCAAACCAAGAGTATCAGAACACGCGCAAGGTTCAGGCGAACAAGATCGTTTGATTTAGAGGCCAAGGGGTGGTTGCATCTTACCAGAATTTCTCGCCCGAGACAAGGGTGGCGTTGGTGCTCACGGTGCTAGACGTAGCCGACGTTCTGGGTCACGAGCAGATGAATAAAAGGCATGAGAATAAGCACACGAGCAAGGGGAGTACGACAATAAGAAGAAGAGGGCACGGGGTGGACGGTTCTCACCGGAATACCTCGTCGGAGTTCGTCGGGCAGCGGCGACGCAAGCGCAAATACAGCCTACCTGGGGGTGCTCTGGTGCTGCTGCTTGGGGGGAAATGACCGTGGAGGTGTGGGTATTAAGTAGGCAGAGGAAGGCGCGAGAATTACTCGCTGTACCAATGGCAATTAAGCCACGAAATCAATGGCAATGAACAGCAGTGACGACGAGGTCTGGTGCGGGATTTGGGGGAAGATGATGTTGAGCTGGACTGGGGCCACTGTCAGCGGGTGCGGGGTAAGGTGAGCGCGAGTGAGAGAGAGGGGAGGGGGAAACGGTCCGGGTGGGCTTTTGGGCCTGTTCTTGTGTAGAGGGAGTGTCCCAACCTTACAACAATATAAGGTGGAGTCCCCTGTGTTTACAATGCTAGTCCCTGGATCAATAGCTAGCATCCACAGTTAAGATGTAATATCAAGAAACAAAGGTCATAATATAACTTTATAACCAGGAATAACATAATTTTATTACATCTTACATAGCTCATTTGGCTATTACATTACATTGCAGCGGAATAACTATAAGCATGGGTCCTTCATCTTCAAAGTCCCACAGGCAAATGTTGGTTGTAGACTTTGTAATCCTAAACAATCAATCTTCACTAAAATCAATCAAACCTGCAACATTACAAGTTATAGCCACAAGGGTCAATACATTTGAATTGTATTGGCAAGTGATACTATGGTAGTATAGTGGAGTCTATCATCTATATGCATTTGGCTAAGTGGAGTTGAGGCTTGCATTGCTCAAAATAGATTTTTCCTTAACATTTGAAAATACTAAGTTTTTCTTGGCAAAATCATTTTTCTCAATCAAAGATTTGAAGATCCTTTAACCAAGGCATCTCTCAATCAAAGATTGAATATTTCAAACAACCCTTGTTCAAACCACAAGATTTAACTTAGAAATTTGAATGATGAGATTCTTGATTGCTTCCATGTCTTGATGCTCAAATTGTCCTTTACCAGGGACATGGCTAAGTACTTAGATTTTACACTCTGCAGAGGTGGTGCACTTTCCCCACAAGACTTGGTTTCCCAAGACAAGATCTTTCAGAAGCCTTCCCTTAGACCAGAAATGGACGCGTTCCAACCTATCAAACACTACCACCCACTGTCCATATGGCTAAGTTCTTGCAACCTATATGATCATGGCAGAGCCCATATTGCCAAGTGGTTGCACTTGAAGCTTCTCAACATTTGATATCTCAAATCTCTTTGTTCCTAGGTGGCCATCCACAAGTGAGATACACAAGGTTCACCAGTCCCCTGGCCTTGTGTAACCACTCAACCAAAAACCACCAAGCAATTACCATTCCACCCAGGTGATTCATTAACTTAGTTGTTTTATTAAACAAAATCACAAGTCCTCAGACTTAGAAATTTTCCATAGTGTGAATATATTTCCACCCTTGTTTTCTATTAGCTAGGCTAAGCTTGATAGTAATAGGAATATTAACTTAGGAAGATTTCCACTAAGGTTTCATCTACTAGGTTTTCCTATAGCAAGGTTTATACTTAGCAAAAATTCCATGCAAGTTTTACTTAGAGAAAATCACTAATGCATAGTGAAAGTAATGGGACAAAAAGTATGAAGCATCACTTGCCTTTTTGGTAGAGTTTGGGTTCACTCCTTGTCCTTGCAACAATCACACTCTTCAAGTCACTACAATTCAATCAAGCAAGGCACAAACTCAATCTACCAATCAAGCAAAACAACACATAAAATAACAAAGTCAGAGTAATGCATGCAAGCATTCCAAGCTTTGTTTTGTTTGAAAAAGTGGTTCCTAATGGGTCATGAACATTTGAAAACACCTAATGGTCATTTTATAAAGTGGCAAAGTCATTTGCAAAAGGTTTCACTTTAAAAACCATTTTCAAAACAAAGTATCTTTTTATGTGGTGTAGAAATATTTTTACCAAGGCATTAATCTCCAAGGTTCACCAAATATGTTTTCAAACCATAAAACTTGTTTTTTAGGGTCAGAGAGTTTAAAACAAAACATTTCCCAAAAGTTTTCCTTCAAAATCATTTTTAATAAATAAACCACATTTCTATTTGACTAGAAATGGTTTTAAATCAAAGATTCTTTATTTTGTTTCACCAAATACATTTTTGAGTCCACAAAGTGTTTCCTAATGTTAGTAGGTTCAAATCAATCCAATTGCCAAAGATTTTAACCCCAAATTCATTTTTAAACAATTTTTACATCCTTAACAAGCATACAAATGTTTCTGCAAAAACAACCATTTTTCCAGAAGCTTTTTTGCTAAACAAAAGGCATGGTTGGCTAGGGTTTGTTCTACTGATTCCAATGATACCAAATTTGCAATTTTTGGACGTGTGGATCAAAAGTTACAGTGGTTTCAAAATGGTAAATCTGATTTCATAATCTGTTTTAAACAGAACAGGGACACGCGGCGCATCGCTATTCGCGGGTACCGGTTCAGTGTGGATCACGCTGCAGACCGTTGGATCTAAACTGATTGCGTGGCCCAGAACACGTACCCCTTCGCTGTTAAGTAGTTCTATCCTATCCACCAGATCAAGATCGGACGGCTGCGGTGAGCTCGACCTTAAACGAGCGGCGCTGCGGCGGCTACTGGCGGTGGAGCGACCAGACGGTGGCGGCGGCGGTGAAATAGGAAGAGAGGGAGGAGGGGAAGGTGCTCACCAGATTCGTAGGGCTGTGGTGATGCTCAAGGTACTGTTGGCTTGACAAGGGGCACTCGGGGTCTGCTGCAATTCTTCGCCGGAGTTTGCAACGGCGTCTGGCGGCTCTGGTTGTTGCCGAGGCGACGCTGCTGACGCCCTAAGGCAGGACAAGGGTCTGGTCAGATGCAGCAGGACACGGTGTAGGTGTGTGCGTGAACGA
Source organism: Avena atlantica (assembly GCA_910589765.1). Lineage (NCBI taxonomy): Eukaryota > Viridiplantae > Streptophyta > Magnoliopsida > Poales > Poaceae > Avena > Avena atlantica. The sequence goes on from OU342739.1 coordinate 360,851,331, forward strand.
GAGGGGAAGAGGCGGTCGGAATCTACCAGTAGGCTTCGCCGGAGAAGGAGGCAAACGCGGCGGCGTTCGGGAGCTTGTCGTAGTCTATGCTCTGGGGCGCCCGCGGTCGAATGAAGGGCACAAGCAGGTGCGCCTGGGAGTGGTGAGTGTGCCTGCGTGATCAGGAAGGCACGGGGCGGTGTTGAGTCGCCGGAATCGGCACCGGAGTGTCGTCGGAACAGAGGGAGTGTTGGTAGAAATTTGACAGCCTGAGGGCGTGTCGTTGTGGGGCTACAGAGGGGAAGTGGAGAGGAGTCACTGGTGTTTAAGGGGCATGGTCACTGCGAGGAATCAAAGCCTCCATCAACGCGCAATCACTACCGGAGTAACTCACTGCAACGGCAGGGCGACGGGGTCTCGCTTGAAGACGATGGCTGGGTATGTGGGGCCGTTGCGTCAGTGGATTGAGAGAGGGAGTTGGGGTCCACAAATCAGTGGCCTTGCGGGTTGTTTCTATGGGGAAGAAAAACGGTTCGGGGAAGAAGAAGGAGCTGGACTGCTGGGCTGTTGGGCTGGAGCTGGGCCAGATGGTTGGGCTGCTCTATTTTTTTTTGTCTGAAACCTTTTTCTTTTTCCAAAACTATTTTCTGTTTTGAATTTCAATCAACTATTCAAACATTCAAACAATTTCAAACAATCACTAAACTTTGTATTGGGTTAGTTCTGTTTTAACCACACAAAACCAAAGTCCAATAAAATAATATTTTTATTTTAGAGTCCATTTATAATTAAATAAAATGGACACTAGTTAATAAATCAAATGGGTTTTTATTTATTTTAAAAATCCATTTGAAATCTAAATATTTTCAAAACCAAATCAGTAGGTTTTATTTGAAAATAAAGAATACTTGGAAACTTGTTTTTAGAATAAAATAACCTTTTATTTTAGGGTCCATTAATAATTAAATGAATAGACCTTATTCATTTAGTTCAAAATAGGATTTGTTTTATTAAAAACTTTATTTTGAAATCTAAAATAAGACCAAAACATTTCAGTAGGTTTTATTTGAGAATATAAAATACTTGGAAAACTTATTTAAAATAATTTAATAAGTTTTAGTGTTTATTTAAAATGGGAAAAGCCTTTACTTAAATAAAATTGGATATTAAATCCTTATTATTTTATTTAAATAAACCTTCACTATTTTTATCAAAGCAAAACATTTTATTTCAAAAACTTGGCCAAGGTTTAATTTGGCTTTATAAAATAATCTTTATTTATAAATCCACCTTTTCTTTTGAAAACCAAATCCTTTTATTAAAAGATCCAAAATAGTAATTTTTAAATGTTTTGAAGTTTATTGTTTATTTAACTTTTTTTAAATCTCTTTAGAATTTTATTTGATCCAAATAGGTTTGAAAGTTCCCAATTGGATTCAAAAAGTTTCTTCTGGCCCTGAAAATCAAACAAAGTTTTATTTTATTCATTTATTTTTCACATTACAAGATTTGGAAAATCTTGGGATGTGACATCTGGAGCTGGGCTAAAAGGGCAGCGGCTGTTTTATTTTTTTCCTTTTTCCTTTTCTTTTTTTGTTTGATTTTTTCAAGAATCATTTTCAAACCCTTTTCAAACAACTTTGATTTCTAATTTTCTCTAGATTTTTATACAGTGAATTTTGTACTCAAATGTGTGCCAAACACTTCTGTTTACTCAAATACACTTAGATCCCTTGAAAATAAAATAGAACCATGCTTATTGATATATAAATAATAGGCATACAATTGGTTTTATTTGGAGTTTTGATTTGAAAATTTTTGTGCAAGTCAAGAATGCTATGAATACATGAATGCAATGCATGCTTTTGTAATTCATGAATTTTGGGATGTTACAAACCTAATCCCCTTAAGATGAATCTCGCCCTTGAGATTCGGATTGTCTAGCAAATAGGTGCGGGTGATCTTTCCGAAGGTCATCTTCTCTTTCCCAATTTGCTTCCTCTTCGAAATGATGGTTCCACCAAACTTTGCAGAATTTGATATTCTTGGTACGAGTAACTCTTTCTGCAGTCTCAAGGATTTTGATAGGCTTCTCTTCATACGTGAGATCACTCTCTAACCGAACCTCTTCCAAAGGTATAGTATCGTTCAAAGAAGTTTTCTTCCATCTCCGGATGGCATTTCTTCAACTAACTCACATGAAACACATTGAACTGCTGACAGTGATTCAGGCAATTCAATCTCATAAGCCACTTCTCCTTTGCGACTCAAAATCTTGAAGGGTCCAACATATCTTGGTGCCAATTTTCCTTTGACTCCAATTCTCTTCACTCCACGAAGTGGTGAGACTCTAAAGTAAGATCTATCACCTACCTCATAGGTGACTTCTCTATGCTTTGGATCTGCGTAGCTCTTTTGTTAGGACTGTGCAATCTTTAATCTGTCTTTTACCAATTTAACTTTCTCTTTTTCTTCCTTAATCAGTTCTGGTCCGAAAAAATTTCTTTCTCCAACACCACTCCATAGCAATGGCGTAGTACAATTCCTTCCATAGATAAATTCAAACGGTGCCATTTCAATGCTGGCTTGATAGCTGTTATTGTAAGAGAATTCTGCATAAGGCAGACTTTCATCCCAACTAGCACCATAGTCTAGGGCACATGGCCTCAACATATCCTCCAAAATCTGATTGGTCCTTTCTGTCTGTCCATCAGACTGGGGTGAAAAGATATGTTTAACTCTAATCTTGTTCCCAATGATTCATGCAGTTGTCACCAAAAATGCGAAGTGAACTAAGTTCCTCTATCAGACACAATACTCTTGGGGTACTCCATGCATACATACAATCCTGTTCATATAGATCTTGGGTCACTTAGCACTTGTATAGGTTGTCTTCACGGGTATGAAATGAGCCACTTTAGTTAGGCGATCTACAACAACCCAAATAGAATCATATCCAGATCTGGTCCTTGGCAGTCTGGTGATAAAATCCGTGCCAATCTTATCCCACTTCTAATCAGGAATAGGTAATGGTTGTAATAATCCTGACGGTTTCTGATGTTCCGCTTTTACTCGACTACACACATCACACAAGGCAATATGTTCCGTGATATCTTTCTTGAGATTGTTCCACCAGAATCTTTCCTTCAAATCCATGTACATTTTGTTGTTACCCGGATGAATGGAATATGGTGAGTTGTGTGCTTCTTGCAGAATCAGTTTCTGAAGCTCCGGATCTTGCGGAATGCAGATACGTTTCCCATACCATAAAGTACCATATTCGTCTTCATGGAATCCTTTAGCTTTCCCTTTATTAATTTTACCTCTGATCTCTTCAATTTCCTTGTCCATCTTTTGGACTTCTTTGATCTTGTCCAACAATTTGGGTTGAACATCCAATGACATAAGATGTCCTTCCGGCACTATACCCAATCTGAGATCTTTGAATTGGGCACACAGATCATCTGGCAATTCTCCCTTAGTAAGGCCATTTACATAAACCTTACGTCTTAAAGCATTCGCTACAAGATTTGCTTTACCGGGATGGTATTGCAAACTCAAGTCATAGTCCTTGATGATTTCAAGCCATCTTCTTTGCCTCATATTGATTTCCTTCTGAGTGAAGATATACTTCAAACTCTTGTGATCTGTGAACACTTCACAACGTTTTCCCAAAAGATAATGTCTCCATGTTTTAAGTGCATGGACAACAGAGGCTAACTCTAAGTCATGAGTAGGATAATTCACTTCATGAGTTTTGAGTTGTCTCGAGGCATAAGCCACAACTTTCCCTTCTTACATGAAAACTCCACCTAATCCTTGGTGAGATGCATCACAATAGACTTGGAAATCCTTCTCCAAATCTGGCAGACATAAGACCGGTGCTGTCACTAGTCTCTTCTTTAGTTCCTGGAAACTGACTTCACAACCTTCAGTCCAATCAAACTTCTTATCTTTCTTAAGTAACTTCATCATTGGCTTAACTACCTTTGAGAAATTCTCAATGAATCTTCTATAGTATCCTGCCAAGCCAAGGAAACTACAATCTTCTTTCACTGACTTGGGAGATTCCCACTCAGTCACAGCTGACACCTTTGCGGGATCGATAGATATACCATCGCCCGACAGAATATGACCGAGAAATCCAACTTTATTCAGCCAGAATTCACACTAACTAAACTTTGCATACATCTTGTTCTCCCTGAGCTTCTCAAGTATCAAACGTAAATGCTCTTCTTTGCTCTTGGAATAGATCAAAATGTCGTCGATGAATATGACAACAAACTTGTCAAGAAACTCCATGAACACTTTGTTCATCATGTTCAAGAAATAGGCTGGTGCATTCGTCAAACCAAATGGCATCATGGTGTACTCATACAATCCATACCTAGTGGTGAAGGAAGTCTTAGGTATGTCTTGCTCTCTAATATTTAGCTGAAAATAGCCTGATCAGAGATCAATATTTGAGAACAACAGGGCTCCTTCTAGCTGATCAAACAGATCGTTGATTCTAGGCAAAGGATATTTGTTCTTGATAGTCACCTCACTGAGTGATCAATAGTCAATGCACAACCTTTGACTTCTATCTTTCTTCTCGACAAACAGAACTGGTGCACCACAAGATGAAGAACTGGGTTGAATAAATCCTTTCTGCAACTGTTCTCCAAGCTGTTTCTTGAGTTCCTTCAACTCATCAACTAACATCTTGTAGGGTCTCTTTGCTATTGGTCCAGATCCTGGCAGCAAGTCAATCAGAAATTCTACATCTCTATCTGGTGGCATTCCCGACAACTCTTCCGGAAACACGTTCGACAATTCCTTCACAATTGGTGCATCATCTATGCTAATCTCCTTAAGAGAATTTAGCTTACTCCCTTTTGATTCAAAGTTTTACTTGAATCTTATCCTTTTCTTATCCGGGGTTGTGAGTGCAACAAAACGATTGGCACAATCTAGTACTCCTTCATACTTAGCCATCCAATCCATACCCAAAATTACATCCAATCCTTGGGAATCTATGATTATCAGACTAACTGGAAACTTATACTTTCCAAATTCTATCACTAGATCATGACATCCAAAATTCACTATCATCTCTCCACCGGGAGAGCTTACTTTTATAGGAAACCAAATAGTTTCAGTTGGAAGTCCATTTTTATCAACAAATTCTCTTGATATGAATGAATGCGATGCATCGATATCAAAAAGAACAAGTGCTGGAAAAGAATCACGCTTGAACTTACCAGCTACAACATCAGATTCTTCATAAATTTCTTCCACATTGATGTGGTTCACTTGCCCTTCTAAAAAGGGTTGGGCTTGTTGGCTCCTTCAAATTTCTTTTCTGCGCATTCATTTTCATAGTGCCCCCTTTTCTTGCATTTGAAGCACTCAACCTGACCGATGTCTATTTTTGCAGGCTGACTCCCATTACCATTTCCACTGTGGTGGATCTTGTGTCCACTCTTGTGGTTCTTATACTTGTCATTGTCATGACTGCGATGATGCTTGTTGTCATGGTGACGGTTGTGGTTGTGTTGGCTGTTATACCTCCCATGCTTATGGAATCCAGAACCTCCACTATCATCATTATGGGAACGCTTGTGTGACGAACCCGAGCTGTTCTTATCAAAGTTATGCTTTCTCTTCCTGCCCTCAACCTGTTTCATCTTGTATTCCAAGATGGTGGCCTTGTCATAAAGTGGTCGATATGTTGGGACATAGGCAATAGATAGCTGCAGGTTCAATTCATCATTCAGTCCTTCGAGGAACTTCTCCTTCCTCTTGGCATCAGTATCAACCTCATCCGGTGCATAGCGCGCCAGATTGTTAAACTCCTCAATGTATTCAGCCACACTGCGGTGACGCTGTTTCAGATTGTGGAACTCTTTCTTCTTCAAATTCATCACTCCTGATGAGATGTGATCTGTACAGAATCCATCCTCAAAAATAGCCCAAGTGACACCTCATGGGGAGTGGTGATCTAAAAGTTATCCCACCAGGTTGCTACTGGTCCTTCAAGCAGATGTGTTGTGAACCATACCTTTTCTTCATCGGGAAGCCAACAGTGACCAGGTCTTTGTTCACGGAATGTAACCAGTCACTGGCTACCATTGGATCAGTTGTTCTCGAGAACTTAGCTGGCCTCAACCTCAAAAATCTTGTAATAATGTCAAATGCGGGTGGGTTGTTGGGATTGTTGTTGTTGTTATTCTGATTCTGGTTTTGATTGTCCATGAACTGGGTCATCATTTGCATCAGTTGAGTTTGAGCTGTCATCAACTGCTGCATCTCGGGATTGACGTTATTGTTGTTGTTGGTTGGGTTGGGATTGGCACGACAGGGAGGCATATGTGGTTTCAATAAGGATAAGTAATGAGATATAACCCATAGATTCCATGCACAATACATCACATAGCAACAAACACAATAAACAATCACAAGATAACAAAGAGTTTAAACAACGTAAACAAAAAGTTTTGGAAAAATAAACATAATAGCAAGCCATCCACATGTTGGATGATCATTGCAACTCAATAATCAAAGGATGATAGATAAATAGGTAGCTGAATAGTCAACTACTCCTCCATGTAGACCTCCACGTCCACAAGAGTAAGTCCGACTGTCTTAATAGCTGACTTGTACTCTTCCACACCGGTGGTCAAGGCCTCAATCTTCGCGCAAAGATCTCTCTTCTGCGAGCGAAGCCTCTCTATCACTCCCTGCTGAGTCTCTAGCTCGAAGTCCATGGCCTCTATCTCGGCCCTCATGTCCTTGATCTTCTTGTTTCTGTCCTGAACTCTCTTCTCCTGATTCTTGAACTTCTTGTCCTAGCTCTCGAATCTGGCCTCCATCTCCTTGACGATCTCGTCTTGCTCCGCGAAGAGCTTGTCCTTCTCCCTCAACTGAACCTGAAGCTCGTCATTGCTAAGCATGGCATTGGTCCTATCTGTGTCGAGGTGTCTAATAAGGCCCTCTAGGTCCTGTAGGTACAGACGAACTGGCTCTATCGTCTCTCTTGCAGTGCCCTCATACACCAATGCCTCTCCCTCCTTGTCAAGTCCCCAAACGGGTGGAAGTAGAGGCCTCTAAGCTCGGTGGCATGGCGTTCGCATAGGCGTCCGAGTAGCTCCTACATGACTACATATAGACCCTTCTCTTTGTCATCGTGCATCAGCTTGAAGGAAATATCCTCTGTGAGTGGCTCCGTCTGGCGTCCTGGCTGTGTGACTCTAAAGCCCCAAAGATCCTTCCCCTCGAACTTGGTGAGCTGAAGTGCCTTGATACTAGGAAGTGGGAGGTTGAGCACACTAGTGAACTGCATGATATGTGAACCAAAACGAGTTCCATTGAACTCTTCGGCAGTGCTGATCACAAAGATAGGCATCTAATGTATAAGATAGAGAAATATTAGAACAACACAAGTAAGAGAAAACAAGATAGTAAAAAGATAGCAAAAAGCATACAATCATCCATAAAACATACAAGTCATGGCATACAAAGTCTACCACAAGCACTAAGGTTTAACATAACTTAGACAAATTTTGCGAGAAAACGACAAGTGTGGTGGTCCAACTAGCGGAGTACGTTACAATTCTCACTCATGTGCTAAGTCTATGATATCCTCCCTTAGACGTTTTATGGCGGTCTCTAAGTCTTGGGTATACTTCTTCTCCTCCTTAAGGTCATTTTGGGTGTTGAGCATTCTATACTTGAGTCTTTCACCAAGCTGCTTGATAGCATTCCAAGATGCATTTCTTGCAGAGTCAAAGAATATTGTATACATTTCTGAGTTGGTTCCCATATATAATCCCGACTATTTGTGGTTGTCTCCCTTGTTTTTGTACAAGTGAAGTTGCATCCACCAATGTTCTTCTCCTTCATCCATCACTGGGAATCCCTTGTAGACAGCCTCACCATGTATCCCCAAGGTAACCATAAGGGTTTTGAGTGCTTTGGGAAACTCCGTCTCACATTCTAAAGTCATGGTCATGAGTGGTCCCTTCTTAACGGCTTCGTTGATGGCGACCATCTACAAATTGAGAGGAGAAAGAAGATTAGAAAAGGTTTATGAGAAGTAAAGACAAGTGTGGAATTTGCAAAGAGTTATATTTTTTCCTTAGTGGTTTCCTTAGTCTAATCCGACCTAGGGTCATAATCCTACAGGCAACACAGTGCTCTGATACCATCTGTAAGACCCCACCTTTATAAGGTAAAGGTCCCTGTGAGTGCAATGCTAGTCCTTGGATCAAATGCTAGCATACACAGTTTAAGATGAAGTACACAGATACAACGGTCGTTATTACATCGTATTTCCAGAGATAACATAGTCTTTTACAACTCAATATCCAATGGCTAGTACAAGAGTTCTATCATAAGTAAATAAAATAAAGTATTCATCTTCATGTGCCACAGGCAAGCATGTTGAGTGTAGACTCATAACCCTAATCCTCATCGGAATAACCCGCAACATCATAAGTTACAGCCACAGTGGGTCAATACATTTGGAATTGTATTGGCAAGTGATACCATAGTAGAATAGTAGTATATAACATCTATATGAATTTGGCTAAGTGTAGTTTAGGCTTGCTTTGCTCAAAATAGGGTTTTCCTATAAGTTCAAAACACTAAGTTTTTGTTTGACAAAACTCCAAAGAACCACCAATAGACATTGGTGAACATTTTACCCTTGTTCAACCACAAGTTTTAACTTAGAAATTGGGATGAGGAGATCCTTGATAACTTCAATGTCTTGATGCTCAAATTGTCTGTTGCCGGGGACACGGCTAAGTACTTAGGTTTTACCCTCTTGAGAGGTGGTGCACTTTCCCCACAAGACTCGACATGCATTGAGACGAGACCTTTCAAAAGCCTTATGTTAGACCACCATGGACGCGTTCCATCCTATCACCCTACCACCAACTGTCCACCTGGGTAAGTTATTGCAACCTACATGATCAAGGAAGAGCCCATATGCCATGTGGTTGCACTAGAAGCTTCTAAACACTAAGTATCTCAAATCCCTTTGTTCCTGGGTGGCTTTCCACAAGTGTGATACACAAGGTAAACCATAGACATGGGCCTTGTGTAACCACTCAACACAAACCATCATACCATTCCACCCAGGTGATTCATTCACTTAATTGTTTTATTGAGCAAAAACACAAGTCAAAGACTTAGAAATATTTCATAGCATGAATAATCCACCCTTGTTTGCTACTAGCTAGGCTAAGCATGATAACATAACAAGTTTCTTAACTTAGAGGAAATTCTACCAAGACTACAACTACTAGGATTTTCCAAGGCATAGCATATATATACTAAGCAAAAATTCCATGCAAGCCCTATTCAAAATATCACTAGTGCATATTCAAAATAATAGGAAAAATTACATGAATCACCACTTTCCTTGGTAGTTGAGGGAGTATCAACAATCTTCACAATCATAATCACCACTAGCACCAAAATCTACACATAAAATAATAGAACCAAATTCACATTCCAATATTCAAGGAAAAAATATTATGAATGCATGCAAATGCAATGGAATGAATTTCTACACTAAACTATTCAAACCAAAAAGTACTGAACACAAAACCATCTATGTATAGTCTAAATAAACTTAAATTTGCTTTAAAATCATTTTCTAAATAATTTATATAGCCAAAATAAGCCTATATTTAATTCTACAAATAAACCTAATTTTACAGAAGCAAAATACAAATTCAAGCACACAGTAGTGTAGGATTTATTTTTTTGAACCCATTGATATATTATTTGAATTTTTTAGATAAACAGAGCTCACGATATGAATTTTACAAGTTTAAATCACTAATAGATATAAAAACAGATTTAAAAAAAATTCACAGACACGTGGCCATGTTTGATTGGCCCGTACCGCTTCATGCGGATCGACCAACACGATCCGTTGGATCTAAGTGATAATGCACGGTCAGATCTGACAATATTGGTCCGCGTAAGTGATCTAATCTACACCCTACGATCCAGATCTAACGGTGCCAACATACGCGACCATAGCTGGGCGGCGCAAATGGCCACTGGCGGCGGCGGCTGTAACATACCAAAAATACTAACCTTTAATCATCAAAATTAGGGTTAACAAAAACTTTTCTAAATAAAATTATGGAAGCATGCATGTGAGTATGCATTTCATATTGAATTCTTTTGAACCACCTTTTTTGTGTGTTTCTTTGCTTGTAAAATGTTGCTTAGGTGAAACAAACATCATCTAAAAATTTCCCAAACTTTTGCCAAAGACAAATAAACCAAAACAAAGCTAAATGAGTGAATGGTCATTTTGACCAATTTAACTCACATGCCTACTTTGGCTGTCTCAAACTTTCAGAACCTAACAGAAACTTTTCTGGATCTTTGCACCCCTTGATTGTACTCATAACAAAGTATCAAGGCCCACTTTGTGACCATCCAGAAACTTTCAAATGCATAGTTTAAATGGAAATTCAAAATTGAATCTTTATCATAGCAGAAGATCCCACTTTTTCAAAAACCACTCAAACAAGCTCAACTTTCAAAACCCAAGCATCTGCAGACTCACCAGCACCAACCTAGCACACCCACCAAAAATCTTTTCAAAATTCAAAACTTGAATTCTTGCGGCCATTTCATCAACCACATTACAGACACAAATCAAACAAAATCCAAACACTATTGTGAGCAGTGATTCTTGCCTAACTTGTTCCCTCTCTAGCTCACAACCATCTCAGTAGATCATCTAGCAAGTTAAACCAAGCACTAGCACCACTGTGATCTTGCCAATATCATCAATGGTGAACAACCGAGTGCACCCATGCCACCCCAGTGTAGACAGCAAGCTAGGAGAGAAACTAGCCGTGCCAACCTTGTCTAGGAGATCACCCATGCCTCACCGCCCCCTCTCGACTAGCCCTGCCTCGAAGACAGCGACTAGAGGACCCAGGAATGCCGCGTCCATGCCTCTGTCAACCATGCCGAGCATGAGCCAGAGCGTCACCCTCGACTAAAGCCCACATACCACGCGCCGCCCTCACCGCGTGCATACACGATCACCACCGTCCCAGGAGACCGCCAGACATCCCCGTTCGCCGCCCCATGCCTCACAGCCACCGCTCGCCATCGAAGACGCCGCCTCTACCACGCAGAGTGTCGTGTGTTCCAGACCAAATCGCACCGCCCCTACAAGCGCATTAAAGCCGTAGAGCATCGCTAGGAGACCACCAAGCGATCGCCACCACCGGCCATGCCTCTAGCAGCCTGTAGCCGTGTCGCCACCGTCGCCTGCCCATGCCGTTCGGTCTCACCGTCGCGACTATAAATAGATGCCTTCCCCGCTCGAATTCTTCACACCATTCCACTCCTCTCTCACCCAGAACCATCCTACCTCAGTCCCGGAGCAAGGCGAGCAGCGCATCGCCGGAATTGCGCCAAAGCAGGCCTCCTCTGGAGGAGAAGGGCGCCGCCGATTTCGTCCACCTCAGGAGCTGCCGCGACCACCCCTGAGTTCGCCATCGTCGACTTCGTCGTTCGCCCGCCTCGCCGACCCTCGCCTGAACCCCGGTGAGCCCCCAACGACCCCCACTAGCCGCGCTAGGTTTCTGTCTCGCCGGTGTTGCCCAACGTCGACGATGACTCTCAGCCATTGGATTAGAACCAGATCGAACGCACCACGTTGCCCCGTACCGCTTCGCACCCCCCGGTCTCACTGACGCATGGGGACAACCACTTAAACAGCCCGCGGAAGCACTGCGCTTAGCAGGCTGGCCCAGTATCGTTTCCCGCGCAACCCAGCTATTTGAATTTAACCTTTTCCATTTTATTTCAAACACACTTCTGTACCCAGTTTCAAAAATCAACCCAGGTCGATTCAGTGAACCAAATTGAATGAAACCAATTTTGTTAGAAAGATCTAGAAGTGTTGAATCCAAGCCCGTTGAATTCAAGTCATTTGGATCTATAGATCATCCATAGTAAAAATAACAAGGAAAAAGCTTTTCTGCATTCAAAAATTTTTCAAGTTTAAACCATAATAGTTTTTGAGTTGATTCCAACTCTCAAAAATCACATTTAACCATACCTTTCAGAATATATAAAAATATATAGTTTTACTTACAGAAATCATGTTCAAGAAATAAAAGAATGCCCCATAGGCATTTCTAGTCACTTTATTTAATTAAAATAAAAGGGTAAAACCTTATTAAATTGTGACACCACATTAAATCATATTCCCATGGACTAAAATATGTGGTGATGACATGTTTCAACATGATCCCATGTTTGGTTTGGAGAATATTAAATCTTAAGTAGTTTTTCAATGAGTAGAAATTACTTTTCTAAAAATAAAATGAATTAAACCAAACTTTAATCTTGTAATGTTAGTGATGATGCTAGATCATCTATAGGACCCTTTTGTGTGATGATTGCAAGTAGTTAAGTATTTGTTCGTGATTGTGTACATCGTATTTATTTATAGACGCTAGTACCGACCAAGGATACGAGGAGGAAGGAGGATTCTACGAAGAAGAAGCCGAGGAGAACTTCAACCACTGCTCTGCACAAGGCAAGCTAACACTTGCAGGATACTCTACTTATGCAAGCCTAATATTACTAGTGAATATGCAAGCTAACACTTGCAAGATACTATACTGATGCAACAAACCACTACTTGTTACTATGCCCACTATATTCCTTAAGCATATGTGATCATATCCACTTGATAAACCAATCCTAGTTTTACTTACAATCTTTATTACTTTATTTCTTTATCAAAGCTCTTACTTAGAGTTTACTGGAATAAATGGTAGATACTAGAAGGATACTTGAAGGTTGCATAAAGAGCATAAAATTTGGCCTAAGCTAGATAATCTTGATGTCATCCTAAGGCATGCGATTGAATTTAGTTGAAACCCCACTAGTGTACCACCCCTCATTAGTACTCACCCCCACTTGTAGATGCTAGTTCTAAGCATAAAACTTAACCAACTTTAGATGGGAATACTTGGTGAAAATGGTTATGAAAACCTTGGAATGATGGATCATTCTATTGAAATGTTTTGGACATGTGTTTCCGAACACTCGATGATTTTGGTGATGAAAATGATGAGGCATGAGCCTTAGCCCTTTATAAAACTGATGGTTGTCTGGATGCGATACCATTCCAATTTTATCGTACAACCACAATACCCGAAGATTGGGTAGGGCTTGACTGGAAACTTATATACTTTAGTATTAGTTCCCTCACGGCCAAGGTCTGAACTGAGGCTACCTTGTGAAGATTGTCCACCTATGCAGTACCCAAGATGACAGTTGGACATGGTTGGGAGGCCAAACTCACAGGAGAGGTGCTTATACTAGGGCGTGTAATTGAAAGGTTAGGATTGATTATCCGCATACTGAGTATGGTGAATTCAGGATTTGTTCCTGACGGATGTATCGAATGTTGTGGTGAAAGTGTACAATCTCTGCAGAGTGTCAAACTATTCGAATAGCCGCGTCCGCGATTATGGACAGTTGGAGTGGCCATATTGTTCCCCCGTCAGACTTTTATAATTGACTTATGAAATGAACTGAGACTTTGACTTGACCACAACAGGGTTGTGGCATGAGATACAAGTTCCCACTTAGGTGTTATAAACTTCAATTATCCCTCTTGCTTCTAAACTTAGTAGAGATAAATCTGGATTTTGCAAAATAACCCTAGAGCCTAGTGTCCTATTATCAAAAACCCCTTTTACTTGTTAGTATTAGTTCGCGAGTACTTAAAGAGTACTCATGGCTTTGTCCCTGGCTATTCCCGTGGCCAGACTATGAAGAGGAGTACCTGGAGGATGGACCCCAGGAAGGTTACGACAACTAGGATCATCTCCCATCGTCAGCATTGCCTGTGACCACGAAGATGGAGCTTCGCCTACGCTACCGTTATTATTACGTATTCCGCTGCTTGAAGTTGTATTAAGAACTGGATCATGAGATCCCTATTTGTGTAAGACCTTATGTCTGGTTTGTAATGGATGATGTACTGTGGTATCCAATTCTGTTATGTCTCGGAAAAATGGTAATCCTGGGATTGCGATGTATGGCATAATAGGCATCTGGGATTAAAAATCCGGGTGTTGACAAGTTGGTATCAGAGCCATCCTGACCATAGGAGACCCTAGTTAGACTGGACGTTGAACCAAAACTTAGTTTCAAAACCAAAGAAAACAAATATTTACAAAAACCTATTCTCATTCTTATCCCTTTGATTCTTTCATGAAAATTCATGTTCCTCAAAAACTCTTGCAAAATACATAAATTTTTGACACACTTAATCACTCTACTAACTTACTCATCCTATATTCTTATAGATGGACGTGAAGTACAACAAGTTTTATCAGTTGGGGAATGGAGGAGACCTTATCTTTGAGAGGGATTTGGACCAGCTTTTGGAACTTCTGGAGCGTCCGCACCCCGAATTCTTCGGAGCTCAGCTCAATGATCAAGGAGGAGAAGATCTGTAGTGGCTAATTGTTGCAAGTCTCCGAGGAAAGATTGAACATCCAACTGCTGAGGGAATTCAGTTTACCTTAAGAGAGAACAACTGGCTCGATGGACTTGCCAGGGCCATGCAGGAAGCTCTTTCCCGTCTGTGTGGGCAGAGCATCAATCAGATCAAGGGAACCCGCTTTGAGTTTTGCCCAAGGCGTGATGCTAATGGACAACCACTGGAATCCCCATACCACCCCGAGCTGAAGACCCAATTGGACCACCTTAGCTTCATGATGTACGATCGTCAGCAGGAGTTGGACAACTGCCGTGACTACTGCAACCACAAGTCTGCCATCATCAATACGAAGGATCAGACCATCGCCATGTTAGCAAAGGATCGCAAGTCTCGCCGCCGTCATCTCGACAAGAAGGAGCGTATTATTTCCCATCTCGCCATCGTATCTCATCTTTGGAGGAGACCATCCACGAGAGAGACATGCAGTTGGAAGAAAGGGAGAATGCAGGAGAGGATCTTCGTGGAGACCCCTACTCCTATATCAGCGATGACGATGATTTTCTGGAGGATCAGGCTATGGACTTCTTCACCGATGAGGACTATTTCGCCTTCATCGATGATGATGAGGATGATGAAGCCACAGATTCCAAGGAGTAGTAGCACTTGGGCACTAGCGTAGTGAGTAATATTCGGTCCCACGGTATCGTAGTTTCCAGAATGGTTCTTAAAACCATCTGTTTTTCTTTGTTGTGGTGTGTGTTGTACTGTGTGCTATGAATGAATGAATGAAAATCAAGTTGCTAGAAAATCTGAGTCAAACTTTAAAAACTTTTCCAAGACCCAAGACCTTAGAAATTTCCCTCTTTTCTGAAGATCTATATCAATCTTCAGATGCCACATGGAGGAAGTGGTTCATCCCCGGACCCGATGTTGCAGATTCTGCAAATGTTGACTTCTGACCGCGAAGCTGAAAGAGCGTAACGTCAAGCCAACCTAGCCACCCTGCAGCAGATAGCTCAGCTTGCCCACAACAACCAATGCCACGGAAATTAGGACAACCATGGATCTAAGCTCAAGAATTTCCAGAATACCAACCCACCTGTTTTCACTAAGTCAGAAGAGCCCCTAGACGCCGATGATTGGTTGCAAACCATGGAAAATAACCTATAAGTCACAGGAGTGGAAGCCAACGAGAAAGTTTTGTTCGCCACCCACTATCTAGCCGGAGATGCCAGGGCATGGTGGAACAGTGTTCGCGCAATGACCGGAGGCCAGATGATGACCTGGGAGGAATTCAAGGTCAAGTTTAGCAGAACCCATGTGCCACCAGGTTTGATCAAGAGGATGAGAGACGAGTTCAGAGAACTGAAGCAAGGACGTATGACTGTAGTGGAATACCGTGACAAATTCTTGTCATTAGCTAGGTATGCCCCGGATGAGATCGACACCGAAGCCAAGAAGAAAGAAAGATTCCTGAATGGTCTACATGATGAGATGTAGACGGTATTAGTCAATATCCCCTTTGCTGATATTGAAGCCCTTGTCGACTCGGCCATCCAAATGGAAGGAAAGATCAACCAAGCCAATGAGAACCGCAAGCGTCGTATGATGCATCAGCCAGGAACCCATCAGACCCTAAAGTATCGCCCTAACCCATCCCCCGGATTTGCCCCAAGAACCAACAGACCCCCTACGAACCGTCCGACCTATCCCAACCGTGGAAACCCTAGGCCCGGAGGAAATCACCACAATCCTGGCAACTCTAGCAATTTCAACCGTGCCCCACCCAAGTTCCACAACAACAATGTTACCGCCAACACCAACACTTCCCCGAGAACTAGAAGCAATGTTGTGCCTGTAGCAGCAAAGGACAAGTCGCAAGTGACTTGTTATGACTGTGGAAATAAAGGCCACTATTCCAACGAGTTCCCCAACAAGAAGAATTCCGCAGCACCCAATGCCAATGCCCCAGCTCAGCAACAGCGTCGTGTTCAGCCAGGAAGAAGGTTTGCCCCAGGGAATTAGCTCAACCGCAATGGCCGTCTTTTTCTCATGCATGCTGAAGAAGCTCAGGAAGCACCAAACGTCGTGCTGGGTCTGTTTTCTGTTAATTCAGTAGTTGCACGAGTGTTGTTTGATTCTGGTGTATCGCACTCATTTGTCACTGAATAATTTGCATGCACTAGTAAAATTCAACCAACCAAACTTAAGCATGTTATGATTGTTCAAATTCCCGGATCAACCACCATGGCTAGGAAAATTTGCAAAGACGTACCTATCCGAATCCATGGCATAGATTTTTATGCAAATCTGATAGTACTCGGAACTAAAGGTTTGGAAGTAGTACTAGGAATGGATTGGATGTCCAAACATAAAGGATTGATTGACTGTGCCAAGAAAGCCATAACCATGACCAGTACAGCCGGAATATAAGTCGAGCATATATCTGAAACCTTACCTCGCCAATTCAAGTGTAACAAGAGTATAGCCCAACCTACCATTGACCAAGTCCGGATAGTCTGTGAATACCCCGATGTATTTCCAGATGTTTTGCCCGGTATGCCCCCAGATCGGGATATCGAGTTTATCATCGAACTAATCCCCGGAACTGGACCCATAGCCCAGAGACCTTATAGTATGAACCCGTCGAAGCTAGCAGAACTTAAGAAGCAACTGGATGCCATGCTGGAAATTGGATTGATTCAACCAAGTGCGTCACCTTGGAGGTCACCTGTCTTGTTTATGGACAAGAAGGATGGAGGTAACCGTTTGTGTACGAATTACAAGA
This sequence comes from Avena atlantica, assembly GCA_910589765.1. Classification (NCBI taxonomy): domain Eukaryota; kingdom Viridiplantae; phylum Streptophyta; class Magnoliopsida; order Poales; family Poaceae; genus Avena; species Avena atlantica. Next base: position 360,868,595 of record OU342739.1, read on the forward strand.
AGTTGAATGATGTCACCATCAAGAACAAATACCCCTTGCCCAAGATCGAAGATTTGTTTGATCAGTTGACCGGTGCCAAAGTGTTTTCTAAGATTGATCTTAGGACTGGCTATCATCAACTCAAGATTCATGCAGAGGATATTCCAAAGACTGCCTTTACTACCACCAGATATGGATTGTACGAGTATACAGTCATGTCTTTTGGATTAACCAATGCCCCCTCTTATTTCATGAATCTCAAGAATAAGATTTTTATGTAATTTTTGGATAAGTTTGTCGTTGTTTTCATCAATGACATTCTGATTTATTCCAAATCAGAAGAAGAACATGAGCTACACCTAAGGACCATTCTTGGAACCCTTAGAGAGCATCAGATGTATGCAAAGTTTAGCAAATGTGAATTCTGGTTACAGGAGGTAGGATTCCTCGGTCACATTGTATCAGCCGGAGGAATTGCCGTTGATCCTGCCAAAGTGAAAGATGTAGAAGATTGGCAAGCCCCAACCACTCAAACCCAAGTTCGTGCATTTCTCGGATTGGCGGGATATTACCGCAAATTCGTAGAAGGATTCTCGAGTATCGCCCGACCCATGACCCAATTGCTGAAGAAATACAAGAAGTTTGAATGGACCGACAAATGTGAAGCGAGTTTTCAAGAACTCAAAAGGAGATTGATTTCAGCCCCAATCTTGATCATGCCGGATATCACGAAGCCCTTCGATGTGTATTGTGATGCATCCAAGATCGGTCTCGGATGTGTGCTAATGCAAGAAGGCAAAGTTATATCTTATCTATCTCGACAACTGAAGCAACATGAGCAAAATTACCCAACCCATGACCTCGAACTCGTAGCCGTAGTTCTAGCCCTAAAGACATGGAGACATTACCTGATGGGAAACCGTTGTGAGATCTATACGGATCACAAGAGTCTGAAGTATATATTCACTCAGAAGGAGCTGAATATGAGACAGAGAAGGTGGATTGAACTAATCAAGGATTACGGCCTGGACATTCACTATCACCCTGGTAAAGCCAATGTGGTGGCCGATGCCCTTAGCAGATTGCCGTGCCGCTTGAACTCCATGATTTTGAAGGAGCAACCAAGCCTGCACAAAGAGATGGAAGATTTTCGAATAATATTAGTGAGTGAAGGATTTTTGGCTAGCATATAACTTCAACCCACTTTGATCAGTCAGATTAAACAGGCGCAGAAAGGAAATGCTAGTATCGACGGAATCAAGCGTCGTATCGGTACAGGCAAAGTACCCGGATTCACCGAAGACGAAGAAGGAGTTCTGTGGTACAAAGGACGCCTTTGTGTACCATCAGATTCTGAGTTGAAAGAAGTTATTCTGAAGGAGGATCATGATACTCTTTATTCTATCCATCCCGGAGGAACTAAGATGTATCAGGATTTAAAAGAGCAATTTTGGTGGCATAAGATGAACAGAGAAATCGGAAGCTATATCGCCAAGTGTGATATATGTCAGCGAGTCAAGGCCGGACATCAAAGACCCGCTGGATTGTTCAACCCTTACAGATTCCGGAATGGAAATGGGATTCCATTGGAATGGACTTTATCACTGGACTGTCTACCTCTAGTAGGGGAAATGACTCTATCTGGGTCATAGTGGACAGATTGTCCAAAGTCGCCCATTTCTTGCCCGTCAAGACCACATATCAGAGTTCGAAGCTAGCGGAGTTGTACATTGCTAGAATAGTTAGTTTGCACGGAGTCCCCAAGAACATTGTATCGGATCGAGGAACTCAGTTTACCTCGAGATTCTGGAAGAAAGTCCAAGAAGGTTTAGGAACCCGCCTAGATTTCAGTACCGCGTATCACCCTCAGACCGATGGACAAACGGAGCGAGTAAACCAAATACTCGAAGATATGCTGAGAGCATGTGTGTTAGAATATGGATCCAAGTGGGAAGACTGTCTGCCGGTTTCAGAATTTTCATACAACAACAGTTATCAAGCCAGTTTGCAAATGGCCCCATTTGAATTCATGTACGGAAGGAAGTGCCGCACCCCTTTGAACTGGTCGGAAGTAGGAGAGAGTCAGATTTTTGGACCCGATATCCTACGAGAAGAAGAAGAGAAGGTTCACAAGATTCGTGAGCACCTCAAGACCGCCCATTCCAGAAAGAAGAGTTACGCCGACATGAGACTTAGAGACCTTGCCTTCAACATAGGAGATTTTGTTTATCTGAAAGTGTCGCCATTGAAGGGAATGCAGCGTTTCCAACTCAAAGAAAAGTTATCCCCCAGATATATCGGACCTTTCAAGATTTTGAACCGTCGAGGAGAAGTGTCGTATCAATTGGAACTGCCCGAAGAAATGTCAGCCGTGCACAATGTGTCCCATATCTCGTTACTTCGCAAGTGTCTTGAAGTCCCTGAGAAGACTGAAGTGTTCAAAAATATCGATCACCAAACCATTGAGATCAACGATGACTTGACCTATCCCGAAGTACCCATCCATATTTTGGAAGAAGCTTTTTGAACTACCCGAACCCGAAGAATCAAGTTTCTCAAGATTCAGTGGAGAAACCACACAGAAGAGGAAGCTACCTGGGAGCGCGAAGATCACATCAGGACGGAGTTTCCCGATCTCTTCAAATCCTAGGTAATATTTTTCGTCCTTTTTCAAATCTCGGGACGAGATTTTGTTTAAGGGGGGAAGGTTTGTAACATCCCAAAAATACTAAACTTGAATCATCAAACTCTAATCATCAAAATTAGGGTTAACAAATACTTTTCTAAATAAAATTATGGAAGAATGCATGTGAGTATGCATTTCATTTTGAATTCTTTTGAACCACCTTGTTTGTGTGTTTCTTTGCTTGTAAAATGTTGCTTAGGTGAAACAAACATCATCTAAACATTTCCCAAACTTTTCCCAAAGACAAATAAATCAAAAAAAAGCTAAATGAGTGAATGGTCATTTTGACCAATTTAACTCCCATGCCTACTTTGGCTGTCTTAAACTTTCAGAACCTAACAGAAACTTTTCTGGATCTTTGCACCCCTTGATTGTACTCATAACAAAGTATCAAGGCCCACTTTGTGATCATCCAGAAACTTTCAAATGCATAGTTTAAATGGCAATTCAAAATTGAATCTTTATCATATGAGAAGATCCCACTTTTTCAAAAACCACTCAAACAAGCTCAAATTTCAAAACCCAAGCATCTGCAGACTCACCAGCACCAACCTAGCACACCCACCAAAAATCTTTTCAAAATTCAAAACTTGAATTCTTGCGGCCATTTCATCAAACACATTGCAGACACAAATCAAACAAAATCCAAACACTATTGTGAGCAGTGATTCTTGCCTAACTTGTTCCCTCTCTAGCTCACAACCATCTCAGTAGATCATCTAGCAAGTTGAACCAAGCACTAGCACCACTGTGAGCTTGCCAATCTCATCAATGGTGAACAGCCGAGTGCACCCATGCCACCCCAGTGTAGACAAGAAGCTAGGAGAGAAACTAGCCGTGCCAACCTTGTCTGGGAGATCACCCATGCATCACCGCCCCCTCTCGACCAGCCCTGCCTCGAAGACACCGACCAGAGCACCCAGGAACGCCGCGCCCATGCCTCTGTCAACCATGCCGAGCATGCGCCAGAGCGTCACCCTCGACCGAAGCCCACAGACCGCGCGCCGCCCTCGCCGCGTCCATACACGATCACCACCGTCCCAGGAGACCGCCAGACATCCTCGTTCGCCGCCCCATGCCTCACAGCCACCGCTCGCCGTCGAAGATGCTGCCTCTGCCGCGCAGAGCGTCGCGTGTTCCAGACCAAACCGCACCGCCCCTACAAGCGCATTAAAGCCATAGAGCATCGCCAGGAGACCACCAAGCGATCGCCACCACCGGCCATGCCTCTAGCAGCCTGTAGCCGTGTCGCCACCGTCGCCTGCCCATGCCGTTCGGTCTCACCGTCGCGACTATAAATAGAGGCCTTCCCCACTCGAATTCTTCACACCATTCAACTCCTCTCTCATCCAGAACGATCCCACCTCAGTCTCGGAGCAAGGCGAGAAGCGCATCGCCGGAATTACGCCGGAGCAGTCCGCCTCTGGAGGAGAAGGGCGCCATCGATTTCGTCCACCCCAGGAGCTGCCGCGACCCACCCTGAGTTCGCCGTCATCGACTTTGTCGTTCGCCCGCATCGTCGACCCTCGCCTGAACCCCGGTGAGCCCCCAACGACCCCCACTGGCCGCGCTAGGTTTATGTCTCGCCAGCGTTGCCCAACATCGACGATGACTCTCAGTCGTTGGATTAGAACCAGATCGAACGCACCACGTTATCCCATACCGCTTCGCACCGCCCGGCCTCACTGATGCGTGGGGATAGCCCGCGGAAGCACTGCGCTTAGCAGGCCGGCCCAGTATCGTTTCCCGTGCAGCCCAGCTATTTGAATTTAACCTTTTCCATTTTATTTCAAACACACTTCTATACTCAGTTTCAAAAATCAACCCAGGTCGATTTAGTGCACCAAATTGAATGAAACCAATTTTGTTAGAAAGGTCTGGAAGTGCTGAATCCAAGCCCGTTGAATTCAAGTCATTTGGACTTATAGATCATCCATAGTAAAAATAACAAGGCATGAGCTTTTCTGATTTCAAACATTTTTCAAATTTAAACCATAATAGTTTTTGAGTTGATTCCAACTCTCAAAAATCACATTTAACCATACCTTTCTGAATATATGAAAATATATAGGTTTACTTACAGAAATGATGTTCAAGTAATAAAAGAATGCCCGTAGGCATTTCTAGTCACTTTATTTAATTAAAATAAACGGGTAAAACCTTATTAAATTGTGACACCACATTAAATCATATTCCCATGGACTAAAATATGTGGTGATGACATGTGTCAACATGATCCCATGTTTGGTTTGGAGAATATTAAATCTTAAGTAGTTTTTCAATGAGTAGAAATTCCTTTTCTAAAAATAAAATGAATTAAACCAAACTTTAATATTTTAATGTTAGTGATGATGCTAGATCATCTATAGGACCCTTTTGTGTGATGATTGCAAGTAGTTAAGTATTTGTTCGTGATTTTGTACATCGTATTTATTTATAGACGCTAGTACCGACCAAGGATACGAGGAGGAAGGAGGATTCTAACAAGAAGAAGTCGAGGAGAACTTCAACCACTGCTCTGCACAAGTCAAGCTAACACTTGCAGGATACTCTACTTATGCAAGCCTAATACTACTAGTGAATGTGCAAGCTAACACTTGTAAGATACTCTACTGATGCAACAAACCACTACTTGTTACTATGCCCACTATATGCCCTAAGCATATGTGATCATATCCACTTGATAAACCAATCCTAGTTTTACTTAAAAGATTTATTACTTTATTTCTTTATCAAAGCTCTTACTTAGAGTTTACTGGAATAAATGGTAGATACTAGAAGGATACTTGAAGGTTGCATAAAGAGCATAAAATTTGGCCTAAGCTAGATAATCTTGATGTTGTCACATCCCAAGATTTTCCAAATCTTGTAATGTGAAAAATAAATGAATAAAATAAAACTTTGTTGAATTTCAGGGTGAGAAGAAACTTTTTAAAATCAAATGGGAACCTTCAAACCTAATTGGATCAAATAAATCTTAAAGGAATTTATAAAGATAAACATTTAATAAAGGGAAAAATAAAAATATTTGGAATTACTATTTTGGTTCTTTAAATAAAAAGATTTGGTTTTCAAATGAAATAGAAGTTTACAAATAAGGATTATTTGTAAGCCAAATTAAAATTTGGCCAAGCCTTTGAAATAAAATATATCTATTTGATAAAAATAGTAAAGGTTTATTTAAAATAAAATAATAAGGATTTAATATCCAAGTTTTATAAATAAAGGTTTTACTATTTTAATTAACCATCAAAACTTATTTATTTATTTCAAATAAGTTTTCCAAGTGTTTCATGTTTTCAAATAAAACCTACTGATTTGGTTTTGAAAATATTTAGTTTCAAATGGAGCTTTTAATAAAACCCATTTGATTTATTAACTAATGTCCATTTTATTTAATTATAAATGGACCCTTTAATAAAAATATTATTTTATTTTGGGCATTGGTTTATGTTGTTAAACAGAACCAAATTCAATTGCATTGTTTGGTGAGTGTTTGAATTGATTTGAATGTTGAATTGTTGTTTGAAATTCAAAACAGAAAATAGTTTTGGTAAAAGATAAAACAATCAGGAAGGAAAAAATAGGATCTGGACACAGCCCAACTGGCCAAGCCCAACGACCCAATTCCAGCCCACTCTCTCCCTCCTGAAGAAAACGATTCACACTCAACTTTTAACCCGCGCAGACGCTGACTGGTGGCCCCCTTCTTTCCCCTCTCTTCCACGCTGACGCCCGGACCTCACACAGCCAGCTCGTTCTCTTCTTCCTCGCGCAGACGACGCCGGCCGTTTCCTGCCGTTGATGCCGCGCTTAAATTCGCCTTAACGCCTTCGCCATTACTTGCTGCGACCACGGACGTTAAAGCGCCCACTCCTGCTCTCCATTTCCCCTCACGCGCCTCCCTCTCTCTGCCCCCAGGCTGCCCTGAATCGAGCTCGCCCTCTCACTGCTCCGACCATCGTCCCTCCTCAATTCCGGCCGAGCCTCGCCACCACTTGCCTCCCCAAGCACACGGGAACATTCCCCAGTCCCAGACGCTTCTCCCTGTACCCTCCGTTCAACCGCGGGCGCCCCAGAACGTCGTCTTCGACAAGCTCTGAGCGCCGCCGCGTCTGTCTTCCACTCCGGCGAACTCCACAGGTAAACTCCGTTCGCCCCAGCACTCCTCATTCATGATCCCACACTCGCCACGTCCTCCTGCATCTGACCATACTCCTGTCCTGCCTTAGGGAGATCTGCAACGTCGACTCCGACCAGGACCAGAGCCGCCCGACGCCGTTCTCCACTCCGGAGAGCAATCCTGCTAGAACCAGAGCGCCCCTTGCCACGCCGACCACACGTCGAGCACCACCTCGACCTCGCGAACACGGTGAGCACCCCCTGTCTTCTTTGCTTCCTAGAACCGCCGCTAGCCCATCGCCTGACCGTCGCCACCGTCTGCCGCCGCGCAGCGCCGCCAGCTTTTGGTCAAACACGCGTGAGCCGTTAGATCTCCATCCTGTGGCGTAGACAGAACGACTTAAGCGAACAGGTATGGGAGCATCTGAGCCGTGCGATCTGTTTAGATCCAACGCATCAGAGAGCGCAATCCGCGCGAACCGGTACCATCCAATCAAAACATGACGCGTGGCCATGATTCGTTTTAAAAACAGATTTGAATCTGTTAGAGATTCAATTTTGAAACCTTTGAAACTTTTGATCCCCACATCCAAAAATTGCAAACTTTATATCGTTGGAATTAGTGGAACAAGCCCTAGTCAACCATGCAATTTGATTAGTAAATACTATCTGTTAGATTGTTTGTTTTTGCAGAAACATTTGTATGCTTGTTTAGATTAGAAAAATTATTCAAAAATGTTTTTGAGGTTGAAACCTTTGCAAATTGGTTTGTGGTGAACTTACTGACCCTAGGAACCAACCCATGGTTTTAAAAATGAATCTTGTGCAGTTTAGGATGGATTAATTGATTTAGCCTATTTCTAGCCAAATAAAAATAATGGTTTTGTGATGAAAATGTTTTTGGAGTAAAAACTTTGGGAAAATGATTTGGACCAAACCTACTGACCCTAAACACCAAGTTTTGAGAAACAACAACTTATTTTGTGAACAACTTAAAGTTGTTGCTTTGATAAAAATATTTTCCACCACATAAAATAATGATTGGATTTAAAAATGGTTTATGAATAAAACCCTTTTGCAAATGACTTTGCCACTTTGGAAAAATGACCACTTTGGACTTTACAAAGTTTAGAGCCTAGTAGAAACCATATTTGCAAAATAAAACTACCCTTGCATGCTTGCATGCATAACTTAGATCCCATTGTTTTATGTGTGTGAATTGCTTGATTGATTATTGGTTTGGAATGCTAGTTGATATTGTGTTTGCTTGATTGATTGTAGAGAAGTTAGAAAAAGTGTGGGACTAGCAAGATCAAGGAGTGAACCAACATTCCCTACCAAAAGAAAGGCAAGTGACACTATCATCTAAAGTCCTACTATTTTCATTATACTTAGTGGATTTTGAAAACATGCATGAAAAGAATTTCTATACTTATGCTATGCTAAATCCTAATAGGATACCCTATATATTCCTTAGTGAAAACAATGTAGTTCTTACATGCTTAGCCATGCTATATTTTGAAAAGAGTTACATGTTGAGATTTTGTGAAATTAAGAAAAGGACTTGTGATTTTACATAATAAAACAAGGACTCAATGAACCATCTGGGTGGACAAGGACTTTGAGTTTTGGAGAAGGTGGCAACAAAATGAACCATGTCTATGGCAATCTCTTTGTGTTGTGCTCCAAAGGAAAACCACCCAGGAAACTTAGAGATTGAACATGTTTCTCCAATTGTGGCTTTCGTGTGCAACCACATGCTATTTATGGCTCTGGCTTAGTCAACTACATTGGGAAGACCCATGCATTGTCTTCAAGTTACTGGACATGAGGACCTGGAATCCTACATGGGTACTGAAGACAAGCTAGCAATGGTTTATGGGAGGACCCTCTGGAAAGACTTCGTCACATTCTCAATCTGCCGGTACTCCATCTTGGTGAGCACCAATCCAGTGGCCACTGGTGGCAACAAGATGGGATTGTGACATGTGGGTAAAGTGTACTACTTCTGCAGAAGATAATAAAAATCTAAGTACTTAGTCGTGTCCCTGGTTATGGACAATACTAAGCAACTAAAGTTTGAAGCTATGGGAAATCTCGACATTCTAATTTCTAAAAGAAAACTTTCTAAGTGACAACAAAAGACTTGATGCACTTGGGGTTACCAAGGAGCTCAAGATATTTTGGTGAAAACTTGATGCACTTGGGGTTACCAAGGAGCTCAAGAGATTTTGGTGAAAACTTGATGCGCTTGGGGTTACCAAGGAGCTCAAGAGATTTTGGTGAAAACTTGATGCACTTGGGGTTACCAAGGAGCTCAAGAGATTTTTGACAAGGACTTGAATACTTGGGGATACCAAGGAGTTCAAGGGATTTTGAAATAAGAGATTTGACAAAGGACCAAAACCATTTTGAAAAGATAGGATAACTTTTGCTTCTGCAAATGAGCCTTAAACCCTACTTAGCCAAAATGCATGTATTGATAGGATCCACTTATATTCCACTTAGTAGTGAAACTTGCCAATACAATTCAAATGTATTGACCCTTGTGGCTGTAACTTGTAATGGTTTGATTGATTTTTAGTGAAGATTGATTGATTAGGATTACAAAGTCTACAACCAACATCTGCCTGTGGCACTTTGAAGATGAAGGACCCCATGACTATAGTTATTCCGCTGCAATGTAATGTAATAGCTAAATGAGCTATGTATGATGTAATAAAATTATGTTATTCCTGGTTATAAAGTTATATTATGACCTTTGTTTCTTGATATTACATCTTAACTGTGGATGCTAGCTATTGATCCAGGGACTAGCATTGTAAACACAGGGGACTCTACCTTATTTAAAGGTTGGGACCCTTACAGATGGTATCAGAGCATTGTGTTCCCTATAGGATTTGTAAACCTAGGATTGGACAAAAACCCTTAGAAAAATAGGATTTGTATTTGTTCCAAAAACTTATTTACAAAACAAACTTGTAAACCCTTTCCTCAACCCCTTTGATTCTGATTCTACATCTCATCTATTTTCAACTTGATGGAAAAACCTACCCATGGCCAAGGACTACACAATATGCAAAGGACTTCTTCAACATCTTCAACTCTAATGACTTCAACTTCTTCAACCCTAATGACTTCAACATCTTCAGCATATTCACCAAGGACTTCTAACTTGGATACCACTAAGGACTACAAGTGAGACAAGGAACTCTTGCTCAAGATTTGGAGACTAAGAGGATGCAAAAGTTAGAAGGAGCCCACATCACTTGGAGTTTTTGAGACCAAGAAATTCTCCTAAGGAAACCATGATCTCATGCAAGAAGAATCAACCAAGAATGATGGAAAGATCACAAGTGAACCATATAGATGGACCACCATATTTTAGTTAAGTCAAACACACCAACTTATGTGGTGTAACAAAAATATTTTGTTGCCTAAGTATATGCTTGAACTTTGTTGTTTGAGTGAAAAGTTGTTTGAGAATGCTTGCACATTGTTTGAGTGGATTGTGATGTGTGTGGTTAGAATTGATTCCTTAGAAAAATATTTTGCCTATTCTAATCTCCCTTCAACCCAAACAGATGACTACTCCAAGAGACTCCAACATCAAGGTTGATGACACCAACACCAACCAAGAGGACAACATGAAAGAGCTCATAGCAAACCAACACCAGCTGAATCAAGTGACAGCTCAATTCATAACCAACACTAGTGGAGAAGATCCAACCCTGCAAGGATTTTTGGAAACTCAAGGACAACTGATGCTTAAGGTGACTGATCAAATGGTCAAGATGGAAGAAAACTATTCCAAAAGAGTTAGTGACAACAAGGATGACAGAAATGTTATTCTAGATGGAGCCCCAGCTTGCAATATTTGTGGAGACAAGGATCATACTTCCAAGGAGCATGGAGATCAATTCCCCAACTGTGAAGAGAAACATCATGTTGGCCAATGTCCCACCTCTCAAGCTACTTGCTACCTATGTGAAGGAAACAACCATGTCCCTATGCAATGCCCCATCTATTCCATTGTTGAACAAAGGAAACAAGGTGGAGTGCAACAAATGATTGCAAACCATCAAGAAGGATCCAAGTCTACCAAGAAGGTTGATGACAAAGGAAAAGGTCCACTTATACCTCCAAGCAAAACAACCCAATTCAAGGGATCAAATAAGAGGAATGTGAATTTTCTAAAGAGCAATAGAAGGCCCAGGAAGCATGTAGACATTCCTACCTACCAGATAACATATGAACAACATGAACTGGATGCACTCCTAGCTTTGGAGAAACCCAAGAAGCAAAATAAGGACAAAAGCCATGTGCAATGTCATAAGTGTAAAGAAATGGGACACTATTCCAGTGAATGCCCAGAGAACCAGAAGAATAAGGAGATAGCCAAGTGATGTGCAACAACTGCAAAGAGCTAGGCCATTATGTGGAAACTTGTCCACAAGAGCCATGTAAAGAACTCAAAGACATCAACTGTTTCAATTGCAAGAACCCAGGACATTATGCAAGCAACTGTCCAGAAAAGATGAAGAACAAGTTGAACAAGCCTATGGAGAAAATCAACCTTGGCCCATGAGTCAAGTGTGGAAACAAAGGACCCTGAACAGATGTTTTCTCAGAGAAGTTTTCCCAGGATCCCAAAAAGGCCAATATGTCAATTTTGTTTGAAATTTTTAAGGGTGGTAGTACCCTAGATGTTTTGAGCCTACTTGTAACCCTAGCTTTCCCAAAATCTCGGGACGAGATTTATTTTAAGGGTGGTAGCCTGTCACATCCCAAGATTTTCCAAATCTTGTAATGTGAAAAATAAATGAATAAAATAAAACTTTGTTGAATTTCAGGGTGAGAAGAAACTTTTTAAATTCAAATGGGAACCTTCAAACCTATTTGGATCAAATAAATCTTAAAGGAATTTATAAAGATAAACATTTAGTAAAGGGAAAAATAAAAATATTTGGAATTACTATTTTGGTTCTTTAAATAAAAAGATTTGGTTTTCAAATGAAATAGAAGTTTTACAAATAAGGATTATTTGTAAGCCAAATTAAAATTTGGCCAAGCCTTTGAAATAAAATATATCTATTTGATAAAAATAGTAAAGGTTTATTTAAAATAAAATAATAAGGATTTAATATCCAAGTTTTATAAATAAAGGTTTTACTATTTTAATTAACCATCAAAACTTATTTATTTATTTCAAATAAGTTTTCCAAGAGTTTCATGTTTTCAAATAAAACCTACTAATTTGGTTTTGAAAATATTTAGTTTCAAATGGATCTTTTAATAAAACCCATTTGATTTATTAACTAATGTCCATTTTATTTAATTATAAATGGACCCTTTAATAAAAATATTATTTTATTTTGGCCATTGGTTTATGTTGTTAAACAGAACCAAATTCAATTGCATTGTTTGGTGAGTGTTTGAATTGATTTGAATGTTGAATTGTTGTTTGAAATTCAAAACAGAAAATAGTTTTGGAAAAAGATAAAACAATCAGGAAGGAAAAAATAGGATCTGGACACAGCCCAACTGGCCAAGCCCAACGGCCCAATTCCAGCCCACTCTCTCCCTCCCGAAGAAAACGATTCACACTCAACTTTTAACCCGCGCAGACGCTGACTGGTGGCCCCCTTCTTTCCCCTCTCTTCCTCGCTGACGCCCGGACCTCACACAGCCAGCTCGTTCTCTTCTTCCTCGCGCAGACGACGCCGGCCATTTCCTGCCGTTGATGTCGCGCTTAAATTCGCCTTAACGCCTTCGCCATTACTTGCTGCGACCACGGACGTTAAAGAGCCCACTCCTCCTCTCCATTTCCCCTCACGCGCCTCCCTCTCTCTGCCCCCAGGCTGCCCTGAATCGAGCTCGCCCTCTCACTGCTCCGACCATCGTCCCTCCTCAATTCCGGCCGAGCCTCGCCACCACTTGCCTCCCCAAGCACACGGGAACATTCCCCACTCCCAGACGCTTCTCCCTGTACCCTCCGTTCAACCGCGGGCGCCCCAGAACGTCGTCTTCCACAAGCTCTGAGCGCCGCCGCGTCTGTCTTCCACTCCAGCGAACTCCACAGGTAAACTCCGTTCGCCCCAGCACTCCTCGTTCATGATCCCACACTCGCCACGTCCTCCTGCATCTGACCATACTCCTGTCCTGTCTTAGGGAGATTTGCAACGTCGACTCCGACCAGGACCAGAGCCGCCCGACGCCGTTCTCCACTCCGGCGAGCAATCCTGCTAGAACTAGAGCGCCCCTTGCCACGCCGACCACACGTCGAGCACCACCTCGACCTCGCGAACACGGTGAGCACCCCCCTGTCTTCTTTGCTTCCTAGAACCACCGCTAGCCCATCGCCTGACCGTCGCCACCGTCTGCCGCCGCGCAGCACCGCTAGCTTTTTGTCAAACACGCGTGAGCCGTTAGATCTCCATCATGTGGCGTAGACAGAACGACTTAAGCGAACAGGTATGGGAGCATCTGAGCCGTGCGATCTGTTTAGATCCAACGCATCAGAGAGCGCAATCCGCGCGAACCGGTACCATCCAATCAAAACATGACGCGTGGCCAGGATTCGTTTTAAAAACAGATTTGAATCTGTTAGAGATTCAATTTTGAAACCTTTGAAACTTTTGATCCCCACGTCCAAAAATTGCAAACTTTATATCGTTGGAATTAGTGGAACAAGCCCTAGTCAACCATGCAATTTGATTAGTAAATACTATCTGTTAGATTGTTTGTTTTTGCAGAAACATTTGTATGCTTGTTTAGATTAGAAAAATTATTCAAAAATGTTTTTGAGGTTGAAACCTTTGCAAATTGGTTTGTGGTGAACTTACTGACCCTAGGAACCAACCCATGGTTTTAAAAATGAATCTTGTGCAGTTTAGGATGGATTAATTGATTTAGCCTATTTCTAGCCAAATAAAAATAATGGTTTTGTGATGAAAATGTTTTTGGAGTAAAAACTTTGGGAAAATGATTTGGACCAATCCTACTGACCCTAAACACCAAGTTTTGAGAAACAACAACTTATTTTGTGAACAACTTAAAGTTGTTGCTTTGATAAAAATATTTTCCACCACATAAAATAATGATTGGATTTAAAAATGGTTTATGAATAAAACCCTTTTGCAAATGACTTTGCCACTTTGGAAAAATGACCACTTTGGACTTTACAAAGTTTAGAGCCTAGTAGAAACCATCTTTGCAAAATAAAACTACCCTTGCATGCTTGCATGCATAACTTAGATCCCATTGTTTTATGTGTGTGAATTGCTTGATTGATTATTGGTTTGGAATGCTAGTTGATATTGTGTTTGCTTGATTGATTGTAGAGAAGTTAGAAAAAGTGTGAGACTAGCAAGATCAAGGAGTGAACCAACATTCCCTACCAAAAGAAAGGCAAGTGACACTATCATCTAAAGTCCTACTATTTTCATTATACTTAGTGGATTTTGAAAACATGCATGAAAAGAATTTCTATACTTATGCTATGCTAAATCCTAATAGGATACCCTATATATTCCTTAGTGAAAACAATGTAGTTGTTACATGCTTAGCCATGCTATATTTTGAAAAGAGTTACATGTTGAGATTTTGTGAAATTAAGAAAAGGACTTGTGATTTTACATAATAAAACAAGGACTCAATGAACCATCTGGGTGGACAAGGACTTTGAGTTTTGGAGAAGGTGGAAGAAAAAGGAACCATGTCTATGTCAATCTCTTTGTGTTGTGCTCCAAAGGAAAACCACCCAGGAAACTTAGAGATTGAACATGTTTCTCCAATTGTGGCTTTCGTGTGCAACCACATGCTATTTATGGCTCTGGCTTAGTCAACTACATTGGGAAGACCCATGCATTGTCTTCAAGTTACTGGACATGAGGACCTGGAATCCTACATGGGTACTGAAGAAAAGCTAGCAATGGTGTATGGGAGGACCCTCTGGAAAGACTTCGTCACATTCTCAATCTGCCGGTACCCCATCTTGGTGAGCACCAATCCAGTGGCCACTGGTGGCAACAAGATGGGATTGTGACATGTGGGTAAAGTGTACTACTTCTGCAGAAGATAATAAAAATCTAAGTACTTAGTCGTGTCCCCGGTTATGGACAATACTGAGCAACTAAAGTTTGAAGCTATGGGAAATCTCGACATTCTAATTTCTAAAAGAAAACTTTCTAAGTGACAACAAAATACTTGATGCACTTGGGGTTACCAAGGAGCTCAAGATATTTTGGTGAAAACTTGATGCACTTGGGGTTACCAAGGAGCTCAAGAGATTTTGGTGAAAACTTGATGCACTTGGGGTTACCAAGGAGCTCAAGAGATTTTGGTGAAAACTTGATGCACTTGGGGTTACCAAGGAGCTCAAGAGATTTTTGACAAGGACTTGAATACTTGGGGATACCAAGGAGTTCAAGGGATTTTGAAATAAGAGATTTGACAAAGGACCAAAACCATTTTGAAAAGATAGGATAACTTTTGCTTCTGCAAATGAGCCTTAAACCCTACTTAGCCAAAATGCATGTATTGATAGGATCCACTTATATTCCACTTAGTAGTGAAACTTGCCAATACAATTCAAATGTATTGACCCTTGTGGCTGTAACTTGTAATGTTGCAGGTTTGATTGATTTTTAGTGAAGATTGATTGATTAGGATTACAAAGTCTACAACCAACATCTGCCTGTGGCACTTTGAAGATGAAGGACCCCATGACTATAGTTATTCCGCTTCAATGTAATGTAATAGCCAAATGAGCTATGTATGATGTAATAAAATTATGTTATTCCTGGTTATAAAGTTATATTATGACCTTTGTTTCTTGATATTACATCTTAACTGTGGATGCTAGCTATTGATCCAGGGACTAGCATTGTAAACACAGGGGACTCTATCTTATTTAAAGGTTGGGACCCTTACAGATGTCATCCTAAGGCATGAGATTGAACTTAGTTGAAACCCCACTAGTGTACCACCCCTCATTAGTACTCAACCCCACTTGTAGATGCTAGTTCTAAGCATAAAACTTGACCAACTTTAGATGGGAATACTTGGTGAAAATGGTTATGAAAACCTTGGAATGATGGATCATTCTATTGAAATGTTTTGGACATGTGTTTCCGAACACTTGATGATTTTGGTGATGAAAATGATGAGGCATGAGCCTTATCCCTTTATAAAACTGATGGTTTTCTGGATGCGATACCATTCCAATTTTATCGTACAACCATAATACCCGAAGATTGGATAGGGCTTCACTGGAAACTTATATACTTTAGTATTAGTTCCCTCACGGCCAAGGTCTGAGCTGAGGCTACCTTGTGAATATTGTCCACCTATGCAGTACCCAAGATGACAGTTGGTCATGGTTGGGAGGCCAAACTCACAGGAGAGGTGCTTATACTAGGGAGTGTAATTGAAAGGTTAGGATTAATTATCCGCATACTGATTATGGTGAATTTAGGATTTGTGCTTGACAGATGTATCGAATGTTGTGGTGAAAGTGTACAATATCTACAGAGTGTCAAACTATTCGAATAGCCGCGTCCGCGGTTATGGATAGTTGGAGTGGCCATACTGTTCCCCCGTTAGACTTTTCAAAATGACTTGTGAAATGAACTGAGACTTTGACTTGACCACAACAGGGTTGTGGCATGAGATACAAGTTCCCACTTAGGTGTTATAAACTTCAATTAGCTCTTTTGATTCTAAACTTAGTAGAGATAAATCTGGCTTTTCCAAAATAACCCTAGAGCCTAGTGTCCTATTATCAAAAGCTCCTTTTACTTGTTAGTATTAGTTTGCGAGTACTTAAAGAGTACTCATGGCTTTTTCCCTGGCTATTCCCGTGGCCAGACTATGAAGAGGAGTACCTGGAGGATGGACCCCAGGAAGGTTACGACAACTAGGATCATCTCCCATCGTCAGCATTGCCTGTGACCCCGAAGATGGAGCTTCGCCTATGCTACCGTTATTATTACGTATTCCGCTGCTTGAAGTTGTATTAAGAACTGGATCATGAGATCCCTATTTGTGTAAGACCTTATGTATGGTTTGTAATGGATGATGTACTATGGTATCCAATTCTGTTATGTCTCGCAAAAATGGTAATCCTGGGATTGCGATGTATGGCATAACAGGAATCTGGGATTAAAAATCCAGGTGTTGACAGCGGCACTTCTGCCGATGATGCTCCGGTGATTCCAGAGGATGCTAAGGTCTATGCAGTGGCTTACCAGCGTCATAGGGTTGCGAGGAAGCTCAAGGTGGCCTCGGCTTAGACGAGGGCGAGCTGCAGTGGCCCCTGGGGTCGTCAGAGTTGCGGACAGCGTCGGGTACGAGTTGGCAAAGACGATGGCGACGCTCTGGATCACCCTAGCACAAACAAAGAGTATTAGAACATGCGCAAGGTTCAGGCGAACACGATCATTTGATTTAGAGGCCAAGGGGCGGTTGCATATTACCAGAATTTCTCGCCGGAGACGAGGGTGGCATCGGTGCTCATGGTGCTGGACATAGACGACGTTCTGGGTCACGAGCAGATGAATAAAAGGCATGAGAAGAAGCACACAAGAAAGGGGAGTATGACAATAAGAAGCAGAGGGCAGGGGGTGGACAGTGGTCACCGGAATACCTTGTCGGAGTTCGTCGGGCAGCGGCGACGCAAGCGCAAATACGGCCAGCCTGGCGGCGCTCTGGTGCTGCTGCTTGGGGGTAAATGAACGTGGAGGTGTGGGGATTAAGTAGGCAGAGTAAGGCGCGAGAATTACTCGCCGTATCAATGGCAATTAAGCCGCGAAATCAATGGCACTGAACGGCAGTGGCGACGGGGTCTGGCGCGGGATTTGGGGGAAGACGATGCCGAGCTGGACTGGGTCCACTATCAGCGGGTGCGGGGTAAGATGAGCGTGGGTGAGAGAGGGGGAGGGGGAAACTTCCCGGGTGGGCTTTTGGGCCTGTTCTGGAGCTGGGCTAAAAGGGCAGCGGCTGTTTTATTTTTTTCCTTTTTCCTTTTCTTTTTCTGTTTGATTTGTCAGGAATCATTTTCAAACTCTTTTCAAACAAGTTTGATTTCAAATTTTCTCTAGATTTTTATATAGTGAACTTTGTACTCAAATGTGTGCCAAACACTTTTGTTTACTCAAATACACTTTGATCCCTTGAAAATAAAATAAAACCATGCCTTATTGATATATAAATAATAGGCATACAATTGGTTTTATTTGGAGTTTTGATTTGAAACTTTTTGTGCAAGTCAAGGATGCAATGCATGCTTTTGTAATTCATGAATTTTGGGATGTTACACTTGTATTAAGGGACTTCAACTTACGAATTTCGAGAGGAAGGATCTATGGGGATTTAGAGTCTCGCAGCCAGGACGCCAGAATATAGCCACCCAACGAGGAGATTGCCTTCAAGTTGATGCATGATGACAATGAGAAGGGACTCAATGTTGTCATGCAGGAGCTACTTGGACGCCTTTGTGGACGTCACTCCACCGAGCTCAGGGGCCTCTACTTCCACCCATTTGGGAGACATGATGAGGAGGAAGAGGCTGTAGTGTATGACGACGCCACTAGAGAGACTATTGAGCCAGTGCGTCTGTATCTTCAGGACCTAGAGAGCCTCGTTAGACACCTCGACACTGATAGGACCAATGTCATGCTTAGCAATGACGAGCTACAGGTTCAGTTGAGGGAGAAGGACAAGGCCTTCGTGGAGCAGGACGAGATCATCAAGGAGATGGAGGCTAGGTTCGAGAAGCAAGACAAGAGGTTCAAGAACCAAGAGAAGAGAGTGCAAGATAGGAACAAGAGGATCAATGAGTTGAAGGACGAGATAGAGCTCAAGGATCCTGAGCTAGAGACACAGCAGGGAGTAATAGAGAGGCTGTGCTCGTAGAAGAGAGCCCTCCAGGCAAAGGTTGATGATTTGACCACCACCGTGGAGGAGTACAAGACAACAATAGAGACAGCAGGTGTCAACACCCGAATTTTTAATCCCAGATGCCTGTTATGCCATACATCACAATCCAGGATTCCCATTTTTGCGAGACATAACAGATTGGATATCACAGTACATCATCCATTACAAACCATACATAAGGTCTTATAACAAATAAAGGATCACATGATCCAGTATTAATACAAATCATGCAGCAGAATAACATAATAATAATGGTAGCATGGGCGAAGCTCCATCTTCATGGTCACAGGCAATGCTGACTATGGGAGATGGTCCTAGTTGTCGTAACCTTCCTGCGGTCCATCCTCCTGATAGTCCTCTTATTAGTCTAGCCACGGGAATAGCCAGGGACAAAGCCATGAGTACTCTTTAAGTACTCGCAAACCAATACTAACAAGTGAAAGGTTTTTGAGTAGGAAATGCTAGGATCTAGGTTGTTTTGCAAAAAGCCAGATTTATCTCTACTAATTTTAGAAGCAAAGAAAGCTAGTTGAAAGTTTTATAACACTTAAGTGGGAACTTGAATTTCATATCACAACCATATTGTGACCAAGTCAAGGTCATGATTCATTTCATAAGTCATTTTGAAAACATCTGACGACGGAACAGTATGGCTACTCCAACTATCCATAACTGCGGACGCGGCTATTCGAATAGTTTGAGACTTTGCAGAGGTGGTACACTTTCACCACAACATTCGATACATCTGTCAGGAACAATCCTGAATTCACCATACTCAGTATGGGATAATCAATCCTAACCTTTCAATTACACGCCCTAGTATAGGCACCTCTCCTGTGAGTTTACCTCCCAAGCATGACCAACTGTCATCTTGGGAACTGCACAGGTGGACAATATTCACAAGGTAGCCTCAGCTCAAACCTTGGCCGCAAGGGAACCTATACTAAGGTATATAAATTTCCAGTCAAGCCCTACCCAAATTTCGGGTATTGTGGTTGTATGGTAAAATTGGAATGGTATCGCATCCAAACAACCATCAGTTTTACAAAGGGCTAAGGCTCATGCGTCAACAATTTCATCATCAAAATCATCTGGTGTTCAAGAACATATGTCAAAACATTTCAGTAGAATGACTCATCATTCTAAGGTTTCATAACCATTTTCACCAAGTATTCCCATCTAAGTGATCAAGTTTTATGATTAGCACTAGCCACTAAAGTTGGGGGTAAACACTAATCAGGGTTGGTAAAAAAGTGTATCCTATCTAAGTTCAATCTCATGCCTCAGGATGACATCCAGATTATGTAACTAAGGCCAAATTTTATGCTCTTTATGCTACCTTTAAATATTTGTCTAAAATCTACAAGTCACTAAGTAAACTTAAATAGAAAGCTTTGATAAAGAAATAAAATACTAAGCTTGCAAATAAAACTAGGATCGGGTATAAAGTGGTGTAAACTAGCTAGGTTGCAAGTGTTATCTTGGTAAGTCAACTTTTATAGTGAGGCTTGCATAACTGCAAGTATAAGCTTGCTTAGGTAGCTTTCCTTGTGCAGAGCAGTGGTTGAAGTTCTCCTCGTCTTCTTACTCGTAGTATTCTCCTTCCTCCTCGTATCCTTGGTCGCACTAGCGTCTATAAATAAGTACGAGGTACACAATCACGAAACAATACTTAACTACTTCTATTTATCACACCAAGGTTTTCACTAGATGATCTAGAATCATCACAAACATTACAGTCATCAAAGTACTTGTCTTATTTATTTTATTTTGGAAAAGTAATTTCCACTCATTGAAAAACTACTTAAGATTTAATATTCTCCAACTTAAAACATAGGATCATGTTGACACATGTCATCACCACATATTTTTGTACATGGGAATGTGATTTAAAGTGGTGTCACAATTTAATAAGGTTTAACCTTTTTATTTTTATTAATTAAAGTGGCTAGAAATGCCTATGAGGCATTCTTTTCTTACTTGTTCATTATTTCTGCAAGTAAACCTGGATATTTTTATATATTCATAAAGGTCTAGTTAAATGTGATTTTTGAGAGTTGGAATCAACTCAAAATCTTTTGTGGTTGAATTTTGAAAACTGTTTGAATGCAGAAAATCTTCTGCCTTGTTATTTTTATTATAGGTGATCTACAATTCCAAATGATTTGAATCCAACGGGCTTGGATTAAGAATTACAGTACCTTTCTAACAAAATTGGTTTCATGCAATTTGGTTCAGTGAATTGCTCGCCTTGCTCCGGGGATGAGGTGGGGTGGTTCTAAGAGAGGGGAGTGTGTTGGTGTGAAGAAATCGAACGGGGGTGGCCTCTATTTATAGTGCCAAGTGGGGACCGAAGGGCGCGGGTGGAGCTCGTCATGGTCGTCTTCATAGTGGGCTAATGGCATTGGCGACGATAGGGGTGGTGCTATGCTCCCTGGCGAAGCTCAACGGCATGGTCACGAGGCGTGGGGCGGTGAGAGATGGTCAGAATGTTGCGGTGCTCTCGGCGGGTATGGCGGAAATTTTAATGGCGTACCGCTGCTACGGGTCGCGTGGCAGCGAACGGGGTTGTCTAGTGGTCTCCTGGGACGATGGTGATCACGTTTTCAAGCGGTGAGGATGGCGCGCGGTCTGTGGGCGCGTGTCGAGTGCCGCGCTCTGGCGCGTTCTCGGCATGGCACAGAGGCATAGGGCACGGCGGTTCTTGGATGGTCCAGTGACTGGCAAGGCTTGGTCACTAGACAGGGGGTGGCGGTGGACGGTGCTCAATGTCCCAGACAAGGTGTCTAGGCTTGGTGCTGCTCCTACCTTGCTGTTGACAATGGGGTGGCAAGGTGAGGCTCAACATGCTCACCATTGATGGCAATGGCAAGCTCACAGTGAGCTAAAGCTTGCCAAATAAGCTATATGATCTACTAATAGCATGTTGTGAGCTAGAGAGGGAACAAGTTAGTCCAAAAACACTGCTCACTATAGTGTTTATGATTTCTTTGATTTCTATTTGCAAGGTGTTTGATGAAATGGCCAAAAGATATTTGAATTTAAATTTTTGGTTCAAACTTGGTGGGTGTTCTAGTTACATAATAGGTATTCTCTGGTTAGTTGGAATGTTCAAGGGGCACCGGTTTGGTTGGTGGTTGAGAATTGGTGATCTTCACATATGTTAAAGATTCAATTTTGAATTGTCATTTGAATCCAGTTGCCAAATGTTTTTGTAAGTTTGAAAGGTGGGATTTGGTTCACTTTTACTTGGTCTAGCAAGGGGTGAAAAGAAATGGAATTATTTCTGTTTGAAATCTTGGACTAGAAACACTCAAAGTGGTCTAGTGAGCAAGATTGACAAAAATGATCATTAGCTCATTTGGTTTGTTTTTGAATTTCTCTTGATTTGTTTCTGCATGGAAATGATTTAGATGATGTTGTTTTCATATTTGAACCATTCCTTGATATTTAGAACAATCACACAAGTCCATTCATGCATTCATACAATCATCACATACACACATGCATTCATATGATTTTAATTAACAAAAGTTTTTGTTAACCCTAATTTTGGTGATTGGAATTTGATAATCATTGTTCAATATTTTTGGGATGTTACAAACCTTCCCTCCTTAAACAAAATCTTGTCCCGAGATTTGAGAAATAAGAAAGAAGAAAACTAGGATTTAAAAAGATCGGGAAACTTCTTGATGTAGTCTTCTCGTTCCCGGGTAGCTTCTTCTTAAGTGTGGTTGCTCCACTGAATCTTGAGAAACTTGATGCTTCGGGTCCTGATGGTTCTGAAAGCTTCCTCCAAAATATGTATGAGTACTTCGGGATATGTCAGGTCATCATTGATCTCTATGGTGCGGTGATCAATGTTCTTGAAAACTTCAGTCTTCTCCGGGACTTCAAGGTATTTGCGAAGCAACGATATATGGAACACATTATGTACTGCTGACATCTCCTCTGGTAGTTCCAGTTGATACGATACTTCTCCTCGATGATTGAGAATCTTGAAGGGTCCGGTATATCTGGGGGCTAACTTTCCTTTGAGCTGGAGACGTTGCATTCCTTTCAAAGGCGAAACTTTGAGATATACAAAATCTCCAATATTGAAAGCGAGGTCTCGACGTCTCTTGTCGGCATAACTCTTTTGTCTGGATTAGGCAGTCTTGAGGAGCTCACGGATCTTGTGAACTTTCTCTTCTGCTTCTCGTAGGATGTCGGGTCCGAAAAATCTGACTCTCTCCTACATCCGACCAATTCAAAGGGGTACGACACTTCCTTCCATACATGAATTCAAATGGGGCCATTTGCAAACTGGTTTGATAACAGTTGTTGTAAGAAAATTCTGCGAAAGGCAGACAATCTTCCCATTTTGATCCATACTCTAGCACACAGGCTCTCAACATATCTTCGAGTATTTGCTTTACTTGCTCCGTTTGTCCATCAATTTGAGGGTGATAAGTTGTGCTAAAATCCAGTCGGGTTCCCAGACCTTCTTGGACTTTCTTCCAAAATCTCGAGGTAAATTGAGTTCCTCGATCTGACACAATGTTCTTGGGGACTCCGTGCAAACTGACAATTCTAGCAATGTACAACTCTGCTAGCTTCAAACTCTGGTAGGTGGTCTTGACTGGTAAGAAATGGCCATATTTGGACAATCTATCAACTATGACCCAAATAGAGTCATTTCCCCTACTAGAAGTAGGCAATAAGGTGATAAAGTCAATTCCAACTGAATCCCATTTCCATTCCGGAATCTGCAATGGTTGCAACAGTCCTGCGGGTCTCTGTGATCCTCCCTTAACTCTCTGACATATATCACACTTGGCTATGTAGCTTTCGATTTCTCCCTTCATCTTATGCCACCAAAATTGCTCCTTCAAATATTGGTACATCTTTGTTCCTCCGAGGTGGATAGAATAAAGAGTATCATGGGCTTCTTTCAAAATAGCTTCCTTCAACTCTGAATCTGCTGGCACACAGATACGTCCTTTGTACCACAAAACTCCTTCTTCATCTTCGGTGAATCTGGGTACTTTGTTTTGTACCGATACGACGTTTAATTCCGTCGATACTAGCATTTCCTTTCTGAGCCTCCTAGATCTGATTGATCAAAATGGGTTGAAGTTCTATGCTAGCCAAAAATACTTCACTTACTAATTCCATTCTAAAATCTTCCATCACTTTGTGAAAACTTGGTTGCTCCTTCAGAATCATGGAGTTCAAGAAGCACTGCAATCTGCTGAGGGCATCTGCTACCACATTGGCTTTACCGGGGTGATCGTGGATGTCCAGGTCATAGTCCTTGATTAGATCTATCCATATTCTCTGTCTCATATTCAGCTCCTTCTGAGTGAATATATACTTCAGGCTCTTGTGATCCGAATAAATTTCACAACGGTTTCCCATGAGGTAATGCCTCCATGTCTTCAGGGCTAGAACTACAGCTGCTAGTTCAAGGTCATGGGTAGGATAATCCTGCTCATGCTGCTTCAGTTGTCGGGATAGATAAGATATTACTTTTCCTTCTTGCATCAACACACATCCGAGAACGATCTTGTATGTGTCACAATACACATCAAAAGGCTTCGTGATATCCGGCATCATCAAGATTAGGGC
Source organism: Avena atlantica (assembly GCA_910589765.1). NCBI lineage: Eukaryota > Viridiplantae > Streptophyta > Magnoliopsida > Poales > Poaceae > Avena > Avena atlantica. Next base: position 360,892,932 of record OU342739.1, read on the forward strand.
TGAAATCAATCTCCTCTTGAGTTCTTGAAAACTCGCTTCACATTGGTCCGTACATTCGAAATTCTTGTCCTTCTTCAGCAATTGGGTCATGGGTCCTGCGACACTTGAGAATCCTTCTACGAACTTGCGGTAGTATCCCTCCAATCCGAGAAATGCATGAACTTGGGTTTGAGTGGTTGGGGTTTGCCAATATTCAACATCCTTCACCTTTGCAGGGTCAACAGTAATTCCTCCGGGTGATACAATATGTCTGAGGAATCCTACCTCCTGTAACCAGAATTCACATTTTCTAAACTTGGCATACAACTGATGCTCCCTCAGGGTTCCAAGGATGGTCCTCAGGTGTAGCCCATGTTCTTCTTCTGATTTGGAATAGATTAGAATGTCATCGATGAAAACAACGAAAAACTTATCTAGGAAGTCCATAAAAATCTTATTCATGAGGTTCATGAAATAAGCGGGGGCATTGGTTAATCTGAAAGACATGATAGTGTACTCATACAATCCATATCTGGTGGTAAAGGCAGTCTTTGGAATATCCACTACACGAATCTTGAGTTGATGATAACCAATTCTAAGATCAATCTTAGAAAACACTTTGGCACCAGTCAACTGGTCAAACAGGTCTTCTATCTTTGGCGATGGGTACTAGTTGTTGATGGTGACATCATTCAACTTCTGATAATCCATACCCAAACGTTTACCTCCATCTTTCTTGTCCACAAATAGGATAGGTTATCTCCATGGCGACGCACTTGGTTGAATCAATCCTATCTCCAGCATAGCATCTAGTTTCTTCTTCAGCTCCACTAATTCAGATGGGTTCATACTATATGGTCTCTGGGCTATGGGTCCGGTTCCAGGGATTAGTTCAATGATCAACTCGATATCCCGATCTGGGGGCATACTAGGCAAAACATCTGGAAATACATCGGGGTATTCACAGACTGTTCTGACTTGGTCAATGGTTGGTTGGGCTAGACTCTTGTTGCACTTGAATTGACGGGGCAAAGTTTCAGATACATGTTCTACTGATATTCCGGCTATACTGGTCATGGTTATGGCTTTCTTAGCACAGTCGATTAATCCTTTATGTTTCGACATCCAATCCATTCCTAGTACTACTTCCAAACCTTTTGTTCCAAGTACTATTAGATTAGCATAAAAATCTATGCCATGGATTCGGATAGGTACGGCCTTGCAAATTTGTCTAGCTTTGGTGGTTGAACCAGGTATTTGAACAATCATAACATGATTCAATTTTGTTGGTTGAATCTTACTAGTGCATGTAAATTCTTCGGTAACAAACGAGTGTGATGCTCCAGAATCAAACAACACTCTTGCAAGTACTGAGTTAACAGAAAATATACCCATCACGAAATCTGGAGCTTCTTGGGCTTCTTCAGCATGCATAAGAAAGAGACGACTGTTGCGGTTGAGCGAGTTCCTTGGGCAAACCTTCTTCCGGGCTAAACACGACGCTGCTGCTGAGCTGGGGCATTTGCATTTGGGGCTGCGGCAATCTTCTTGGGACACTCATTGGAATAGTGACCGTAGGTTCCACATTCATAACAAGTCACCTCAGACTTGTCCTTTGCTGCAACAGGCACAACATTGCTTCCAGTCCTTGGGGCAGTATTGGTGTTGGTGGCGACATTGTTGTTGTTGAACTTTGGGGGGGGCACAGTTGAAATTGCTGGGGTTGTCGGGGTTGTTGTGATTTCCTCTGGGCCTTGGGTTTCCTCCTCCACGGTTGGGATAGGTCGGACAGTTCATCGGGGGTCTATTGTTTCTTAGGGCAAATCCTGGAGATGGGTTGGGGTGATACTTTGGAGTATGGTTGGTTCCTGGTTGATGCATCATTCGACGCTTGTGGTTCTCATTGGCTTGGTTGATCTTGCCTTCCACCTTAATGGCAGAATCCACTAAGACTTCAATATCAGCAAATGGGATATTGACTAACACTGTCTGCATCTCATCATGCAGACCATTCAAGAATCTCTCCTTCTTCTTATCTTCAGTGTCAATCTCATCCGGTGCATACCTAGCCAATGACAGAAATTTGTCATGGTACTCAACTACTGTCATCCTTCCTTGCTTCAGTTCCCTGAATTCATCTCTCATCCTCTTGATCAAACCCGGTGGCACATGGGTTCTGCTAAACTTGACTTTGAATTCCTCCCAAGTCATCATCTGTCCTCCATTCATGGCGCGAACGTTGTTCCACCATGCTCTTGCATCTCCTGCCAGATAGTGGGTGGCAAACAGTACTTTCTCGTTGGCTTCCACTCCTGCAACTTCTAAGTTGTTCTCCATGGTTTTCAGCCAATCATCGGCATCTAGGGGCTCTTCAGACTTAGTGAAGATGGGTGGATTGGTGTTCTGGAAGTTCTTGAGCTTGGACCCATGGTTGTCCTGATTTCCATGGCTTTGGTTGTTGTTGTTGGCCATCTGAGCTATGTGTTCAAGGGTGGCTAAGTTGGCTTGACGCTCGGCTCTTTCAACTTCGTGGTAAGAAACCAACATTTGCAAGATCTGCAACATTGGTCCTGTGATGAAGTGCTTTCTCCGCGAGGCATCTGAAGATCGAGATAGATCATGAGAAAAGAGGGAAATTTCTAAGGATCAGGGTTTGTAAAGTTTTTGAAGTTTGACTCAGATTTTTCTAGAAACTTGCTTTTCATTCATTCATAGCACACGATACAAACACACACCACAACAAAGAAAATAGATGGTTTTAAGAACCATTCTATGAAACTACGATACAGTGGGACCGAATACAACTCACTAACGCTAGTGTTCAAGTGCTACTACTCCTCGGAGTCGGTGTCCTCATCATCCTCATCATCATCATCAATGAAGGCGAAGTCATCCTCATCAGTGAAGAAGTCCATGGCCTGATCCTCCAGAAAGTCATCATCATCACTGAGATAGGAGTAGGGGTCTCCACAAATGTACTCCCCTGCATTCTCCCTCTCCTCAAGCTACATATCCCTCTCGTGGATGGTCTCCTCCAAGTCTGTGATCCTGTGACGAAGACGGGAAATGATGCGCTCCTTCTTGTCGAGCTGACGGAGAAGAGACTGGAGATCCTTCACTAGCATGGCAATGGTCTGATCCTTCTGGGCGGCGATGGCGTACTTGTGGTTGGCGTAGGCGCGGGCATTGTCTAACTCTTTTTGCCGGTCATACATCATGAAGCTGAGGTGGTCCAATTGAGTCTTCAGCTCATGATGATATGGTGGCTCCAGTGGTTGTCCCATAACATCATGCCTTGGATAGAACTCAAAGCGGGTACCCTTGATCCGATTGATACTCTGCCCACACAGACGGTCAAGAGCTTCATGCATGGCCCTGGCAAGTCCATCGAGCCAGTTGTTCTCTCTGATGGTGAACTGAATTCCCTCGGAGGTGGGGGCTTCAATCTTTCCTCGAAGACTGGCAACAATCAACCATTGCAACTCTTCTCCTTCCTGATCGTTGAGCTGGGCTCCGAAGAACTTGGGGTGCGGACGCTCCAGCATTTTTGACAGCTGGTCCAAGTCACGCTCAAAGATGATATCTCCTCCATTCCCCAACTGATAGAACTTGCTATACTTCACGTCCATCTATCAGAATATAGGATGAGTAAGTTAGTAGAGTGATCAAGTGTGTCAAATTTTACTTAAGCTTGCAAGAATTTTTAAGGAACATGAATTTTTATGAAAGAGTCTAAGTGATAAGAATAAGAATAAGTTTTCATAAATACTCACTTCCTTGGTTTTGAAACTAAGTTTTTGATTCAAACATACATTCTAAACTAGGGTCTCCTATGGTCAGGATGGCTCTGATACCAACTTGTCAACACCCAAATTTTTAATCCCAGATGCCTGTTATGTCATACATCGCAATCCCAGGATTGCCATTTTTGCGAGACATAACATATTGGATATCATAGTACATCATCCATTACAAACCATACATAAGGTCTTACAACAAATAAAGGATCACATGATCCAGTCTTAATACAAATCAACCAGTGGAATAACGTAATAATAACGGTAGCGTGGGCGAAGCTCCATCTTCATAGTCACAGGTAATGCTGACGATGGGAGATGGTCCTAGTTGTCGTAACCTTCATGCGGTCCATCCTCCTGATAGTCCTCTTCATAGTCTGGCCACGGGAATAGCCAGGGATAAAGCCATGAGTACTCTTTAAGTACTCGCAAACCAATACTAACAAGTGAAGGGTTTTTGAGTAGGAAATACTAGGCTCTAGGTTGTTTTGCAAAAAGCAAGATTTATCACTACTGAGTTCAGAAGCAAAGAAAGCTAGTTGAAAGTTTTATAACACTTAAGTGGGAACTTGAATTTCATATCACAACCCTGTTGTGGCCAATTAAAGGTCATGATTCATTTCATAAGTCATTTTGAAAACATCTGACGACAGAATAGTATGGCCACTCCAACTGTCCATAACCGCGGACGCGGCTATTCGAATAGTTTGACACTCTGCAGACGTGGTACACTTTCACCAAAACATTCGATACATCCGTTAGAAACAATCCTGAATTCACCATACTTAGTATGCGAATAATCAATCCTAACCTTTCAATTACACGCCTAGTATATGCACCTCTCATATGAGTTTGGCCTCCCAACCATGACCAACTGTCATCTTGGGAACTGCACAGGTGGACAATCTTCACAAGGTAGCCTGAGCTCAAACCATGGCCGCAAGGGAAACCATACTAAGGTATATAAATTTCCAGTCAAGCCTGTCACATCCCAAGATTTTCCAAATCTTGTAATGTGAAAAATAAATGAATAAAATAAAACTTTGTTTGATTTTCAGAGCCAGAAGAAACTTTTGAATTCAATTGGAACTTCAAACCCATTTGAATTAAATAAAACCTAAAGGGATTTAAAAATATAAACATTTAGTAAAAGGAAAATAAAAACATTTGGAAATACTATTTAGAAACAATTAAATGAAAAGATTTGTTTTCAAATGAAATAGAAGTTTTACAAATAAGGATTATTTTATAAAGCCAAATTAAAACTTGGCCAAGCTTTGGAATTAAAACATTTTGTTCTAAATAAAATTAGCAAAGATTTATTTAAAATAAATTAATAAAGATTTAATTTCCAAGATTTATTAATAAAGGTTCTATCATTTATAAACCATCAAAACTTATTTGGTTAAATTAAATAAGTTTTCCAAGTACTTTGTATTCTCAAATAAAACCTACTGAATGACTTTGGTACAATTTTAGATTCCAAAATAAAAGATTTAAGTAAACAAATCCTATTTGAGTTATTTACTAAAGCTCTTTTTATTTAATTATTATTGGGCCCTAAAGTAAAATAATAGTTTGTTTTAAACAAGTATCCAAGTATTATTTACTTCCAATTGATACCTACTGATTTGATTTTGAAAATATTTGGATTTCAAATGAAGAATTTATTAATAAACAACAACCCTATTTTATTAAGAAACCATGGTCCATTTTATTTAATTAATAAATGGAACCTTTAACAAAATTGTTATTTATTTTAAAACAAGCTTTCTAAATATACCTTATTCAAATACAACCCACTATTTTGGTTTTGGAAAATATATGGATTTAAATTGAGTTTGAAATAAATCAAATCCTAATTTGATTAATTAGCAATGGACAACTATTTAATTAATATTGGACTTTATTTATTTAAAAATTATGGATTTTAGATTTAGGTTCAGACTACTGAACAGAACCAAGTCAAACTTCCAAAGTTTTGGTGTTGGTTTGAATTGAATTGAAACTTGTTTGATTGTTTGAAAACCAAAACAGGAAAATAGAAATAGAAAAAGAAAAGGAATCAGAGACAGAAAAAAATAATAAAGAGGGCGACCCAACCCAGAAGCCCAACAAGGCCCAGCAAGCCAGCCCAACTCCCCTCCCCCGAAAGAAAACGTTTCACACTCCTTTTTAAACCCACGAAGCAACTGACATGTGTGTTGGGCCACGCGGAGATAAAATAAAATTTTCCTCTAACGTGATGATCCCAAGATCTAGCTGAGGTAGAAAGCCACGAGGTTTACCACTAGACGCGCGGTTGCGGATTACTGATGAAGCGCGTCAGTTGATGCAGTGCAGTCCTTACGATCCTTATCGTCCTGGTGCTGATCGCACAACACCTCTGCTGGTATCCACACGTACAAGGAGGAGCACCGGCGGCGAACTGCTAGGTTCGTTACGGCGGCTGGACTGCTGTGGAACTAGGGTTTCCAACACATGGAATGACCTAACCGAACAACGATTAACCTTTCTGCGTTACTGTGCTCCACTATATATAGGGAGTGAACGTGGGCTCTGCTCGCGCGACCCATTCACTAAAGCCCATATAACATTAGTCACCGTGAGTCCAACTCACTAACTCAGTCCTAATCCGGTTTAGGTCCAACCCAACCAGATTATATGTTCAGATCCAATCCGAACTTGCTCCCGCTCTTAAGTGTGTGACCCCGCAGGATCATGGTTACTTGGACACGATTAGAGTCCGACTCACAATCGATCAATCGGCATCGGCTCCTAGCAGAACGTGCCGATTCCCAAGTACCAAAGAGTCATGACGACTTGCCTTTACAATGCGACTAACGTTCGAGTCCCTTTTACCTCACGATATACCTTGTCAGACTATAGGCGAAAATATGTCATCCCTTAAATAGTCCGACTCTCTTCTCGATCCGAGATAAGTGATTCACCTGACTAACTCTTAGCCGATCGCCTCGGTTAACACTTAACCGAGTCGTGCATGGCCATGCTTTCCGAATCATATCTCACGAGAGGGCCTAGAGAATATCTCTCCGAGTGGAGGGGCAAAATCCCATCTTGGTTATTCACATCACGCAGCTTGATTCTCAGTCGACCCGAACCCTGCCTTTATAACTGCCCAGTTACGGATTAGCATTTGACAGAACCTAAGTCGATGATCCTCAACTCGGACTATGCAACAACCTCAGGTCTAAGGATTACATTGATTGAGATATACAAATGACAGCTTAGTTCGTTGTACCTCAATATGGGTCAATCCGACTCGCTAAACTCTTTAGCCTAGTCTGTGTAAGTTGGGATAGCATCTCCATGCCCATGACAAGTGGAACCGAGTCATCAAGCCAACTTTCACATTGGTCTAAGTTGTGTGTCCAGCATAACCTCAATGACCAAGGATATTTTAGTACAAACAACATGAATGCATAGTTCCACAACTGAATCACATATTCAATGATACACATCAGATGTTTATACAAGGACTACTTAATAACTTCATGAATACAATGGGAAATATCATCATACATGATTGCCTCTAGGGCATATTCCCAACAGTCTCCCACTTGCACTAGAGTCAATCTTCCGACATCACATGTCTAAGCATCTAATGCCCATGGCTCTCAGGTGCGCCTCATGCTTTGGCTGGGGTAACGGCTTTGTCAACGGATCCGCAATATTTGCATCCGTGTGTACCTTGCATAACTTGATATCACCCTGATCCACGAACTGGCGAATTAGGTGGTACCGCATGAGTATGTGCTTGTTCTTCTGGTGTTGTCTAGGTTCCTTGGCTTGTGCAATAGCACCATTGTTGTCACAATACACGTCCAACGGATTGGACGAGCCCTGAACCACACCAAGATCCATGAGGAAATTCCTCATCCAAACAGCTTCCTTTGCTGCCTCCGAGGCGGCAATATACTCAGCCTCTGTTGTAGACGCAGACACAGTCTCTTGCTTGGAACTTTTCCAGCTCACAGCACCTCCGTTTATAATAAACACGTATCCGGATTGCGAGCGAGAATCATCAGAGTCGGTGAGATAACTCGCATCCGTGTAACCCTTTACACTGAGTTCATCTTCACCACCATAAACCAAGAACATATCCTTAGTCCTTCTCAAGTACTTTAGGATATTTTTAGCCGCTGTCCAGTGGATCTCTCCAGGATCAGCCTGGTATCTGCTCACAACACTTAGAGCGTAGGAAACATCCGGCCTAGTACAAATCATGGTGTACATGATGGATCCGACTGCAGAAGCATATGGAATCGCACTCATCCGACTTCGCTCATCAGTTGTCGAAGGACAATGAGTCTTGCTAAGTTTTACACCATGGGACATCGTTAAGAACCCCTTCTTAGACGATTCCATGTTGAACTTTTCCAACACTTTGTCCAAATAAGTACTCTGACTCAATCCAATGAGCCTCCTTGATTTATCTCTATAGATCCGGATTCCGAGGATGTATGTTGCCTCACCCAAGTCTTTCATTGAGAAACTCCTTTCCAATGATTCCTTGGTTTCTTGCAACATCTGGACATCATTTCCAATCAGTAATATGTCATCCACATATAAGATTAGAAAATTTACTTTGTTCCCACTAAACTTCTTGTACAAACAAGAATCATGATCACTCTTGATGAAGCCAAACGATTTGACTACCTCATCAAAGCGAATATTCCAACTCCGAGATGCTTGCTTCAACCCATAAATGGATTTCTGAAGTTTGCATACCTTGTCAGCATTATCCGGATCGACAAAACCCTCGGGCTGTATCATATACACGTCCTCGGTTAAATTTCCATTAAGGAAGGCCGTTTTGACATCCATCTGCCATATCTCATAGTCGAAATAGGCCGCTATAGCTAACATGATCCGAACTGATTCAAGCATCGCTACGGGTGAGAAGGTCTCGTCGTAATCAACTCCTTGAACTTGTCGGAACCCCTTCGCGACAAGGCGTGCTTTATAGATTGAAACATTTCCATCCATATCAGTTTTCTTCTTAAAGACCCATTTGCACTCGACGGGTCTTGCACCGTCTGGCAGATCAACCAAGTTCCAAACTTGATTTTCATCCATGGACTTTATCTCGGATCTCATGGCTCCAAGCCATGACTCGGAATCAGATCCCACCATCGCTTCCAAATAATTTGCCGGCTCATCACTGTCTAACAGTAACACATCACGAACACTTCGTAATCTTGCCGATCTTCGTAGTACAGGTGCTGCTGTCGGCTCAGCTGCCACGATCGGCTCAACCTCCAAGGTTTTTGCCGATTCGCTACTAGCTGATTCCTCTCGAATTTCTTCGAGTTGCACCGTGCTCCCACTTACTCCCCGACTGAGAAACTCTTTCTCAAGGAAGACACCGTTCCGAGCGACAAACACTTTGCCCTCTTCTCGGTTGTAGAAGTAGTAACCCAAGGTTTCCCTTGGATACCCCACGAAAATACATTTATCCGACTTGGCCGTAAGCTTGTCCGACTGAAGTCGCTTGACAAAAGCTTCACAACCCCAAATCTTAAGAAAAGACAAACTCGGCTTTTTGCCTGTCCACATCTCATGCCGTGTCTTCTCTACTGATTTTGATGGTACTTTGTTTAGTGTGAACGCCGCTGTTTCTAGACAATAACCCCAAAATGATAAAGGCAGATCTGTCCGACTCATCATTGATCGTACCATGTCCAACAAGGTCCGATTCCGCCTTTCTCAAACACCATTCCTTTGTGGCGTTCCTGGCGGAGTAAGTTGAGGAACTATTCCACAACTTTTCAGATGGTCATCAAACTCATGGCTCATGTACTCGCCTCCTCGGTCCGACCGAAGAAACTTTATTTTCTTGCCAAGTTGATTCTGTGCTTCATTCTGGAATTCTTTGAACTTTTCAAAGGCTTCCGACTTATGTTTCATTAAGTAGATATATCCATACCTACTCAAATCATCAGTGAAGGTAATGAAGTACTCATAACCACCCCTGGCTGTCGTGCTCATTGGTCCACATACATCACTATGTACTAGTCCCAACAAGTCGGACGCCCTTTCGCAACTCTTTGCAAAAGGTGTCTTGGTCATTTTGCCGAGTAGGCAATATTCGCATGTCTCGAATGACTCCAAGTCGAACGAAGTTAGGAGTCCATCATCATGGAGCTTCTTCATGCGTTTCCAACTTATATGACCAAGCCGACAGTGCCAAAAGTAAGTCATATTCAGATCATTTGGTTTCAACCTTTTAACATTTATGTTATAAACCGACTCACCATCAAGATTCAAAATAAATAACCCGTCCTGGACGGGTGCAAAGCCGTGAAACATGTCATTCAAATACAAAGAACAACCATTATTCTTGATATTCGACTCATAGCCTTGCCTCATCAAACATGAAGCAGAAATAATGTTTCGACTGAGCACTGGAACATAATAACAATTATTTAGTTCCATAATGAATCCGGAAGGTAAATGAAGTTGCATCGTGCCGACTTCCAACGCAGCAACTCTTGCTTTGTTGCCGACTCAAATATCAACCTCGCCTCTTGCTACGCTCCTAGTTCTTACCAGTCCCTGCAACGAGTTGCAGATGTGAATAACTGATCCGGTATCATATACCCAAGAACTATTAGGTGCATCAGCAAGATATATGTCTATAACATTGCAAACAAGTGTACCTGAGTCGGAAGTCATACCTCCACTCTTGGCTTTGTCGGCCAAGTACTTGCTGCAGTTCCTCTTCCAATGGCCATCCGCCTTGTAGTAGAAGCAAGTGGATCCGGCTGAAGGAGATGGCTTAGTCCCTGAGGAAACGCTTGGGACAGGGTCCTGAGCCTGCTTTCCTCCTGACTTAGCCTTCTTCTTAGTCCAAGAACTTTTCTTGAACTTAGCCTTATTCTGCACCATCAACACTTGACTGGTGCCCTTCTTGAGATCCGCCTCTGCCTGCTTGAGCATCCCATGCAATTCAGTGAGCTTCTTATCCATACCATGCATGTGGTAGTTCGAAATGAACTGCCCATATGCACTAGGAAGAGAGTTCAGAATTATATCCGTAGCGAACTCTTCGCTTATGGGGTAGCCAAGCCTCTCCAGAGACTGCACGTAACCAACCATTTTGATCACATGCGGACTCAGTGGATCACCATCCTTAAGTTTGCAACTCAGCAAAGCCTGAGAGACTTGATACCTCTCAATCTTCGCCTGAGCCTGGAACATACTTTTGAGGCTTTCGATCATATCGTAGGCCTCAACATGCTCGAACTGCTTTTGCAAGTCCGGTTCCATGTGAGCAAGCATAAGACAGTTGATATCCGTGGACTCATCCTTAGCCCGACGGTAGGCATTGGTGGCTGCGATAGTCGCATTCTCATTCGGCTCATCTGGAAGTGGGTTGTCTAGGACATGGTCCTTCTTTTCTTGTTTGAGAACTATTCTCAGATTTCGATACCAGTTGGTAAAATTAGTGTCGTTCAGTTTATCTTTCTTAAGAATGGTTCTCAACGCAAAACCGGATATCTGAGAGTGACTGCTACTTGGTGCCATGATCTACAACAGAAAATATGCAAAGCACTTAAGACATGTATTCATAAAAGAGCAAGCATATTAAACATTTTAATATTTTATGCTCCCACTAGAACCAACACCCCTCCGATGGTTACTTAGTGATTCAGGATCCTAAATAAGCAAGTCGGCTAGTGAGCTTTAGCATCACCGCTAGCCGCCAAGTGATCTAGGTAGACAACTCCTTGTCAATCGCATCTCATGCGACTCCTGTTGGACGGGTGGCATCACATGCCCCGGCTCCCATCCGACCTTTCCCCGAGTCCCACAACCGTTGTGATAGACCCGTCTAGCTTACCGAGTGTTTCTGCAGTAAGAGTCCGACTCGAACCCACCTAGTCGGAAAGAATTGGCAGCACCTCAATTTTATGAGCCCACTACCAAAAATGTCCGACTTGTGATGGTGCAAACACTAGCGGGAAAACCGACTAGACCTTCTTTGAGGGATTAAATTTTACCGACTATCTAATAGAGGTAAAACTGAGACATAACAATAACACAAAATAAAGCAATTATAATGTGAAATGGTATGGCTCTCTTCATGGCGATCTCCATCTCCACAAAGCCTGTAATCCGACTCGTGCCAACTCTTGTCACTTGCCGTCTTACCCCATGTCGCCGACATGTATAATGCCTTGCATGCCTTCCGGGTTCTCTAACAGCTACACTAGCTTAGTAAAGTAAATTACATAGAGAATCCGACACGCAGGTTGTTATACAATAAAATGACAGCACCTAGGCTCCAACCGGCTGACAAAAACCCGTGATTCGCAGATCACGTATGGATTACACACATACATCACATGCACATGAACCATACCATTCACAACTTCCTGCAAAAACAAGTTATGCATAGATACAATATCTACCGGCGTTGTGAAACTCGCAACGACATCTAAGGCGCTACGACAGGGCGAAGCCGGCGGTCGCCCGACGATTTTTCCGAAAACATAGATCTCATCTACGATCCGAACATGGATTCCGACCATCGTTCCGATTCGATCAAACCATTTGATCTTCGATCACCGCTTCTGGATTTACGTGTCACAGTCTACCCCGATGGCGGAAGCCGACCGGTAGGGGTATGTCGTTCCACGACCTCAGCAGTATGATCACGGAAATTAGATCTACCATTCCCCGAGTATAGTTGATCCAATCAACTTCATACAAAACCGATCTATCTCATAGATCGACCACCAAAACAGCACATAGATCTCATCTATAGCCTACCGCATATCTCATATGCGAGATCTCGAGCCTAAAACCAGAAGCTATCGCTCTGATACCACTGTTGGGCCACGCGGAGATAAAATAAAATTTTCCTCTAACGTGATGATCCCAAGATCTAGCTGAGGTAGAAAGCCACGAGGTTTACCACTAGACGCGCGATTGCGGATTACTGATGAAGCGCGTCAGTTGATGCAGTGCAGTCCTTACGATCCGATCGTCCTGGTGCTGATCGCACAGCACCTCTGCTGGTATCCACACGTACAAGGAGGAGCACCGGCGGAGAACTGCTAGGTTCGTTACGGCGGCTGGACTGCTATGGAACTAGGGTTTCCAACACATGGAATGACCTAACCGAACAACGATTAACCTTTCTGGGTTACTGTGCTCCACTATATATAGGGAGTGAACGTGGGCTCTGCTCGCGCGACCCATTCACTAAAGCCCATATAACATTAGTCACCGTGAGTCCAACTCACTAACTCAGTCCTAATCCGGTTTAGGTCCAACCCAACCAGATTATATGTTCAGATCCAATCCTAACTTGCTCCCGCTCTTAAGTGTGTGACCCCGCAGGCTCATGGTTACTTGGACACGATTAGAGTCCGACTCACAATCGATCAATCGGCATCGGCTCCTAGCAGAACGTGCCGATTCCCAAGTACCAAAGAGTCATGACGACTTGCCTTTACAATGCGACTAACGTCCGAGTCCCTTTTGCCTCACGATATACCTTGTCAGACTATAGGCGAAAATATGTCATCCCTTAAATAGTCCGACTCTCTTCTCGATCCGAGATAAGTGATTCACCTGACTAACTCTTAGCCGATCGCCTCGGTTAACACTTAACCGAGTCGTGCATGGCCATGCTTTCCGAATCATATCTCACGAGAGGGCCCAGAGAATATCTCTCCGAGTGGAGGGGCAAAATCCCATCTTGGTTATTCACATCACGCAGCTTGATTCTCAGTCGACCCGAACCCTGCCTTTATAACTGCCCAGTTACGGATCAGCGTTTGACAGAACCTAAGTCGATGATCCTCAACTCGGACTATGCAACAACCTCAGGTCTAAGAATTACATTGATTGAGATATACAAATGACAGCTTAGTTCGTTGTACCTCAATATGGGTCAATCCGACTCGCTAAACTCTTTAGCCTAGTCTGTGTAAGTTGGAATAGCATCTCCATGCCCATGACAAGTGGAACCGAGTCATCAAGCCAACTTTCACATTGGTCTAAGTTGTGTGTCCAGCATAACCTCAATGAGCAAGGATATTTTAGTACAAACAACATGAATGCATAGTTCCACAACTGAATCACATATTCAATGATACACATCAGATGTTTATACAAGGACTAATTAATAACTTCATGAATACAATGGGAAATATCATCATACATGATTGCCTCTAGGGCATATTCCCAACAATGTGGACCTCCCCCTCTTCCCTTTCCCACTGACCGATCGGCCCCACTCCTCCTGTTCTTCCTCTTCACCCCGCACGACCTCTTCTCCCCCTCGCCGGCCGTTGCAGGCTATTGATTCGTGGCTTGATTAGGCCTTAACACGGCCACCATAACTCGCCGCGATCAAGCACACTTAAGCGCCAGCGCCTTCTCCCCCATTTCCCCCAGACACCCTTCATCGACACGCCCCCAGGACGAAGAATTTTGCCCTGCACTTCCTCTGTCTCCGACGACGCTCCGACGCCGATTCCGGCAGCCTCTCACCACCTCCTGCCTACCCGAACACACGAGCACGCTCACCACACCCTAGCGCATATTTCTGTGCCATTCAATCAACCGCGGGCGCCCAGAGCACCGACTTCGACAACATCTGGCCGCGCCGCCGCGTCTGCCTCACTCCGGCGAAGTCCCCTGCTCCACCCACGACGAGCTCCAGAACCATCAGACGCCGACCAAGTCTCCGGCGAGCAATTAATCACAACTTCGCGTGCCCCTCATCGAACCAGCAGCACGTTGAGCATCGCCGTATTCTACTGAGCCTGGTGAGCATCTTCTTACCCTTTCTTGCTTCCTGCCTCGTCAGCGCCGCCGCTAACTGGTCGCTCCGCCGCTCGCCGTTGTCCTCGCGCTGACAGTCCTTGGCCAGGCAGCAGCAGCCGTCCGATGTCGATCGGATGGATATGATAGAACCACTTATCGAAGGGGTATGCGTCGATCCGCGCCGCACGTTCCAGTTAGATCCAACGCACCCCAGTAGCCGATCCGAGCGAACCGTTATTGCCCAATCAGAAGCAGCCACGTGTACATGATTCGATTTAAAACAGAATTTTGATCTGATTAGAATACAAATTTGTAATTGCTATAACTTTCAAACCACACGTCCAAATTTTGCAAATTTTATATCAATGAATTCAGGAGAACAAGCCCTAGACAACCATGGCCTTAGTTTATCAAATAGTAGCTGTTAGCTTGTTTGAAATTGCAGAAACATTTGTATGCTTGATATGAATGTAAAAATTGTTTAAATTTGAATTTAGGGTTAAAACCTTTGGCAATTGGATTTATTTGAACCTACTGACCCTAGGAAACACATAGTGGACACAAAAATGTATTTGGAGAAATTAAGAAATGATTCTTTAATTTAAAACCATTTCTAGTCAAATAGAAATGTAATTTATTTATTGAAAATAATTTTGAAGTAAAACCTTTGCAAACTGATTTGTTGTGACCTTACTGACCCTAGGAACCAAACCTTGGTGTTAGAAATGATTTTTGTAAAATTTAGGTTAGATTACTTGACTTAGTCATTTTCTAGCCAAATAAAAAGAATGGTTTTTGTTATAAAAATGTTTATGGAAAGAAAACTTTAAGGAAATGTTTTGGACCAAACCTACTGACCTAAAAACACCAAGTTTTGCAAATTAGAAACTCATTTGGTGAAACAACATAAGAGTTTTGCCTTAATAAAAACATTTTTCACCACATGAAATGATGAATAGATTTAAAGATAGTTTTTGGACAAAACCCTCTAACTAATGACTTTGCCACATTGGTAAATGACCAATTTGGATCTTACAAAGTTTAGAAACCCCATAGAGACCCCTTTGCAAAATAAAACTATCTTGTGCATGCTCCCATGCATGACTTAGATTCCATTACTTTGTGTGTGTGAAGAATTGTTTGTTTGACTTTGGTTTGGAATGTGAATTGAATTTGTGTTTGCTTGATTGATTTGTAGTGAAGTGTGAGACTACAAAGATCAAGAAGTGAACCACCATTCCCTACCAAAAAGGCAAGTGATGCTTCATACTTTTTGTCCTATTACTTTCTCTATGCATTAGTGAATTTTGCTAAGTAAAACTTGCATGGATTTTGCTAAGTATAGACCTAACTATAGGAAAACCTAGTAGATGAATCCTTAGTAGGATTTTCTAAGTTAAGTTTCCTATTACTACCAAGATTAGCCTAGCTAATAGAAAACATGGGTGGAATATATATTCACACTATGGAAAAATATTCTAAGTCTTAGGGCTTGTGATTTTGTCTAATAAAACAACTAAGTTAATGAACCTCCTGGGTGGAATGGAAGGATTGGGATATGTTGAGTGGTTACACAAGGCCATGGACTTGGGTTGTGTATCTCACTTGTGGAATGCCACCCAGGAAACAAAGGGATTTGAGATGTCAAATGTTGAGAAGCTTCAAGTGCAACCACTTGGCAATATGGGCTCTGCCATGATCATATAGGTTGCAAGAAGTTAGCCAAATGGACAGTGGGTGGTAGTGTTTGATAGGTTGGAGCGCGTCCATTTTGGTCTAAGGGAAGGCTTCTGAAAGATCTTGTCTTGGGAAACCAAGTCTTGTGGGGAAGGTGCACCACCTCTGTAGAGTGTAAAACCTAAGTACTTAGCCATGTCCCTGGTAAAGGACAATTTGAGCATCAAGACATGGAAGCAATCAAGAATCTCATCATTCCAATTTCTAAGTTAAAATCTTGTGGTTTGAACAAGGGTTGTTTGAAATCTTCAATCTTTGATGGAGAGATGGCTTGGTACAAGGATCTTGAAATCTTTGATTGAGGAAATGATTTTGTCAAGCAAAAACTTAGTATTTTCAAAATGAGAAGAAAAATCTATTTTGAGCAATGCAAGCCTCAACTCCACTTAGCCAAATGCATATAGTTGATAGACTCCACAATACTACCATAGTATCACTTGCCAATACAATTCAAATGTATTGACCCTTTGTGGCTGTAACTTGTATGTTGCAGGTTTGAGTGATTTTAGTGAAGATTGTTTGATTAGGATTGCGAAGTCTACAACCAACATCTGCCTGTGGCACTTTGAAGATGAAGGACCCCATGCTTATTGTTATTCCGCTGCAATGTAATGTAATAGCCATATGAGCTATGTGTGATGTAATAAAATTATGTTATTCCTGGTTATAAAATTATATTATGACCTTTGTTTCTTGATATTACATCTAAACTGTGGATGCTAGCTATTGATCCAGGGACTAGCATTGTAAAACACAGAGGGCTCTATCTTATTTAAGATTGGGATCCCTACAGATGGTATCAGAGCATTGTGTTGCCTGTAGGATTTGTAAACCCTAGGATTGGACAAAAACCCTTAGAAAAATAGGAGTTATACTTTGATCCAAAACTTATTTACAAAAACACTTGTAAACTCTTTCCTCAACCATTTTGGTTTCAACTCTACTTCTCTTCTACTTCAACTTGATGGAAAAACCTACCCATGGCCAAAGACTACACCATGTGTAAAGGATGATTTCAACTTCTTCAACTCTAATGACTTCAACATCTTCAACTCTAATGACTTCAACATCTTCAGCATGTTCACCAAGGACTTCCAACATGGAAACTACCAAAGACTACAAGTGAGACAAGGAAATCTTACTGAAGATTTAGAGACTGAGGGAATGCAAAATAAGAAGAAACCATCAACAACTTTGAGGTATTGTGACCAAGAGTTCTTCTCAAAGAAACCATGATCTCATGCAAGAAGAATCAACCAAGAAGGATGGAAAGATCACAAGTAAACCATATAGATGGACCCCCATAATTTAGTTAAGTCAAACCACCAACTTATGTGGTGTAACAAAAATATTTTGTTGCCTAAGTATGTGCTTGAACCTTGTTTGAGTGGAGTGTTTGTTTGTGATTGCTTGCACATTGCTTGTGTGAATTGAGATGTGTGTGATTAGAAATATTTCCTTAGAAATATCTTGCCTATTCTAAACTCCCTTCAAACCCAAACAGATGACTACTCCAAAGGATTCCAACATCAAGGTTGATGACACCAACACCAACCAAGCTGACAGCATGAAAGAGCTCATAGCAACCCAACATCAGTTGAACCAACTGACAGCTCAATTCCTAGCCAACAATAGTGATAAAGATCCAGCACTGCAAAAGTTTTTGGAGGAACAATCCCAACTGATGCTTAAGGTGACTAATCAAATGATTAGCATGGAAGAAAGCTATCCTAGAGGAGTGTATGATAACAAGGATGACAAGAATGTTATTCTAGATGGAGCCCCAGCATGCATTATTTGTGGAGACAAGGATCATACTTCCAAGGAGCATGAAGGACAATGCCCCAATTGTGAAGAAGACCATCCTGTTGGACAATGCCCCACCTCTCAAGCCACTTGCTACCTTTGTGAAGGAAATGACCATGTCCCTAACCAATGCCCTATCTACTCCATGGTGGAGCAAAGGAAACAAGAAGGATCCAAGTCTACCAAAGGAAAAGGACCACTCATACCTCCAAACAAGACAACCCAATTCAAAGGACTAAAGAAACCTAAGAAACAAAAGCAAGACATGAGCCTTGCACAATGTCGTAAATGTAAGGAAATGGGACACTACTCCAGTGGATGCCCAGAGAACAAGAAGAATAAAGAGATTGATCAAGTATGGTGTAACAACTGCAAAGAATTAGGCCATTATGTAGCAACTTGTCCACAAGATCCACGTAAAGAACTCCAAGATATCCATTGTTTCAACTGCAAGAATCCAGGACACTATGCAAACAATTGTCCAGAAAAGATGAAGAACAAGTTGAACAAGCCTATGGAGAAGCCCAATCTTGGCCCATGAGTCAAGCATGGAAATAAAGGACATAAATGCAACTGTTTGCTTAGAGAAAGTTTTCCCAGGATCCCAAGAAGGACAATGTGTAATTTTTGTTTGAAATTTTTTAAGGGTGGTAGTACCCTAGTTGTTTTGAACTTGCTTGTAACCCTAGCCTCCCCAAATCTCGGGACGAGATTTATTTTAAGGGTGGTAGCCTGTCACATCCCAAGATTTTCC
Source organism: Avena atlantica (assembly GCA_910589765.1). Classification (NCBI taxonomy): domain Eukaryota; kingdom Viridiplantae; phylum Streptophyta; class Magnoliopsida; order Poales; family Poaceae; genus Avena; species Avena atlantica. Next base: position 360,911,811 of record OU342739.1, read on the forward strand.
AAATCTTGTAATGTGAAAAATAAATGAATAAAATAAAACTTTGTTTGATTTTCAGAGCCAGAAGAAACTTTTGAATTCAATTGGAACTTCAAACCCATTTGAATTAAATAAAACCTAAAGGGATTTAAAAAGATAAACATTTAGTAAAAGGAAAATAAAAACATTTGGAAATACTATTTAGAAACAATTAAATGAAAAGATTTGTTTTCAAATGAAATAGAAGTTTTACAAATAAGGATTATTTTATAAAGCCAAATTAAAACTTGGCCAAGCTTTGGAATTAAAACATTTTGTTCTAAATAAAATTAGCAAAGGTTTATTTAAAATAAATTAATAAAGATTTAATATCCAAGATTTATTAATAAAGGTTCTATCATTTATAAACCATCAAAACTTATTTGTTTAAATTAAATAAGTTTTCCAAGTACTTTGTATTCTCAAATAAAACCTACTGAATGACTTTGGTACAATTTTAGATTCCAAAATAAAAGATTTAAGTAAACAAATCCTATTTGAGTTATTTACTAAAGCTCTTTTTATTTAATTATTATTGGGCCCTAAAGTAAAATAATAGTTTGTTTTAAACAAGTATCCAAGTATTATTTACTTCCAAATGATACCTACTGATTTGATTTTGAAAATATTTGGATTTCAAATGAAGAATTTATTAATAAACAACAACCCTATTTTATTAAGAAACCATGGTCCATTTTATTTAATTAATAAATGGAACCTTTAACAAAATTGTTATTTATTTTAAAACAAGCTTTCTAAATATACCTTATTCAAATACAACCCACTATTTTGGTTTTGGAAAATATATGGATTTAAATTGAGTTTGAAATAAATCAAATCCTAATTTGATTAATTAGCAATGGACAACTATTTAATTAATATTGGACTTTATTTATTTAAAAATTATGGATTTTAGATTTAGGTTCAGACTACTGAACAGAACCAAGTCAAACTTCCAAAGTTTTGGTGTTGGTTTGAATTGAATTGAAACTTGTTTGATTGTTTGAAAACCAAAACAGGAAAATAGAAATAGAAAAAGAAAAGGAATCAGAGACAGAAAAAAATAATAAAGAGGGCGACCCAACCCAGAAGCCCAACAAGAACCAGCAAGCCAGCCCAACTCCCCTCCCCCGAAAGAAAACGTTTCACACTCCTTTTTAAACCCACGAAGCAACTGACATGTGGACCTCCCCCTCTTCCCTTTCCCACTGACCGACCGGCCCCACTCCTCCTGTTCTTCCTCTTCACCCCGCACGACCTCTTCTCCCCCTCGCCGGCCGTTGCAGGCTATTGATTCGTGGCTTGATTAGGCCTTAACACGGCCACTATAACTCGCCGCGATCAAGCACACTTAAGCGCCAGCGCCTTCTCCCCCATTTCCCCCAGACACCCTTCATCGACACGCCCCAGGCCGAAGAATTTTGCCCTACACTTCCTCTATCTCCGACAACGCTCCGACGCCGATTCCGGCTGCCTCTCACCACCTCCTGCCTCCCCGAACACACGAGCACGCTCACCGCACCCTAGCGCATATTTCTTTGCCATTCAATCAACCGCGGGCGCCCAGACCACCGACTTCGACAACATCTGGCCACGCCGCCGCGTCTGCCTCACTCCGGCGAAGTCCCCTGCTCCACCCACGACGAGCTCCAGAACCATCTGACGCCGACCAAGTCTCCGGCGAGCAATTAATCACAACTTCGCGTGCCCCTCGTCGAACCAGCAGCACGTTGAGCATCGCCGTATTCTCCTGAGCCTGGTGAGCATCTTCTTACCCTTTATTGCTTCCTGCCTCGTCAGCGCCGCCGCTAACTGGTCGCTCCGCCGCTCGCCGTTGTCCTCGCGCCGCCAGTCCTTGGCCAGGCAGCAGCAGCCGTCCGATGTCGATCGGATGGATATGATAGAACCACTTATCGAAGGGGTATGCGTCGATCCGCGCCGCACGTTCCAGTTAGATCCAACGCACCCCAGTAGCCGATCCGAGCGAACCGTTATTGCCCAATCAGAAGCAGCCACGTGTACAGGATTCGATTTAAAACAGAATTTTGATCTGATTAGAATACAAATTTGTAATTGCTATAACTTTCAAACCACACGTCCAAATTTTGCAAATTTTATATCAATGAATTCAGGAGAACAAGCCCTAGCCAACCATGCCCTTAGTTTAGCAAATAGTAGTTGTTAGCTTGTTTGAAATTGCAGAAACATTTGTATGCTTGATATGAATGTAAAAATTGTTTAAAATTGAATTTAGGGTTAAAACCTTTGGCAATTGGATTGATTTGAACCTACTGACCCTAGGAAACACTTCGTGGACACAAAAATGTATTTGGAGAAATTAAGAAATGATTCTTTAATTTAAAACCATTTCTAGTCAAATAGAAATGTAATTTATTTATTGAAAATAATTTTGAAGTAAAACCTTTGCAAATTGATTTTTTGTTACCTTACTGACCCTAGGAACCAACCCTTGGTGTTAGAAATGATTTTTGTAAAATTTAGGTTAGATTACTTGACTTAGTCATTTTGTAGCCAAATAAAAAGAATGGTTTTTGTTATAAAAATGTTTATGGAAAGAAAACTTTAAGGAAATGTTTTGGACCAAACCTACTGACCTAAAAACACCAAGTTTTGCAAATTAGAAACTCATTTGGTGAAACAACATAAGAGTTTTGCCTTAATAAAAACATTTTTCACCACATGAAATGATGAATAGATTTAAAGATAGTTTTTGGACAAAACCCTCTAACTAATGACTTTGCCACATTGGTAAATGACCAATTTGGATCTTACAAAGTTTAGAAACCCCATAGAGACCCCTTTGCAAAATAAAACTATCTTGTGCATGCTCCCATGCATGACTTAGATTCCATTACTTTGTGTGTGTGAAGAATTGTTTGTTTGACTTTGGTTTGGAATGTGAATTGAATTTGTGTTTGCTTGATTGATTTGTAGTGAAGTGTGAGACTAGAAAGATCAAGAAGTGAACCACCATTCCCTACCAAAAAGGCAAGTGATGCTTCATACTTTTTTTCCTATTACTTTCTCTATGCATTAGTGAATTTTGCTAAGTAAAACTTGCATGGATTTTGCTAAGTATAGACCTTACTATAGGAAAACCTAGTAGATGAATCCTTAGTAGGATTTTCTAAGTTAAGTTTCCTATTACTACCAAGCTTAGCCTAGCTAATAGAAAACATGGGTGGAATATATATTCACACTATGGAAAAATATTCTAAGTCTGAGGGCTTGTGATTTTGTCTAATAAAACAACTAAGTTAAAGAACCTCCTGGGTGGAATGGAAGGATTGGGATATGTTGAGTGGTTACACAAGGCCATGGACTTGGGTTGTGTATCTCACTTGTGCAATGCCACCCAGGAAACAAAGGGATTTGAGATGTCAAATGTTGAGAAGCTTCAAGTGCAACCACTTGGCAATATGGGCTCTGCCATGATCATATAGGTTGCAAGAACTTAGCCAAGTGGACAGTGGGTGGTAGTGTTTGATAGGTTGGAGCGCGTCCATTTTGGTCTAAGGGAAGGCTTCTGAAAGATCTTGTCTTGGGAAACCAAGTCTTGTGGGGAAGGTGCACCACCTCTGTAGAGTGTAAAACCTAAGTACTTAGCCATGTCCCTGGTAAAGGACAATTTGAGCATCAAGACATGGAAGCAATCAAGAATCTCATCATTCCAATTTCTAAGTTAAAATCTTGTGGTTTGAACAAGGGTTGTTTGAAATCTTCAATCTTTGACGGAGAGATGGCTTGGTACAAGGATCTTGAAATCTTTGATTGAGGAAATGATTTTGTCAAGCAAAAACTTAGTATTTTCAAAATGATAAGAAAAATCTATTTTGAGCAATGCAAGCCTCAACTCCACTTAGCCAAATGCATATAGTTGATAGACTCCACAATACTACCATAGTATCACTTGCCAATACAATTCAAATGTATTGACCCTTTGTGGCTGTAACTTGTATGTTGCAGGTTTGAGTGATTTTAGTGAAGATTGTTTGATTAGGATTGCAAAGTCTACAACCAACATCTGCCTGTGGCACTTTGAAGATGAAGGACCCCATGCTTATTGTTATTCCGCTGCAATGTAATGTAATAGCCATATGAGCTATGTGTGATGTAATAAAATTATGTTATTCCTGGTTATAAAATTATATTATGACCTTTGTTTCTTGATATTACATCTAAACTGTGGATGCTAGCTATTGATCCAGGGACTAGCATTGTAAAACACAGAGGGCTCTATCTTATTTAAGATTGGGACCCCTACAAAGCCCTACCCAAATTTCTGGTATTGTGGTTGTACGGTAAAATTGGAATGGTATCGCATCCAGATAACCATCAGTTTTACAAAGGGCTAAGGCTCCTGCCTCAACATTTTCATCATCAAAATCATCTGGTGTTCAAGAACATATGTCAAAAATTTCAGTAGAATGACTCATCATTGTAAGGTTTTCATAACCATTTTCACCAAGTATTCCCATATAAAGTGATCAAGTTTTATGATTAGCACTATCCACTAAAGTTGGGGGTAAACACTAATGAGGGTTGGTAAACAAGTGTATCATATCTAAGTTCAATCTCATGCCTCGGGATGACATCCAGATTATCTAACTAAGGACAAATTTTATGCTCTTTATGCTACCTTTAAATATTTGTCTAAAATCTACAAGTCACTAAGTAAACATAAATAGAAAGATTTGATAAAGAAATAAAATACTAAGCTTGCAAATAAAACTAGGATTGGGTATCAAGTAGTGTAAACTTGCTAGGTTGCAAGTGTTAGCTTGCTAAGTCAACTTGTATAGTGATACTTGCATAACTGCAAGTATAATATTGCTTAGATAGCTTGCCTTGTGCAGAGCAGTGGTTAAAGTCCTCCTCGGCTTCTTCCTCGTAGTATTCTCCTTCCTCCTCGTATCCTTGGTCGGTACTAGCGTCTATAAATAAATACGAGGTACACAATCACTAAACAATACTTAACTACTTCTATTTATCACACCAAGGTTTTCACTAGATGATCTAGCATCATCACAAACTTTACAATTATCAAAGTACTTGTCTTATTTAATTTATTTTGGAGAAGTAATTTCTACTCATTGAAAAACTAATTAAGATTTAATATTCTCCAATTTAAAACATGGGATCATGTTAACACATGTCATCACCACATATTTCAATACATGGGAATGTGATTTAAAGTGGTGTCATAATTTAATAATGTTTAACATTTTTATTTTTATTAATTAAAGTGGCTAGAAATGCCTATGAGGCATTCTTTTCTTACTTGTTCATTATTTATGCAAGTAAACCTGGATATTTTTATATATTCAAAAAGGACTAGTTAAATGTGATTTTTGAGAGTTGGAATCAACTCAAAAGATTTTGTGGTTGAATTTTGAAAAATGTTTGAATCTAGAAAAGCTTCTGCCTTGTTATTTTTTATTATAGGTAATCTACAATTCCAAATGATTTGAATCCAACGGGCTTGGATTAAGAATTCCAGTACCTTTCTAACAAAATTGGTTTCATGCAATTTGGTTCAGTGAATCGATCTGGGTTGATTTTTGAATCTAGGTACAGAACTATGTTTGAAACTAAATGAATAAACCTAAATTCAAACTACTGAGTCACGCGGGAATGTAAATGGGACGGCCCACGGCGCACAACGCGCGTGCGGGTGAGTTTAAGTGGTTGTCCCCACCAGTCCACGAGA